>CM055127.1:493637306-493872306 GCA_029206835.1 Rana muscosa | reverse complement strand
ACCTGTGATCAGTGTCCTGTCACTAGGAAGCCTTGTTTACATCAGCAAGTCCCCGTTCTTCCTCTCCGTGGGACCCGCGGTCAGACTCACGGAGCTCGCGCCCACAATCCTGGGCCTTAAAGGCGACGTGTGTGTGTGTGTGTGTGTGTGTGTGTGTGTGTGTACACACACACACACGTTGATCTGCCCAGCCGTGCCATTCTGCAGACGTATATAGTCGCGCAGCAGTCGGCAAGGGGGTTAAAAATGGCGGAGAAGTTTTCATGAAATGGCACAAGTGGTTTGGCATTTGTTATGCTGTCATCTATGGAAGAATGATTTGTGGGGGAGGGGGGGGGGGGTACAGGAACCAGTGGAACATGCAGATTCTCACCCTCATACTGGTGTTTCACTGTGTTCCCAATATCGGCAAACTTGCGATCCTCGAATATGATGAAGTCGTGTTGGTCGGCGAGCGCCCGGAGCTGGGAGGCCACGTCGGCAGTGAAGTCCATCAGAACATCCACATGAGTCTTCAGCATGCAGATGGACGGTCCCAGGTCTGCGGCCAGCTGGAGAAGACGCGCCGAGCTGGTAACGTCGGCCGATAGGCAGAGGTTGCTCCGCTTCTTCTCCATGATGGTGAGGAGTCGCCTGGCCAGCGGGTGGGCCCCCGGGAGGGCAGCGCGGGAGGAATAGCTCAGGGCGGTGCAGGGTTTCTTGCCGGGGTCAGACGGCGGCCCGGTGACCTGGTTCTCCTGGACGAATCTTCGGACGCTCTCCACCATCGCGGTGTCCACCTTCCCCCGACTCTGCAGGAGGTCCAGGAGTTGTGTCAGAGTGCTGACCGCATGGAGCCGGATCCCGTTCTCTGCCAACCTCTCCCGGCCACCCTGTTCTCTGTCCACCAACACGATGGCATCCGTCACCTGCAGGCCCTCCTCCTTCAACACCTGCGCCGTCTCCAGGACACTCGAGCCGCTGGTCACTACATCTTCAATGATCAGACAGGTGTCCCCGGGGACGATCGTCCCTTCAATGAACTTCTTCGTTCCTGGAAAAGGGACAGGAAAAAAACTCACGATAATGTATGAAGGGAAAAGACTTACATTTACCCCAAACAGACAACTGTCCTGTCCTGGCAAAGACCAAGAGAGACAACTTGCAGCTGTTTCAAGACAACCCAAAACATAAAATGTTTCTATCCCAGGTGAATATTAACTAGTTGGACACCAAATGTGCTGCATAGGCCTTAAAAAACGTCATCAAAAGTACACAGGATGAGTGTGGTGGATCTAGTCCTTCTGTTCCCCCCCCCCCCAACTGCCGCCAATTCTCGGCTCTCAAAGGCCTCTTTCACCGGGGCGGGCATATGCGGTGGCGGTATAGCGGCGCAATTTTCAGCGCCCTATACCGTCGTGTTTCACGGAACATCTACATGCTGACGGACTGATGTTAACCCCTCATCTGGATTCAGCAGTGGTATCGTTGTACACATTTTTATACCAGTATCATACTTAGCTACATGTTTCTATGACTGCTTTTGCTACCGCTTGGTATTACTCGCACCATTTTTACAGTTTATGTAGCTACATCGATTTTTATCTCCAGTGCAATATTTATTTTGTTACCTACTTGGAGACTATAAAAGTTTTAATGCTATTCCCATCGAGCGCTGCCTTTGTGTGTTTTTTGTATCCTGCTATCCATTTTTCCAGTGGTTGGGAGCTGCACTGGGAATCGGCCTGCAAGGAGATCAGCTAAAAGTAGTTGGATCTGTATGTGCGTTCTAATTAAACGAAATTAGTCGATAAAAAAAAAAAAAAAAAAAAAAGTGATTAATCGAACATGAAAAATGTAATCAGTAACAGCCCTAATTTACATACATGTTCAAGATTGGAAATACACAAATTCTTTTTATCCTCACTATCAGTTCCTCATATCCACATGTTCTAATGTTTTTATTTTATGTCATATTCTATTATATGTACTATGATTGGATCATGGAATTTTTACATTGTATTAATAGGGATGCTCCCAATAATACTACTTCTATGTACTAGTATGATTCTACTAATATATACAGTATCTCACCAAAGTAAGTACACCCCTCACATTTGTGTAAATATTGTCTTCTATGTCTTGTACTCACTTTTGTTGCCAGCGGTTTAGACATTAATGGCTGTGTGTTGAGTTATTTTGAGGGGACAGGAAATTTACACCATTATACAAGCTGTACACTCACTACTTTACATTGCAGCAAAGTGTAATTTCTTCAGTGTTGTCACATGAAAAGATTTACACAAAATGTGACTGAGGGGTGTACTTACTTTTGTGAGATGCTGGGATTTTCTTACTAAAAGGCAAATCCGCTTTGCACTACAAGTGCACTTGGAAGTTCAGTCGCTGTAGATCTGAGGGGGTCATGCAAGGAAAATAAACAGCATTTTTGCTTGTACGTGATTGGATGATAAAATCAGCAGAGCTTCCCCTCAGATCTACAGCGACTGCACTTGTAGTGCAAAGTGGATTTGCCTTTAGTAAATCATCCTCCCTGTATATGTACTATCATGATTCTACTAATATACTTATATTTTGTTCTTGTTTGCAGCTCATTTAAAGCCCCAACTATCCCCTTCTCTCTCCTATCTGATGTTTTATTCACACAATATAAAATGTTTACAGACTGACTGGATAACATATGATGTGTGAATAGCGGTAGGAAGCACAGATAGGCGGCGGCGGCGGCGCGCCCCCCCCCCCCCCCGGCTATGACAGCGGCTCACCGTAGTCCTTGGCCTCCTTCCTGCGGATGAGCATGGGCACTCCGTGTTTGGCACAGATGAGGGTGGCGAGGGGCAGGGCGGTGTATGGCACTCCGCATACCGATCCGTACTGAACACCCCCATCCTGGGAGGTCTGATAGAGAAGATCCACCACCTGGGGGAGGAGACAGACTGTCCAATCAGAACGAAAAAAGCAAACTCCACTATTTGAAGTGTGAGAGATAGAAAGCTACAGAATAGCGCATTGCATTTCCATAGGATGGAGGAGGGGCAGAATGTCATTATATAATAATATATTATACGAGTATTTCATGTCCTTCATCTTCCAGCACAAAACTCCTCCACCTCTTATCACTGCATCATACATATCTATATACACATTTCACAACTGCCTGCTCCTTCTCCCGCCCCGTATACCCCACCTACGCCCCCCTCCCCCTCTGTATGCCCCTCCTATGTACCCCTCCTCCTATATACCCCACCTACGTCCCACTTCCCCTCTATATACCCCACCTACGTCCCCCCCATTCCGTATAACTCTCCTACGTCCCACTCCCCCTCTGTATACCCCTTCTATGTTCCCCCCCATTCCGTATACCTCTCCTACATCCCCCCCTTTCAAATACCTCTCCTATGTCTCTCTCCTTGCATATACCCCTCCTACGTTCCCCCTCCCGTATACCTCTCCCACATCCCATCCCCCCTGTAAAATACCCCTCCTACATCCCCTCACCCCTGTGTACCCCTCCCATGTCCCCCCCCCATTCCGTAAACCCCTCCTACGTCCCCCCCGTAAAATTTTCTCCCTCTGTCCCCCTCCCGCATACCTCTTCTACGTTCCCCCCTTTCCGTATTCCCCTCCTGCATCCCGCTCCATATACCTCTTCTATGTCTCCCTCCTTGCATATACCCCTCCCACTCCCCCTCTGTATACCCCTCCTATGCCCCCCCTTCCATATACCCCTCCTGTGTCCCCCTCCCCTTCCGTATACCTCTCTTACATCCCACCACCCCCCCTGTAAAATACCCCCCCATCCCGTAAACCCCTCCCCCATATAATACCCCTCATCCCTGTATACCTCTCCTACGTCCCCTCCCCCTGTATACCCCTCTACATACCTCTCCTACATTCCCCTCCTGCTGCCCCCTCCCCCACCTTCAATATACCTCTGCTACGTCCCCTCCCCCCCTGTATACCCCCTCCTACACACCCTCGTATAACCATCCCATGTCCCCCTCCCCTTCTATATACCCCTCCTGTGTATATCCCTCCCACAACCTCCACCCTGCCCTGCGGATGCCCCCCTCCCCCGGCCGGACCTTGATGAGGAGGTTCGGGTGGGACACGATGACTCTCAGGTCAAAGTACACCGGGGAGGAGATTCCGCTCTTCAGCTGGAAACGCCCGAATTTCAGCGCCTCCACCCGGTGCAGCTCCGCCGCCAGAGAGCCCAGCGCCTCCATGTGTACCACGTGCGGGAGACTTCCGGCGCGGAACGATGACGTCAGAGGAGCGATAACAGCGAGGACACTGCACTACCCCGAGACTGACAGCAGGGGGAGACAGAGCGCTCACTCCACCAATCCTGAGTTATATCCATAAATGGGAAATAAATCTTCTATAATATATTCATATCATAAAGATGTAATTATATGTATAATGGTCTCATAGATTTCCATCCTTCTGATTTGTATTATTATTATTTTATTAGATAATAAATATTGAAATAAAATATAAATAATATATTCTTATAATATATAATATATACATACATGTATGTGTATGTATATATATATATATATATATAATGGTGTCAAATATATACTCCTGCTATGTATGGACCCGGGTCACCCCGGCACGGGACCCCTATCAGCAGAGGCAGCTCTAGGCTTTGTGAGGCAAAACTTAGACACGGGGGCCCCACCATGGCCATAATGGGTAACAAATTTCAAGCAGAGGCAAAATTAGGCGGCCGCGAGGCCCCTGTGAGTGTGAAGCCTTAGGCGACCGCCTAATTTGCCTAATTAAAGAGCCGCCTCTGCCTATAGACCGCACATGCTGGATTTGGGACCTCCTCTGCCCCGGTGGAGGGCGCGTCATTTTATTTTGTATGGTTCTTATTTTCCAATTCCACCATTACAATGTTGCAATAAAGAAGATCAATAAATGGTAACAACGTCATTGTGATTAAAGCTGAACTCCAGGCATACACACTTTCATTTAACCCCCTCAGGACCGGGCCTATTTTTTAAACTTGTTGTTTAGACGTTAAAATATTTTTTTTTATTTTTTTTTGCCAGAAAATTACTAAGAACCCCCAAACATTATAAAGATTTTTATTTTTTTCAGACACCCTAGAGAATAAAATGGCGGTCATTGCAATACTTTATGTCACACTGTATTTGCTCAGCGGTCTTATGCTGGCCATACACTATACGAAAAATCGGCCAAACCCATTTTCGAAAAACGAACATTCGGCCGTGAGCGCAAACGATGGTGCCATCATGTAATGACCGATAAATCATTCACAGGACATAAATAAAAAAAAATTGGTTATTTTTTTTTACATATACCGAGTGCAGACAGTTCGGACGGGAAACACATTAACCTTTCAATTTATCGTTCGTTCGCCAGAAAATTTCCAAAACGTCCCAACGATTATCGATTTTGTGCCCATTAACTGTCCGAAAAACGAACAAACTGTCTAAATGATCAAATTTCGGACGATTTTTCGTATGGTGTATGGCCAGCATTACAAACGCAATATTTTTGGAATAAATACACTTTTTTGAATTAAAAAAAATAAGAAAACAATAAAGTTAGCCTAATTATTTATTTTTTTTATGTTGAAAAGATAATGTTATGCTGAGCAAATTGGTACCCAACATGTCATACTTCAAAATTGCGTCCGCTCGTGGAATGGCGACAAACTTTTTCGTGTAACAATCTCCATAGGCAACGTTTACACAATTCTTCAGGTTACCAGTTTTAAATACAGAGGAGGTCTAGTGCTAGAATTATTGCACTCGCTCTAACGATCGCGGCGATACCTCACGTGTGTGGTTTGAACACTGTTTACATTTGCGGGTGCGACTTATGTATGCGTTCGCTTCTGCGCGCAAGCTCGTCGGGACGGGGCGCTTTAAAAAAAAAAAATGTTTCTTATTTATTTTACTTTTAATTTTTTATTTTTACACTGTCCTTTAAATTTTTTTTTAAAAAAAATGGGTCACTTTCATTCATATTACAAGGAATGCAAACATCCCTTGTAATAGAAAAAAAGCATGACAGGTTCTCTTAAATGTGAGATTTGGGGTCAAAAAGACTTCACATCTCATATTTACATTAAAATGCAATAAAAAAATTAATAAGAAAATGTCTCTTTGAGGCCGTTGGGGCGGAAGAGACGTTTGAAGTCGCTTCCGTCATCCAACGTCATTGAGTCAAGTTGGGCCATCTTTCCCTCACTCAACTCAGAGGGGAAAAGATCGGATCGTCTCCGCCGCTACAGACAGCTCCGGTAAGCGGCGGAGACGACTGGAACGCAGCGGCAGGGGGGTGGGCACCTCTCCTGCCGCCGATAAAAGTGAATATGCTGCAAAGACCATATTTAGCTTAAAGCGGACCGCCCGCCGTTTCAGGAAATACCGGGGTTGTGGCGGCTACCTGCTGCCATAATAACGGTATTCAACATCAAAGTACTGATGTATAACGACGGCGGACGGTCTGTGGTAGTGTCATTGTGATAAAAGCTAAACCCCGGGCACAAAAACTTTCATTTAAATCTATTCCTTAATAGTCAGAAAGAATAGAAAGACACTGTGTGCCCCAAATGTCTTTACCCAGATATTACCTTGTAAAAAAAAAAATCATCACTGAGCATGTGCAGAGAGCAGAGCTGTGGGAGGGGACCCAGCAGGCTCCACCCACTACATAAACCTACAGCAGGGGGCGGAGACAAGACCAGTCCCCCTGCAGAAGGAGAGAGAGCAGAGCTGTGGGAGGGGACCCAGCAGGCTCCACCCACTACAGAAACCTACAGGAGGGGGCGGAGACAAGACCAGCCCCCCTGCACAAGGAGAGAGAGCAGAGCTGTGGGCGGGGACCCAGCAGGCTCCACCCACTACAGAAACCTATAGGAGGGGGCGGTGACAAGACCAGTCCCCCTGCACAAGGAGAGAGAGCAGAGCTGTGGGAGGGGACCCAGCAGGCTCCACCCACTACAGAAACCTACAGGAGGGGGCGGAGACAAAACCAGTCCCCCTGCACAGGGAGAGAGAGCAGAGCTGTGGGAGGAGACCCAGCAGGCTCCACCCACTACAGAAACCTTCAGGAGGGGGGCAGAGACAAGACCAGTCCCCCTGCACAGGAGAGAGGGCAGCAGTGGGCGGTCTTTATTGCAAGAAGTCTCACACTGGATTACTGCACAGATCTGGGAGAAATCCACAAAGATCACTGAGATTCCAGAATACACATGACCGATTGATCCCGGAGTTCAGCTTTAACCACTTTCCGCCCGCTCTGTAGCTGATAGATTGCCTGATTGGATACAGAAGAGTGAATGGATTGATAGGTGGGTCCTCCTATTCCATAATTTTGTTAAAGCAAAATGAAATTGTGGGTGGGAGAGGCGTCCCTGAAGAGATTTTAGGATTGAATAAAGGAGGAATTAGCCAGACAGATTGACGCAAGAACTTTCAAATGATGGAAGAGGCTCTGGACAGATCTGGATAGGGAGTTCCAGAGGATGGGGGAGGCACTGAACAGATCTGGGTAGGGAGTTCCAGAGGATGGGGGAGGCACTGGACAGATTGGGGTAGGGAGTTATAAAGGATGGGAGAGGCTCTGGACAGTTTGGATTAGGGAGTTCTAGAGGATGGGAGAGGTTTTGGACAGATTGAGGTAGGGAGTTCCGGAGGATGGGAGAGGTTTTGGACAGATTGAGGTAGGGAGTTCCGGAGGATGGGAGAGGTTTTGGACAGATTGAGGTAGGGAGTTCCGGAAGATGGGAGAGATTGAGTTAGGGAGTTCCAGAGGATGGGAGAGGTTTTGGACAGATTGAGGTAGGAATTTCCAGAGGATGGGAGAGGTTTTGGACAGATTGAGGTAGGGAGTTCCAGGAGATGGGAGAGATTGAGTTAGGGAGTTTCAGAGGATGGGAGAGGTTTTGGAGAGATTGAGGTAGAGAGTTCCAGAGGATGGGAGAGGTTTTGGATAGATTAGAGTAGGGAGTTCCAGAGGATGGGAGAGGTTTTGGATAAAATGAAGTAGGGAGAAGGGACATTAGGTTGCTAAATCACTGCTGGAGGGAAGAGTTAAGCAACTGGGGGGGAGGGGGGGGCAGGGAAACCAAGCTGCCAAGTCACTCCTGGGAGGGTGATGATGGTGCACGGGTGAGAGGGGGCGGAGCCACCAAGGGAGACAGACTGAAGTGCATCAACATGCTGAACGATAATTTGACTAAATTGCACACTTGAATCATTTTTATATTATTTTTAGGAACATGAAAAGGTTTTATAATTGGCACAGAGCTTTAGTGGGAAAATAAAGGGCTCCGTGTTTTCTATTAGAGACAAACGTTAAAAAATGCAAAAGAAATGAAAATTACTTTTTTCATTTTTTTAGTAGTGCAACTGTATCCAGATTACAGTATTAAACAGACAGACGCCTCCTTCAGGAAGTGTTCATCTGCTCCAGCTTGCATGTGATTATTCTGTCATAGCTAACAATTGATGATCAGGAGCCACTCTGATTGGTTGCTAATCCTCTGTGTGTCCCGACGCTGTCAGTGACAGCAGGGATTGGGGGGGGGGGGGATTGGGAGCCACCAGCTTCGCAAAAAGTAGACTGATGGCTTTCTATAGGAGGATGTTTTGCTGACCGACTGAGAAAATATGTCATGACTTTGACGTTTAATACCGGGGCTCTGGCTGCAGCTGGATGCCATAACCCCGGTATTATTTTTTTTTCCTCAGGCGTCGCTCTTTCTCATAAAAGTGGTCTGAGCGGCACTTTTGGGTCACTTTTAGAAGCGGCAGAAGTGGCAGAAGGGCTTCCCCCCCACCACCACCTCTTTGCGGAGGTTTTCAGACTTAACTGGTGGATCGTGAAGCCTGAAAACCGATCTGGCGCTGGCGGCGGCTGGGCACAGAGATGGGAAAAAACGAGGAACACCGCTCAGGTGGGTCAATCCAGATGAATGAGTGAGGATTCCTCTCAAGGGTGCCAGCCACGGCTCGCCTGCCGTACAAAAAGGAAGAAATGGCTGCACTCCAAGATGATGAATAGGAGTCCTTTGTTGATCCACCCAAGCGGCACACCACCGGAAATTCAAGGCAGACACGATTCACAAAGTATCATGTGCTTAAAGGGGAGTTCCAGCCTTTTTTTTAGGTTTATTAAAAGTCAGCAGCAACAAAAAGTGTAGCTGCTGACTTTTAATAAACAGACACTTACCTGCTCCACGGTCCAGCGACGCGGCCGCCCCGGAGCATCGCTCCTCTCCCCCCCCCCCTCTTTACTGGTGCCTCCATTCACTCTGTGGGCAACCGGCAGTGACAGCTTTCGGCTTCACGGCCGGGCACGCACTGCGCTCCCTGAGTGGACAGACGAGCTCCTGGGACCTGTCACGTGTCCCAGGCCGGGTGACCACATTTCCAAACTACCATTCAGGGACACCCTCCCTTCCCAAAAATCAGCTTGTGCTGTAACGAATCACAGCACAGTGATCGAACACGAGAGGCGGGATTTATGATTTCTCCAATCACAAGCAGGGGGCGGGGATTGTGCTCCTCCAGGCATTCCCAGCCAGGACAAGTACTGTCAGTGAGTAAAGCGGTGATGTGGCGGCCTTTTTTGGGGGCATCAGATTGGCCCGGGGGGGGGGGGGGGGTGTGGCTGTGTCAGTTTCATTCTGGGACACTGTATTGTCCTGGAATGAATGTGCCCGGGCAATCTGGGACATGTGGTCACCCTAGTCCCAGGATATCGACCTAGAGGGAGGGGCTACCTAAGGCGAGAGGAGGAGTCGCCGAGGCGGTCCCTGGGCAGAAGGAGGAAATGGGCCCCCCACTCCCCCCCAAAAAAATTACATGCCAAATGTGGCATGTAAGGGGGTGAACAAGTAGTTCCCAGCAGGGGGCAATTTGGTGCAGAGTGTGGATGGAAGGGGTTAATTCCTCTCTTCCTTCCATGTTTTTGTATCTCAGAAAGTGAAAGTGCCGGCTGATGTAATGTGGGGAGCTGCGGTTGGCGGTAATATATATTTTTCCCTGAAGTCACGGCGTTGGCGCGTGTTACACAGATGTGGGTGCAATCACATGAACCCCTCCTCTTCCTCATCTCTGCTGTTTATGAATTTTTTGTCCCGTGTGCGGGAAGAAGCAGAAATATATGAAAAAACTAAAGTACTCCAGCTTTTTACTTACCTTTCAATAAACCTGGATGTTAAAAAACAAAACAAAAAAAAACTAAACTGTGAGAATCAAGATTCCCCGCTTCCCCATCCACAACGCTTTTCCTTATGTCCGGATCTATTTGTAAACCAGATTAATAAATCTGTATTCCTGTCAGGGGGATTTTACTCTCTTCATTTGCCCTGGTGACCACACCAGCAGCAGCCCGTCCATTAGGGGCGCACGGGCGCCGCCCCCCCCCCATCCATGTGTCCAGGCCCCTAATCTACATACAGGGCATCGGACTATGGATTCCAATAGGGGGCTGTTTTTTTGAAGCACATGCATAGAGCCGGAGGCTCTAATTGGCTTAAAAAAAGGGAGGGCTTGGGGCGCAGAGCACTGCGCCCCAATCCCACCCAGTTGTGTGACAATAGCGAATGTATATTCGCTATCGCCACACTGATCCTCCACCCGGCCAATCTGAAAGCGGATCTTGAGACCCGTCACTCGATTGGCTGAAAGGACAGGTGATCCTTTCGGACACTTAGGAGAAGGAGGGAGGAGCCATACGGCAGAAGAGGAGAGGACACAGGAGCTGCTGCCCACCGCCGTAGGAGCCCGCAACCCACCTGCTGCCTGCCCCCCATAGAAGCCTTGAACCCACCCACTGCCCGCTGCCTGTAGGAACCCGCAATCTGCCCGCCGCCCATAGGAGCCCGCAACCTGCCCGCTGCCTGCAGCCCATAGGAGCCAGCAACCTGCTCGCTGCCCTTCACCCATAGGAGCTAACAACCTGCCCACTGGCCGCCGCCCATAGGAGCCCGCAACCCGCCTGCTGCCTGCCGCCCGTAGATGCCTGCAACCCGCCCGCTGCCCGTAGGAGCCCGCAACCTGCCCGCCGCCCATAGGAGCCCGCAACCTGCCTGCTGACCGCCGCCCATAGGAGCCAGAAACCTGCTCGCTGCCGCCACTCATAGGAGCCTGCAACCCGCCTGCCGCCCGTAGAAGCCTGCAACCCGCCCACTGCCCATAGGAGCCCGCAACCTGCCTGCTGACCGCCGCCCATAGGAGCCAGAAACCTGCTCGCTGCCGCCACTCATAGGAGCCTGCAACCCGCCTGCCGCTCATAGGAGCCAGCAACCTGCTTGCTGGCCGCCGCCCATAGGAGCCCACAACCCGCCCCCTGCCTGTAGGAGCCTGCAACCTGCCCGCCGCCCATAGGAGCCCGCAACCCTCCCGCTGCCTGCCGCCCGTAAAAGCCTGCAACCTGCCTGCTGCCCGTAGGAGCCTGCAACTCGCCACCCATAGGAGACGCAACCCACCCACTACCTACCGCCTGTAGAAGCCTGCAACCCGCCCACTGCCCGTAGGAGACCGCAACCCGTAGGAGCCCGCAACCCGCCCGATGCCCGTAGAAGCCAGCAACCCGCCCGCTGTCCGCCGCCCATAGAAGTAATAGAGTGTGACCGGCTCTCAATGGAGCCGGTTCACATATCTCCAGGGCGGCTGCAGAAGAGTCCTGTGCGTCTTTGGCTCCATTTCAGGTCTGAATTCAGGGAAAAATTCGGACCTGAAATGATGAACAGAGACACATCGGACACCCTGCTGTGCCCCGCGGCCGCACATAGTGTGAAGTGAGAAGCTGATTGGCTGTCATGCACAGCTGCATCAGAATCTGAGTGCTCCAGTTTTAGTAAATCTCCCCCATTATGTAATTTTAGCTGAAAGGTCTGCTTTGTTTATTAAATTTGTCCCAATTTCTGTTATTAAAGTGGAACTTCACTTTCCAATCAACATTGATTATTTGTAATTCTCATACTGCTAGCATTAGTAAATAGACAGGAAAGGATATTGTATTTACTTGTTTTAACCTTTTTTTTTTTTACATTTCTTTAGTTACTTCCTGGTTTCTTGCCTAGGCAAATGATGTCATACATCCCAGGAGTCTTGAGGAGGGGAGGAGAGCAGGAGGGACTTTCTCAACTAAGCACCCACACCCTCCTGTCTGTGTTCCATTAAAATTGGCGACCCGTCAGATTAGGAAACGGAAGTGACGCTCCGTCAGCTGCGCATGCGTTCCACCGCTACCAGGTTTTCTAATCTGACAGAACACCTGCAGACAGAAGAAGGCAGTTGCAGACATCTTACTACACCCAGCTACGTCTTGAACTTCAGGGTAATTTTAGCAATAAAAGGGAGCGTACATAAATAAATATAGTATATTGATATCTGTGATGCTGTTTGGATGTTTAATTCTGAAAGGCTAAAGGTTTAGCGCTGAGCAGTGTGGGGTGTACCAACATGGCCCCGCCACCTTCCTACTGCTGGGTGTACCAACACGGCCTCCTCCAACTTTCTACTGCTGGGTGTACCAACACGGCCTCCACCACCTTCCTACTGCTGGGTGTACCAACACGGCCTCCGCCACCTTCCTACTGCAGGGTGTACCAACATAGCCTCCACCACCTTCCTACTGCTGGGTTTACCAACATGGCCTCCGCCACCTTCCTACTGCTGGGCGTACCAACATGGCCTCCGCCACCTTCCTACTGCTGGGTGTACCAACATTGCCTCCGCCACCTTCCTACTGCAGGGTGTACCAACATAGCCTCCACCACCTTCCTACTGCTGGGTGTACCAACATGGCCTCCTCCACCTTCCTACTGCAGGGTGTACCAACATAGCCTCCACCACCTTCCTACTGCTGGGTGTACCAACATGGCCTCCTCCACCTTCCTACTGCTGGGTGTACCAACACGGCCTCCGCCACCTTCCTACTGCTGGGTTTACCAACATGGCCTCCGCCACCTTCCTACTGCTGGGCGTACCAACATGGCCTCCGCCACCTTCCTACTGCAGGGTGTACCAACATAGCCTCCACCACCTTCCTACTGCTGGGTTTACCAACATGGCCTCCGCCACCTTCCTACTGCAGGGTGTACCAACATAGCCTCCACCACCTTCCTACTGCTGGGTTTACCAACACGGCCTCCACCACCTTCCTACTGCAGGGTGTACCAACATAGCCTCCACCACCTTCCTACTGCTGGGCGTACCAACATGGCCTCCGCCACCTTCCTACTGCTGGGTGTACCAACATTGCCTCCGCCACCTTCCTACTGCAGGGTGTACCAACATGGCCTCCTCCACCTTCCTACTGCTGGCGTCCAGTTTCTTTCATAATGTAACATCCAAACAGCATCACAGATGTCAATATATTATATTTATTTATATCTACTCACTTTATTGCTAAAATTACTCTGAAATTCAAGACGTAGCTGGGTGTAGTAAGATGTCCTCCGCCGCCACCTTCTTCTGACTGCAGGTGTTCTGTCAGGCTAGCAAACCTGTTAGCGGTGGAACGCATGCGCAGCTGACGGAACGTCACTTCCATTACCTAATCTGACCGGTCGCCGAATCTGACTGAACACCTGCATGCCCTATCTAAGGGCAGATGGATCCCAGGAAGTAAATGTCACATGAATCATTTGCCCTTACTCAAGATGGCCGCAAAGTCCAAAATATATAGAGTACAAAAATTACCGCTCCAAAAAAGACTCACCCCGATGAAACAAAACCTCTCCAGGAACAAAGGGTGCCGGCAATGCACAAGGCAATGGAAGAAATGTAGATATCTGGACAGCCGCACTCCAATCCAACGTGGCTTTAATTGGATAAAAAATATGATAAAACAGGCACTACATGTCACAGCAACGGAACAAAATAACAGGGACAGCCAACGCGTTTCACACTAAAGAGTGCTTACTCACTAGCTATGAGTAAGCACTCTTTAGTGTGAAACGCGTTAGTTAGTAAGCACTCTTTAGTGTGAAACGCATTAGCTGTCCTTGTTATTTTGTTCCGTTGCTGTGACATGTAGTGCCTGTTTTATCATATTTTTTATCCAATAAAAGCCACGTTGGATTAGATTGAGGCTGTCCAGATATCTACATTTCTTCCAAGATGGCCGCAACTACAAATAATAGGGGGTGTATTTTGAAGTGATTTCTCAACAAAATAAAGCATGGAGACATGGATGAATGAATGGATGGAGACATGCATGAATGGAGACATAGATAGATGGATGGAATGGAGACATGGAGGGATGGATAGATGGATGGATGGAGACATGGAGGGATGGATAGATGGATGGATGGATGTAGATATGGATAGATGGCTGGCTGGATGGAGACATGGATGAATGGATGGAGACACGGATGGATGGATGGATGGAGAGATGGGTAGATTGATGGAGACATGGATAGATGGATGGATGGAGAAATAGATGAATGGAGGGATGGATGGACACATGGATGGATGGAGACATGGATGGATGGATGGATGGAGACATGGATGGATGGATGGAGACATGGATAGATGGCTGGCTGGATGGAGACATGGATAGATGGATGGAGACTTGGATGGATGGAGGCATGGATGGAGACATGGATGGATGGAGACATGGATGGATTGATGGATGGATGGATGGATGGATGGAGACATGAATAGATGGATGGAGACATGGATGGATGGCTGGCTGGATGGAGACATGGATAGATGGATGGAGACATGGATGGATGGAGACATGGATGGATGGATGAAGACATGGATGGATGGATGGACACATGGATGGATGGACACATGGATGGATGGAGACATAGATGGTGGATGGAGACATAGATGATGGATGGAGACATGGATAGATGGATGGATGGAGACATAGATGATGGATGGAGACATAGATGATGGATGGATGGATGGATGGATGGAGACATGGATGGATGGATGAAGACATGGATGGATGGATGGACACATGGATGGATGGATGGACACATGGATGGATGGATGAAGACATGGATGGATGGATGGACACATGGATGGATGGATGGACACATGGATGGATGGATGAAGACATGGATGGATGGATGGACACATGGATGGATGGATGGATGGAGACAGGGATGGATGGATGGAGACATGGATGATGGATGGAGACATGGATGGATGGATGGAGACATGGATGATGGATGGAGACATGGATGGATGGATGGAGACATGGATGGATGGATGGAGACATGGATGGATGGAGACATAGATGATGGATGGAGACATGGATGGATGAAGACATGGATGGATGGAGACAGGGATGGATGGATGGAGACATGGATGATGGATGGAGACATGGATGGATGGATGCACACATGGATGGATGGAGACATAGATGATGGATGGAGACATGGATGGATGGGGGAGTTTGCTTTGAATATAAAAAATTAATTAAAAAGTGTTTTTGGTTTGTGGTGCTCAGATACAGTGAAGATCAGTTTTAACATACATGATAACCGACTCCTCCCTCCTCTGCATGGACCAATCAGGAATATGCAGCAGAGCCCAGCATTGGTAGTTAAAGCCATATTAAACTCAAAGCAAACATTTATTATATTGTAGTTTACCAATGCTTAGATGTGACGGCTGCATTACTTTTCTTTCTTAGGCTTTTTTTTTTTTCGCCTGGTGATCGAACAAGTAAGTCTTCAACAAAACAAGCTGTCCTGCAGATGCATCCATTAGAGGGATGAGACAAACCATAACCACTATTGTGTATGGTGGAGGCACACTCGCCACGTCTTGGGGATCTCGCTTCAGTCTCTGCTATTTTTTTTTTTTTATCCCAACATTTTTCATGTGATCTGGACTGTATTTGATGTTCATCATGACTATGGACTATAATCATTTATTACGATTATGTTTCGCATAAATTTCTATGGGTGAATTGTGCACCTTATATGTGTATTTTTACAATATTTTTTTTTCGTTTATTAGCACTCCACTGATTTATATGAAACCATAACCACTGACAGGGGTGCTTACAATGATTACAGCTGTAATTGCAAAGAAAGGGGGTTCTACAAAGTAATGACTCCGGGGGGCGCCATACAAATGTCCCCCCCCCCCCCCCCCACACACACTTTTCACATATTTATTTGTATCATTTATCATTTTCCTTCCACTTCACAATTATGTGACACTTTGTGTTGGTCCATCACATAAAATCACGTTTTTGGTTGTAACATGACAACATGTGGGGAATTTCAAGGGGTATGAATACTTTTTCAAGGCACTGTATGTATTACATCTTTTTTATTATATAGGATTTAGATGGCGCCAACAGCTTGCGCAGCGCTTTACAACAGTCACCATACAATACAATAGAGGAGGAATCGGATATCACGATATAAAAAGGAAACGTTGAGCCGATTGTTTCTATTTGTTTATTTTATACTCTGAGGAATAACAAATAAACACGATACAGAGATTTCCTTCTATGGAAATTATCAAACTCGGCGTTATGAGGATTTTATAAAACAAAGAAGATATTTTATAAACAGAATGTCTTTATTTTCTACACTAAGAAAAAATAACCAGAAACCCCCCCAAAAAATTGAGCGAAAACCTTTATGACCGGCGTTGATAATGGAGAATACAAAAAAAAGAAAAAGGCTGAAAAAAATGTGTCAGCCGTACTTTACATGTATGACACGCCCCATGTCTCGTCATATATGTCTGCCTGGTACAGAGGATCACACCACATGTACTCAGGAGAGGATTCAGGTTGCTCTGTAAAAGTCATCAACATATTTACATCATTTGTTTAATAAAATACAATTTTCATCTTCTGATTTCTTGCAGCCACTTCTCATCTCCATGCACTCCGGTGACGGCTGCGCGGCGTTTCTCAGGGCGGGTTTCCCGAGGGTGACAACAGAGGACCATGTCTGTGTAATGTGTGAAATGGCTTCTTGTATTCTTCATCAGAAGTCTGTGTGACAGGGTGACAACACAGGAGCACAATTGGGGGGCAGGGACACAGCGTTGTCACCCTATAACAGGAAGTGCCCTTCATGGCGGGATCACCAGGTATTGTTTTAATTAACTCCATAGATGTGAAATGGTTGACAATGACTTTTGCAACATCATGAACATGTAACACTTCTTATTAGGACTTTAGTTGCAACAAAATAACAATTATTACTTCCCTCTCCTTCTCTCCTCTTTTTTTTTTCTCTCCTTTTTTTTTCTTTTCGTTTCTTTTCTCTCCTCCTTTCTCTCCTCTTTTCTCTCCTCTTTTCTCTCCTCTTTTCTTTTCTCTTTTCTCTGCTCTTTTCTCTCCTCTTTTCTTTTCTCTGCTCTTTTCTCTCCAATTTTCTTTTCTATTTTCTCTGCTCTTTTCTCTCCTCTTTTCTCTCCTCTTTTCTTTTCTCTCCTCTTTTCTCTCCTCTTTTCTCTCCTATTTTCTCTCCTATTTTTTCTCTCCTCTTTTCTCGCCATTTTTCTTTTCTCTTTTCTCTGGTCTTGTCTCTCCACTTTTCTTTTCTCTTTTATCTGCTCTTTTCTCTCCTCTTTTCCTTTCTCTCCACTTTTCTCTCCTCTTTTCTCTCCTCTTTTCTCTCCTCTTTTCTCTCCTCTTTTCTCTCCTCTTTTCTCTCCTCTTTTCTCTCCTCTTTTCTCTCCTCTTTTCTCTGCTCTTTTCTCTGCTCTTTTCTCTGCTCTTTTCTCTGCTCTTTTCTCTGCTCTTTTCTCTGCTCTTTTCTCTCCACTTTTCTTTTCTCTTTTCTCTCCACTTTTCGTTTCTCTCCTATTTTCGCTCCTCTTTTCTCTCCTCTTTTCTTTTCTCTCCTCTTTTTTTCATTTCTCTTTTCTCTGCTCTTTTCTCTCCACTTTTCTTTTCTCTTTTCTCTCCACTTTTATTTTCTCTCCTATTTTCTCTCCTCTTTAGTCTCCTCTTTTCTTTTTTTTCCTCTTTTTTCTCTCCACTTTTCTTTTCTCTTTTCTCTCCTCTTTTTTTCTTTTCTCTTTTCTCTCCTCTTTTCTTTTCTCTCCTCTCTGGACTTTTACATTTATGCTCACTGATTTTGTGTATACTTTATCTTATATGATTTATTAATTTATTTGGGGGCGCGGCATCTTTTATTTATTTTATTCTTCTACAGATCGCCACACTGAATGTCAGCTCCGTGTCCGAAAACCTCTCCCCTCCCCCATTGAACTTCTATTCATTATTATTACCTTCTGTTGTAACAAAGTTTCAAAATGTTCACTTTTACCGTTCACAATCGTTATTGAGATTCTACAGGACATACACAGTTCCTGAGGAATATATTTAGCGGCGGCCTCTCCATAAGGGGCGCTGCCCCCCATACATGCGTCCGGCCCCCTAATCTACATGCAGGGCACTGGATGCATGGATTCCAATTGTTTTTTTGTTTTTTTTAAGCACATGATTAGAAATGGAGTCTCCAATTGGCTTCAAGAAAGGATGGGCTTGGGGCGCAGAGCACTGCGCCCCGAGCACACCACTTGTTTGACAATAGCAAATTAATATGGGGGGGGTGATTGTTTGCCGCCTCCACCAAAAAAAATAAAAAATCCGCCACTGATTATATCCTTTATTTATTGTCATCTGATAGTCTGGCGGTGATGTCGGGATAAAGAACTGGAATATTCATCTGGCAGCTTCTACACATCCATAGATTTCAGCAGTCACCTAAACTACTCATTGGGATGACCACGTCTATAATTAATACATTTTATTATACAGGATTTATATCGCGGAAACAGTCTGCGCAGCACTTTACAATATAAAAAGGGAGACAGTACAGTTAAAATACAATAAAATACAGGAGGGTTAGGCGGGCCCTGGTCATAAGAGCTTACAATCAAAGTGTCATGTCGTTATACTCAAGTCTGGATAAAAGTTTATTCCGATGAGAGATTGAATACAAAGCCAACGCATTTTATGGGCTGTGACTCCGCCCACTTCATTGGGGTTTAAAGCTTAACTCCAGGAATTGGGCAAAATCTACCCTTTTAGAGGGGGGCCCCCAACACTGCAAGGGTTTATTGCTTGGGGGGGGGGGGTAAGTTGTAATACTTTCCTTTTCCCTCCATCTATTATCACTGCGATCAATCCAGTGCGGCGACCTTTCAAAGATGCTTTGGATCGCAGATGCATGCTCACCTCCCCATGTACAATGCAGGGTTCATGGATCTGCACTGTATGGGATGACACCGAGGGGCGGGCCTCAGCCCGGGTAGACGAGGACTGCACCCCGAGATTAAGCAAGCATTTAACCCCTTCATGGCCGTGTAATAAATGTATGCGTCATCCAGGAAGGGAGCTTTATTCCTGGGCGCCGCAGATATGCGCTCCTGTGTTTGTGCCGGAGTGCGTGTGATCACATGTTCCCAGCACAATTGTTCTAGGAGGGGAAATTTGGGGAGCAGTGGTGATTTGGGAGGGATTTGTGCTGAGAGAGGGAATTTGGGGAGGGGTGGCAGGAGTTAAGAATTGTTCTAGGAGGGGAAATTTGGGGAGCAGTGGTGATTTAGGGGGGGGGATTTGTGCTGAGAGGGGGAATTTGGGGGGGGCGGGCGTCAGGAGGTAAGAATTGTTCTTGAAGGGGAAATTTGGGGAGGAGTGGTGATTTGGGGGGGATTAGTGCTGAGAGGGGGAATTGGGGGGGTGGGGCGTCAGGAGTTAAGAATTGTTCTATGAGTGGGAAATTTGGGGAGCAGTGGTGAGTTGGGGGGATTTGTGCTGAGAGAGGGAATTTGGGGGGGTGGCAGGAGTTAAGAATTGTTCTAGGAGGGGAAATTTGGGGAGCAGTGGTGATTTGGGGGGATTTGTGCTGAGAGAGGGAATTTGGGTGGGGGGGTGGGGTGGCAGGAGTTAAGAATTGTTCTAGGAGGGGAAATTTGGGGAGCAGTGGTGATTTGGGGGGATTTGTGCTGAGAGAGGGAATTTGGGTGGGGGGGCGGGGTGGCAGGAGTTAAGAATTGTTCTAGGAGGGGAAATTTGGGGAGCAGTGGTGATTTGGGGGGGAATAGTGCTGAGAGGGGGAATTTGGGGGGGGTGGCAGGAGTTAAGAATTGTTCTAGGAGGGGAAATTTGGGGAGCAGTGGTGATTTGGAGGGGAATAGTGCTGAGAGGGGGAATTTGGGGGGGGGGGGGCAGGAGGTAAGAAATGCTCTAGGAGGGTAAATTTGGGGAGGTGTGCTAGGAGTGGTGATATGGAGGGATTTGCATTGAGAGGAGGGATGGGGGGGGGAAGAGGATTTGTGTTGGGAGGGGGGGTTTGTGCTAGAAAATGTAATATGGTGGGAGAAAGGGGATTTGTACTAGGAGGAGAATTTTTTTTTTTTGGTGAGCAGGATTTGTGCTAGTAGGGATGTTTGGGGGGGGGGGGCATTATTTGTGCTAGGAGGGGAAATTTGGGGTGGGGGATTTGTTCTAGAATGGAGGATTGGGGGAGTGGAGCTTTTGCTGGGGGGGGGGGGGATTTGTTTGGAGGGAAAATTTGAGGGGTAAAGGATTTGTTTTAGAAAGGAGAATTTTTTTTGGGGGGGGGGTGGTTTTATTGTGCTGGGAGCATATGCGGAATGTGTGGATTTGAGCTGGGGGGGGGGGGGGAAGAGGAAGACTCTAGACAGGAAGTGAGCCGAACTCTCTAACAAGAAACAGACAGAAATAAAAAAGATACATTTGATGCCTTTATATACAGTATATTATTCTGTGACATTTAGGCTCCTGTTATTTCTGTTGATACAATTCTGGAATTCTTAGACTTTAGAATTGTTTATGATTACTGTGACATCTCACTTACTAGTTTTGTTGTCTTTGTTCTATCAAGAAAAACAAAATAAACCCAATTATAAAAGAATTACATTTGTAGTACCTAAGGGAAGACTGAGATCTCTGTCAGAGTTTTAGATTTGTCTGCGTCACCTTTGCAAATTTTCTCCAACTTCCTGCCTGCTGAATCTGTTGTCACCGGCACAGGAAGTGAGGTGAAATCTCTCTAACGGAGTCCCGGGTAGCAATAAAAACCGGACCGGAGTTCTGAGCTTTCTCCTCGCCATCCACAACCAGAAAGAAGAGTTTTTTGCCTTGACATGCACTGTAATATGTTTTCCGGATTCTCTTGTAATGACGGCGGTGCGATGATCTGATTGGCCTGCTCATGTCCTGTAAGAAATCAGATTAGCCCCCCCACCCCCGATGGCAAACTATGCGCACTCCACGCCAGCGTCCTCGCTGTGGCTACAATTGTGCTTCTCCCAGTCAGATTTCGGGCAATCCATAATATTCAACTCATTTCCAGTACACTTTACATCATCCAGCCAAATTTTACCAGTGCCTGCGGAGAGAGAAACCCCCGAAAAATTAACCACAAACTGCCAGAAATCAGAGAAACAATTCAGGGTAACAACAATCTCTATGTGTAACAATTGTAGCGGCCTCACCACGTCTCCTTTGTCTAGGGGTATGTCACACGACAGGGTGAGATGCGCTACGGCCCATGTCCTCCCCATAGCTGTGGGTGAGGTGAAGGCCAGTATCAGTATCTTCCTCGGGCCAATGTGCTTTAGTTATGAAACTCAGTCATAGGCGTGCGCACAGGGTGTGCCAGGTGTGCCCAGGCACACCCTAATCACAATGTGCAGCACAGATTCCCCCTACTGCCCTGGCTCCCCCCTCTTTCCCCTCGCAGCGCTTCCAGCTTCCCTACTCTCCTCTCCCACAGGCTGTTGCTGCTGGGGATGTTTTAGGATGAGTGAGGGAAGGGGCAGGTAAATATGTAACTTACCGGCCCCTTCCCTTTCATCGTGAGTGATCAGTAGTATGTGTTGAGCTTTGGGGTGCACACCCTAATGCAATAGGCTGCGCACACCTATGAACTCAGTCCTGCTATGCTGGTACCCTCCTTTGCTCCCATTAACCAGAGTCCATACACCGATCACGGTCCAACTCTTGTTTTATTGTAAGCTCCACAATAAACAGTGCTTCAGTAGCCAACTGGTTGGAACGTTTTAACAGCCTGATACGGTGGGATGAGCAGGTCGAGGCACTATCCTGATTTCAATCTAAACCACTGTGGTTTCACCAGCGTTATCGTAGCCTTGATTTAGCATAGAACATAGAAATTGTGAGTCTCTACCAGCAACTCAAGAGAACGTATTTAGGAGTACCTTCGCTGCGCTGTGGCCCCTATCAGGGGAAGATGTCCCTCTAAGGGAGTTACCGGAGGCCCATCCGTCACCGGGTTGATGCTGCTCCGGAATCTCCGGACAGGTGACCTCCCCGGCCTCCTCACCTCAGATGCGGGTCCCGTCCACCTCGGGGACCCTCGGATCACTTCGCCCTTGCGGGACCCAGTCGAAGTTACTGGGCCCCAGGCCTACGATCTAGTACCTCACCCCAGGCTGAAGGTGCCTGGGATGGACTCCAACTCCATTCCGGTCAGGCCTAGGGCGCCTGGGCCGGAACGCCGAACCGCCCGCACCCAGGCCTAAGGTGCCTGGGTGCGTGAAGAGAAGATCCTCGAAGACCTCGTGGCGAGGGCGTCTCCCCCTTTTATCCCCTCCCATCGACACCACGGCAGGTTCCCCGCCCTTGCCGTACCGTCTCCGGAAAGGGACAAAAAGGGTAGCGCTGTGACAGTGATTCTACCTTGAGCCTCCGGGTACACCGCCACCCACAGGCCAAGGAGAATAATACACCACCCAATCCTCCACGAATACAAAGGGGTCCAAAACCTCTCACAATGACACACCTGGGTCATACTACCACCCAGGTGTACCCCAACTAAATTTAAAGACCCCGCTATATACTCCCCCCTGTGATTTGACGCTGGTCCCCAGCGTCTGGTGCAAACCCATGTCTCCCATGGAGTGGTGACACAAGCCTGGCCCCAGAGGCTATCCCTAAAAAATGTAAACCCTGTTGGTGCCAAGACCTGCAGGGGACGGGGAAATATAACACAATAAAACTTTTTCATAAAACCATCTGAACATTCACATATATACAATCCCTCCCGTCACTGTCTAAGAACCACCCCATACTCAGTAGTCTTGACGGACGAATCTCCTGCATGAGGGAAACAAAAAACACAGAAAAACATCCTAACATTGTGTGTTGACTTGAAACGAATGAGTCTATCAGCCGAGAAACCCATTCGCTTCAAATGGCAAATTAATGCAAGTGTAGAATTCCAACAACCGTTGCGCAACACTGCCACCTGGTGACAGTGCCGCGGTAATAACACTTGGTGAAGTCTTCTTTCTTCCTGCGTCCCTACACTGATTCTACCCCCAAAGTCTCTGTCTTTGATGTCTGGAAGAAGAGAGAACGAACAAAAAAAACTGCTCTCATTCCTCCAAAGAGTAGAAAGACAAACCCAAATAAAAACCAGGGTACAGTTCAAATGTTCCGGCAAGGACATTTCCAGAAACTGCAGGGAAAACAAGTGAGTCTCTTCTCACAGATAGAACTTCGGATCAGGCAAGAACAAAAGCTTTAGATGCTTATCGAAAACCTCAATCGAATAGTTGACATCCTCTTTATCCTTCCGGCAGATAAGCACCCTGTCCGCATAAATATGGCGCCCCAACATCCAGTCTGCTCTGCAGTCCTTGAACTTTTTCGACACTGGTGGCGAACAGGACAAGTATCGCCGGGCATGAGGCACTTTGAGTTTTTCCCAAACGAATTCGTCATACCACCTCTGTCGCAGGACCTCAACTTCGTAAAGTAAGTCCCGAGGCAAGTAGGGATATTCCCATCCGTACTCACGGGCGACTTTCTGGGATAAAAGTCTTTGCAATCTGGCCAAAGGAGGCATGGCATCCCGCTCACCTTCTCCTGGTTGAACGATGGCCTCTGGGTGCCGAGGTACTTTCACTACCTCGGGCAGCTTCGCTCTCGGTGCCCGCAATGAAGCAAGCTGCATCCCCGCCACCAAAACGGGTGATGTTGTGGAATGTGGAAAGTTGGCCGAAGGACTAGACTTCCTCGTAAGCTCCGGGGCCTGCACCCGGGGCGTACTGTCTCCTATAGACATAGGGGAATCCTTCGGTTCACGTAGCACGGGTAACGGGCGTTTGTCCGAGCCCTTCCGGTGAAACAGTTCATCTATTTCCCCGTCATCTCCGCAGTCTGACAGCGATTCTAGGTCGGAGGTGTCATACATCTCTGCGGGAAGGTAGTCTCTAGTAGACGTGGAACTACCCTCCCTTGCGGGCTCCACCAACTGCGGACTCTCGACACCTCCAACCACCACCACAGTCCCAGCCCCTGGCTCACCTGGACCTTTTGTAGAACTGGGATGTCCAGGACTCTTCCAACCGGATCCATCCAGGCCCGGCAAGCGACGGGGTGAAGCTCTTCCACGACCATAGGAGGCCTGCACCAGGCCAACTTTCCTCTTCGGAGGTGGGAGCAGGGAATCTGTGGTGACCGAAGCAGCATCCTCGGATTTTTCTCTCTCAGTCTCTGGTTGGGCAGTCACGTCGCCCTGGTCAGTGCGTACGGGAACCTCCGCAAAGGCCTCGATCTCCCCTTCCGGAGTAGCGGTACCTGTGAGGCTGTTGAGGCGAAGGGCCCGGGGCCTTACTGTGGATGGCTCCACCTCGAACAGGAACTCCTTGCATGTTTCGCAACGCCCAAATGGCTTCAGGTGGACCACCAGTCCCGAGCATCCAGGACAGATCACGCCGAGGGCCTCCGTGTCTCTGCATGAGTACAAAGCCAACTGCCCTCGGGGCCTGAGTCTTATCCCCGTGTCTGTAAGGGGAGCAGCAAAAGCAGTCATCTTCGTGGGGTAGGGAACCGGAATCCACGGGGAGCTTGAGGCCATCCCGACTATCTGCTGCTCCATCACGCACTGACCACGTGCCGGAGTCTCCACGTGTATCTCCTCACATGACCAGACTCCTCCCACGACTTGCACGTTTTCGCGGGCTTTCTCCAGTCTCCGCCCACGAATTGCGCAGTCACGGGGTGCCTCAGCAAAAGTCCCCACATGTAGTACTTCACACGGCTGGACTTCTCCCTCTTCCCGCTCTTTCTGCATGGACCTTTCCCATCTTGGGGTCATTTCCACGACTTCGAGCACAGGGACGCACTTTGGCCAATCACATGGCCGACCTGCTCGGCACTCCTCCGGGCAGCAAAGTCCAGACACAGCCATTTCAAATTTCAAAGTCAATACACATTTCATCCCGGACTCACGAGCCCCCACGTGTAGCGGCCTCACCCCGTTTCCTTTGTCTAGGGGTATGTCACACGACAGGGTGAGATGCGCTACGGCCCATGTCCTCCCCATAGCTGTGGGTGAGGTGAAGGCCAGTATCAGTATCTTCCTCGGGCCAATGTGCTTTAGTTATGAAACTCAGTCCTGCTATGCTGGTACCCTCCTTTGCTCCCATTAACCAGAGTCCACACACCGATCACAGTCCAACTCTTGTTTTATTGTAAGCTCCACAATAAACAGTGCTTCTGTAGCCAACTGGTTGGAACGTTATAACAGCCTGATACGGTGGGATGAGCAGGTCGAGGCACTATCCTGATTTCAATCTAAACCACTGTGATTTCACCAGCGGTTATCGTAGCCTTGATTAGTACAGAACATAGAACTTGTGAGTCTCTACCAGCAACTCAAGAGAACGTATTTAGGAGTACCTTCGCTGCGCTGTGGCCCCTATCAGGGGAAGATGTCCCTCTAAGGGAGTTACCGGAGGCCCATCCGTCACCGGGTTGATGCTGCTCCGGACGGGTGACCTCCCCGGCCTCCTCACCTCAGATGCGGGTCCCGTCCACCTCAGGGACCCTCGGATCACTTCGCCCTTGCGGGACCCAGTCGAAGTTACTGGGCCCCAGGCCTACGATCTAGTACCTCACCCCAGGCTGAAGGTGCCTGGGATGGACTCCAACTCCATTCCGGTCAGGCCTAGGGCGCCTGGGCCGGAACGCCGAACCGCCCGCACCCAGGCCTAAGGTGCCTGGGTGCGTGAAGAGAAGATCCTCGAAGACCTCGTGGTGAGGGCGTCTCCCCCTTTTATCTCCTCCCATCAACACCACGGCAGGTTCCCCGCCCTTGCCGTACCGTCTCCGGAAAGGGACAAAAAGGGTAGCACTGTGGCAGTGATTCTACCTTGAGCCTCCGGGTACACCGCCACCCACAGGCCAAGGAGAATAATACACCACCAAATCCTCCACGAATACAAAGGGGTCCAAAACCTCTCATAATTACACACCTGGGTCACACTACCCCCCAGGTGTACCCCAACCAAATTTAAAGACCCCGCTACATAATGTATCACACAGATACAAATACAAGTCCTATTATTTATATAGCTGACATATACCGCAGTGCTGTACAGAGATCACTGAGCCAATCACATCAGTCTCTTACACTCTAATGTCCCCTCCCCCACATCACATCAGTCTCTGTACAGAGGAGCTTACACTCTAATGTCCCCCTCCCCCACACTCTAATGTCCCCTCACAGTTTGCCTTGTTCTGAACCCCAATTAAATACTAATTACTCTGTATCCCAATACAATAATAATTAGGGGTGCACAGAATGGAAACTTTGGTACTGAAACCGATACTGAAAATGACTGTTTAAAAAAAATATTTTTATAGATTTTAAATAAAATGTATACATTTTTATATAACACATTGCTAGGAGTATTAGCAAATTTTTCAATGTGGTGCATCTCTAGCAGACATGATGCAGGAGATCAATGCAGCCTCCCCAGTGCCCGTCATATGCAGCCTGCCAGTGCCCGGCAGACTACCAGTGCCCATCATATGCAACCTGCTTGAGCCCAGCAGGTTCACCAGTGCCCATCATTTGCAGCCTGCCTGTGCCTCACCAGTGCCCAGCAGCCTACCAGTGCCCAGCAGCCTACCAGTGCCCATCATATGCAGCCTGCTTGTGCCCAGCAGCTTCACCAGTGCCCATCATATGCAGCCTTCCAGTGCCCAGCAGCTTTACCAGTGCCCATGATTTGCAGCCTGCCTGTGCCTCACCAGTGCCCAGCAGCCTACCAGTGCCCATCATATGCAGCCTGCTTGTGCCCGGCAGCCTACCAGTGCCCATCATATGCAACCTGCTTGAGCCCAGCAGCTTCACCAGTGCCCATCATTTGCAGCCTGCCTGTGCCTCACCAGTGCCCAGCAGCCTACCAGTGCCCATCATATGCAGCCTTCCAGTGCCCAGCAGCCTACCAGTGCCCATCATATGCAGCCTGCTTGTGCCCAGCAGCTTCACCAGTGCCCATCATATGCAGCCTTCCAGTGCCCAGCAGCTTTACCAGTGCCCATGATTTGCAGCCTGCCTGTGCCTCACCAGTGCCCAGCAGCCTACCAGTGCCCATCATATGCAGCCTGCTTGTGCCCGGCAGCCTACCAGTGCCCATCATATGCAACCTGCTTGAGCCCAGCAGCTTCACCAGTGCCCATCATTTGCAGCCTGCCTGTGCCTCACCAGTGCCCAGCAGCCTACCAGTGCCCATCATATGCAGCCTTCCAGTGCCCAGCAGCCTACCAGTGCCCATCATATGCAGCCTGCTTGTGCCCAGCAGCTTCACCAGTGCCCATCATATGCAGCCTTCCAGTGCCCAGCAGCTTTACCAGTGCCCATGATTTGCAGCCTGCCTGTGCCTCACCAGTGCCCAGCAGCCTACCAGTGCCCATCATATGCAGCCTGCTTGTGCCCGGCAGCCTACCAGTGCCCATCATATGCAACCTGCTTGAGCCCAGCAGCTTCACCAGTGCCCATCATTTGCAGCCTGCCTGTGCCTCACCAGTGCCCAGCAGCCTACCAGTGCCCATCATATGCAGCCTTCCAGTGCCCAGCAGCCTACCAGTGCCCATCATATGCAGCCTGCTTGTGCCCAGCAGCTTCACCAGTGCCCATCATATGCAGCCTTCCAGTGCCCAGCAGCTTTACCAGTGCCCATGATTTGCAGCCTGCCTGTGCCTCACCAGTGCCCAGCAGCCTACCAGTGCCCATCATATGCAGCCTGCTTGTGCCCGGCAGCCTACCAGTGCCCATCATATGCAACCTGCTTGAGCCCAGCAGCTTCACCAGTGCCCATCATTTGCAGCCTGCCTGTGCCTCACCAGTGCCCAGCAGCCTACCAGTGCCCATCATATGCAGCCTTCCAGTGCCCAGCAGCCTACCAGTGCCCATCATATGCAGCCTGCTTGTGCCCAGCAGCTTCACCGGTGCCCATCATATGCAGCCTTCCAGTGCCCAGCAGCTTTACCAGTGCCCATGATTTGCAGCCTGCCTGTGCCTCACCAGTGCCCAGCAGCCTACCAGTGCCCATCATATGCAGCCTGCTTGTGCCCGGCAGCTTCACCAGTGCTCATCATTTGCAGCCTGCCTGTGCCTCACCAGTGCCCAGCAGCCTACCAGTGCCCATCATATGCAGCCTGCTTTTGCCCGGCAGCTTCACCAGTGCTCATCATTTGCAGCCTGCCTGTGCCTCACCAGTGCCCAGCAGCCTACCAGTGCCCATCATATGCAGCCTGCTTGTGCCCAGCAGCTTCACCAGTGCCCATCATATGCAGCCTGCTTGTGCCCAGCAGCTTCACCAGTGCCCATCATATGCAGCCTGCTTGTGCCCAGCAGCTTCACCAGTGCCCAGCTTATGCAGCCTGCCTGTGCCCAGCAGCTTCACCAGTGCCCATCATATGCAGCCTGCTTGTGCCCAGCAGCTTCACCAGTGCCCATCATATGCAATCTGCTTGTGCCCAGCAGTTTCACCAGTGCCCAGCTTATGCAGCCTGCTTGTGCCCAGCAGCTTCACCAGTGCCCAGCTTATGCAGCCTGCCTGTGCCCAGCAGCTTCACCAGTGCCCATCATATGCAGCCTGCTTGTGCCCAGCAGCTTCACCAGTGCCCATCATATGCAATCTGCTTGTGCCCAGCAGCTTCACCAGTGCCCAGCTTATGCAGCCTGCTTGTGCCCAGCAGCTTCACCAGTGCCCAGCTTATGCAGCCTGCCTGTGCCCAGCAGCTTCACCAGTGCCCATCATATGCAGCCTGCTTGTGCCCAGCAGCTTCACCAGTGCCCAGCTTATGCAGCCTGCTTGTGTCCAGCAGCTTCACCAGTGCCCAGCTTATGCAGCCTGCCTGTGCCCAGCAGCTTCACCAGTGCCCATCATATGCAGCCTGCTTGTGCCCAGCAGCTTCACCAGTGCCCAGCTTATGCAGCCTGCCTGTGCCCGGATCAGCGGCGATCTCCGTGTGTCACAGAGCGTATTTGAATTGCCCGGGCCGTAGTAACACTGTCCCGCCATTGGATCAGCCGTCTATCACAGGAGGCGGGACATTGTTACGGCCCGGACAATTCAGCTCCGTGACACATGGAGATCGAGGGGGGGGGGGGACTGGGCGTGCCAGCGGGACACTCCCGCAATGGGCATCACCCGGGGCGTACCACGCCCCCTTTCGGTATCGGCTGTTTTTGGCATTCGGCCGAATGACAAAAACACAGTTTTCAGCCGATAATTTTCGGCAGCCGAAATTTCGGTGCACCACTACAATAAATGTATTATGTCCATCCCCTTTTCCACCCCATATACGGGGCAATTCATAGGGCCCCCCCCATATACATATATAGAGCCCCCCTCCCCCCACCTCCTCATCACTCGCATTAGGAAGGGAATGATGGCAGGAAAGGCCCAGGAGAACTCAAGGTGACAACGATCTCTTATTACCTCCACCGGCGGTGTATGTTCCCACGATCCGGGAGAAGCCCAGCATCCTACAGATGACTTTTCCATCATTCATATCCCACTCATCGTCACAGATCGTTCCCCACTCGTTGTTGCGTTTAAGTTCCACTCGCCCTTTATTCCCTCCAACGATCCGCACAATATCTAGGAAAAGAAAAAAGGGGGTTATAATCCTCACCAGCAGGGCGGCGATATCCTCTCCTCTGTACATAGATGAGACTCTTGGAAACTTTTCCCTTTTCTGAACCCGAAACTTTGGGGTCTCTTTATAAAAAACAAAATTGTATAGCCGTTCGTCCAATGAATCTGCACATACAGTGCCTTGAAAAAGTATTCATACCCCTTGAAAATTTCCACATTTTGTCATGTTACAACCAAAAACGTAAATGGATTTTATTGGGATTTTATGTGATGGACCAACACAAAGTGGCACATAATTGTGAAGTGGAAGGAAATGATACAAATAAATATGTGAAAAGTGTGGGGGAGGGGCATTTGTATTCAGCCCCCCTTTACTCTGATACCCCCAACTAAAATCTAATGGAACCAATTGCCTTCAGAAGTCACCTAATTAGTAAATAGAGTCCACCTGTGTGTCATGTAATCTCAGTATAAATACAGCTGTTCTGTGAAGCCCTCAGAGGTTTGTTAGAGAACCTTAGTGAACAAACAGCATCATGAAGGCCAAAGAACACACCAGATAGGTCAGGGATAAAGTTGTGGAGAAGTATAAAGCAGGGTTAGGTGATAAAAAAATCTCCCAAGCTTTGACCATCTCACGGAGCTCTGTTCAATCCATCATTGGAAAATGGAAAGAGTATGGCACAACTGCAGACCTACCAAGACATGTCCGTCCACCTAAACTGACCGGGCCGGGCAAGGAGAGCATTCATCAGAGAAGCAGCCAAGAGGTCCATGGTAACTCTGGAGGAGCTGCAGAGATCCACAGCTCAGGGGGGAGAATCTGTCCACAGGACAACTATTAGTCGTGCTTCTCTACAAATCTGCCCTTTATGGAAGAGTGACAAGAAGAAAGACATTGGAGAAAGAAAGTCATAAGAAGTCCTGTTTGCAGTTTGTGAGAAGCCATGTGGGGGACACAGCAATCATGTGGGGGACACAGCAACCATGTGGGGGACACAGCAACCATGTGGGGGGACACAGAAAACATGTGGGGGGACACAGAAAACATGTGGGGGACACAGCAATCATGTGGGGGGACACAGCAAACATGTGGGGGGACACAGCAATCATGTGGGGGACACAGAAAACATGTGGGGGGGACACAGCAAACATGTGGGGGGACACAGCAAACATGTGGGGGGACACAGCAATCATGTGGGGGACACAGCAAACATGTGGGGGGACACAGCAAACATGTGGGGGGATGTGAGGGACACAGCAAACATGTGGGGGACACAGCAAACATGTGGGGGGACACAGCAATCATGTGGGGGGACACAGCAATCATGTGGGGGGACACAGCAATCATGTGGGGGACACAGCAATCATGTGGGGGGACACAGCAATCATGTGGGGGGACACAGCAATCATGTGGGGGACACGGCAAACATGTGGGGGACACGGCAAACATGTGGGGGACACGGCAAACATGTGGGGGACACAGCAAACATGTGGGGGACACGGCAAACATGTGGGGGACACAGCAAACATGTGGGGGACGCAGCAAACATGTGGAAGAAGGTGCTCTGGTCACATGACACCAAAATTCTACTTTTTGGCCTAAAAACAAAACGCTGTGTGTGGGGAAAACTAACACTGCACATCACCCTGAACACACCATCCCCACCGTGAAACATGGTGGTGGCAGCATCATGTGGTGGGGATGCTTTTCTTCAGCAGGGACAGGGAAGCTGGTCAGAGTTGATGGGAAGATGGATGGAGACAAATACAGGGAAATCTTAGAAGAAACCTGTTATGCCGCGTACACACGGCCATTTTTAATGTCATTGAAAAAAACGACGTTTTTCTCGACGTGATTCTTCTCAAGCCTGCCTTGCCTACACACTATCGTGGAGAAAAACGCTCGACCAAAGCGCGGTGACGTCCGACACGTAGGACGGCACTATAAAGGGGAAGTTCCATTCGGATGGCGCCACCCTCGTGTTAGTAAAGTTTGGTGAGAGACGATTCGCGCTTTTTAGCCTTGTGCTCTTCAGTCTGTTACAGCGTGACGAATGTGCGATCTCCATTATGAACAATAGTTTTATCAGAACGAGCGCTCCCGTCTCATAACTTGCTTCTGAGCATGCACGTTTTTTTCCCGTCATTAACCACTTGCCGACCGCCTCCTGCAGATATACGTTGGCAGAATGGCACGGACAGGCACATCAACGTACCTGTACGTCCCCTTTAACTGCCTGACGTGGGGGTCGTGCGCGCGCGCTGACGGCGGCGCGTTTGCGACCCTGCTGCCTTACCCGTGAGTCCGACCACGGATTCCGCGGACTCGATCGCCGCGGGCATCCCCGCGATCATCTCACGGAGGTATAGAGCGGGGGAGATGTTTGTGTAAACAAGCAGCTCCCGGCTCTGCCTAGTGACAATGACACGGATCTCGGCTCCGTGTACTCGGAGCGGAGATCTGTGTCATGTGACACAGAGCCCAACCCCCCCTCAGTTAGAAACACACATCAGGGCACACTTAACCCCTACAGCGCCACCTAGTGGTTAACTCCTTCACTGCCAGTGTCATTTTCACAGTAACCAGTGCATTTTTATAGCACTGATCGCTGTAAAAATGACAATGGTCCCAAAATGGTGTCAAAAGTGTCCGATGTGTCCGCCATAATGTCGCAGTCACGAAAAAAAATCGCTGATCGCCGCCATTACTAGTAAAAAATATTTTTTTATAAAAATGCCATAAAACTACACCCTATTTTGTAAACGCTATAACTTTTGCGCAAACCAATCAATAAACACTTATTGCGTTTTTTTTTACCAAAAATATGTAGAAGAATACGTATCGGACTGAACTGAGGAAAAAAAAATGTTTTTAATATATTTTTGGGGGATATTTATTATAGCAAAAAGTACAAAATATTGAATTTTTTTCAAAATTGTTGCTCTATTTTTGTTTATAGCGCAAAAAATAAAAACCGCAGAGGTGATCAAATACCACCAAAAGAAAGCTCTATTTGTGGGAAAAAAAAGGACGTCAATTTTGTGTGGGAGCCACGTCGCACTACCGCGCAATTGTCAGTTAAAGCGACGCAGTGCTGAATCGCAAAAAAGGGGCCTGGTCTTTAACCAGCCAAAATGGTCCGGAGCTGAAGTGGTTAAAGCGTACACACGGTCGTTTTTCACGACGAGAAAAACGACGACGTGAAAAACGACGAGAAAAAATAGAGCATGTTCCAAATTTTTAATGCCCATTTTTCACGTCGCGAAAAATGCTCTGGAGCCCACGGGACACGATCGTTTTTAATGACCAATTTAAAAAAATGGCATTTTTCTCGTCATGAAAAATCAGAGTCTGCAAAAGACTTGAGACTGGGGGGGGGGGGGGGGTTCACCTTCCAGCAGGACAACGACCCTAAAGTACAGCCAGAGCTACAATGGAATGGTTTAGATCAAAGCATATTCATGTGTTAGAATGGCCCAGTCACAGTCCAGACCTAAATCCCATTGAGAATCTGTGGCAAGACTCGGAAATTGCTGATCACAGACACTCTCCATCCAATCTGACAGAGCTTGAGATATTTAACAAAGAAGAATGAGAGCCGGTTCACACCAGTCGCCTGACAAGTCGCGTCCCATGCTTTTCAATGGAACCGTTCTAAGTAAGAGCGACTCGGGTCGCTCCGACTTAGAAAAAGGTTCCTGTACTACTTTTGGGGGCGACCCAAGGCGACCTGCATTGACTTCTATACAGAAGTCTTATGCAAATCGCCTTGGCAGGCGTCTCAAGTCGTCTTGAGATCGCGCCGCCGAGGTCGCCCCCACAAGTCGTGCCGCGTCGCGCCGCCCTGGTGTGAACCGGCTCTGAGGGAAAAATGTCCCTCTCTAGATGTGCAAAGCTGGTAGAGACACCCCCAAAAAGACTTGCAGAGAAAGGGGGTTCTACAAAGTATTGACTCCGGGGGGCGCCATACAAATGCCCCCCACACTTTTCACAGATTTATTTGTATCATTTTCCTTCCACTTCACAATTATGTGACACTTTGTGTTGGTCCATCACATAAAATCCCAATAAAATACATTTAGGTTTTTGGGTGTAACATGAGAAAATGTGGAAAATTTCAAGGGGTATGAATACTTTTTCAAGACACTGTACCAGACCTTCCATACACTCCGTATGGTTGCTCACGTTCAAATTCTGGTCCAATTGTTCGGGTTTCCTGGCATTAGGTCTTACCTGAAGGTCCAGCACCCTTCTCCCCAGGCTGCCCCTTTGGCCCCGGAGGACCGGGGGGTCCACTGTCTCCCTTGCTTCCCGGAGCTCCATTGGTCCCTGTAAAAGGACAGTCAGTGGATGATGAGGTTGCAGTGGATGAAGACGACGATTCATCACAACCAAAAAACAAAACTGAAATCTCAATCTCGGGTCTCGTTCTGAAAAAGCATCAAATTCTGACTTCAAAAACTCCGTCCAGCCAAAACTTCTTCTCTCATGCCGCGTACACACGACCGTTTTTAATGTCATTGAAAAAAACGTTGTTTTTCTCGACGTGATTCTTCTCAAGCCTGCCTATCGTGGAAAAAAACGCTCGAGCAAAGCGCGGTGACGTACGACACGTAGGACGGCACTATAAAGGGGAAGTTCCGTTCGGATGGCGCCACCCTTCATGTTAGTAAAGTTTGGTTGAGAGACGATTCGCGCTTTTCAGCCTCGTGCTTTTCAGTCCGTTACAGCGCGACGAATGTGCGATCTCCATTACGAACGCTAGTTTTACCAGAACGAGCGCTCCCGTCTCATCACTTGATTCTGAGCATGCGTGTTTTTTTCACGTCGTTAAAACCCACACACGGCCATTTTTCATGACGAGAAAAACGACGATGTAAAAAACGACGTGAAAAATTTTCTATTTTTTCATGGCCGTTTTTCACATTGGGAAAAATGCTCTGGAGCCGACGCACACCATCGTTTTTAATGACCATTTTAAAAAATTGCATTTGTCTCGTCATTAAAAACGGTCGTGTGTACGCGGCATTAGTCTTATATGGAATGGGGGGGGGGGGGATAAGAAGCCCTTTTTGGGTTCTTTCTTCTATCTGGAGCTCCATTAGGACCCGTTCTCACCAGAAAGGCGCATTTCAATACACATTTCCCAGTGGCGGCTGGTACTCAAAATTTTTTTTGGGGGGGCAAACAAACTGAAAAAAAAAAAAACATCAATTGCAGCCACTGTGCCCACCAACACACAGCCACTGTACCCATAAATTTCGCCACTGTGCCATCAAACGCAGCTACTGTACCCATCAATTGCTGACACTTTGCCCATCAATTGCTGCCACTGTGCCCATCAATTGGCGCTACTGTGACCCATCAATTGCTGCCACTGTACCCCATAAATTGCCGCCAGTTTGCACATCAATTGCTGTTACTGTGCCCCATCAATTGCTGCCACTGTGCCCCATTAATTGCTGCCAGTGTGCCCATCAATTGCTGCCACTGTGCCCATCAATTGCCGCTACTGTGCCCCATCAAATGCTGCCACGGTGCCCCATTAATTGCTGCCAGTGTGCCCATCAATTGCCACTACTGTGCCCATCAATTGCTGCCACTGTGCCCATCAATTGGCACTACTGTGCCCCATCAATTGCTGCCACTGTGCCCCATTAATTGCTGCCACTGTGCCCATCAATTGCTGCCACTGTGCCCATCAATTGCCGCTACTGTGCCCCATCAAATGCTGCCACTGTGCCCCATTAATTGCTGCCAGTGTGCCCATCAATTGCCACTGTGCCCATCCATTGGCGCTACTGTGCCCCCTCAATTGCTGCCACTGTGCCCCATTGATTGCTGCCAGTGTGCCCATCAATTGCCACTACTGTGCCCATCAATTGCTGCCACTGTGCCCCATTAATTGCTGCCACTGTGCCCCATAAATTGCCGCCAGTTTGCACATCAATTGCTGTTACTGTGCCCCATCAATTGCTGCCACTGTGCCCCATTAATTGCTGCCAGTGTGCCCATCAATTGCTGCCACTGTGCCCATCAATTGGCGCTACTGTGCCCCATCAATTGCTGCCACTGTGCCCCATTAATTGCTGCCACTGTGCCCATCAATTGCTGCCACTGTGCCCATCAATTGCCGCCACTGTGCCCATCAATTGCCGCTACTGTGCCCCATCCAATGCTGCCACTGTGCCCCATTAATTGCTGCCAGTGTGCCCCATTAATTGCTGCCAGTGTGCCCATCAATTGCCACCACTGTGCCCATCAATTGGCGCCACTGTGCCCATCAATTGGCGCTACTGTGCCCCATCAATTGCTGCCACTGTGCCCCATTAATTGCTGCCACTGTGCCCATCAATTGCTGCCACTGTGCCCCATCAATTACTGCCACTGTGCCCCATTAATTGCTGCCAGTGTGCCCCATCAATTGCTGCTACTGTGCCCCATCAAATGCTGCCAGTGTGCATCCCCCGCCCGGCACTTTCCTGTCTCGGGTCGCAGTGCTGTCCTCCACGCTCCGAGTCCTCAATGTCTTCTCCGGTCCTCTTCCCGTCCTCTGCTATGATTGGACGCCTGATAGGCATCCAATCACAGCACCTGTCGCTTCAGCCAGTCAGGTGACAGGGTAACCAGACCCGAGCACCTGATTGGCTGAAAAGCGGGTCAGTGCTAGGAAAACGATTTATTCGCTTCCCTAACACAACACTAAGTAAACAGCGAACGCACAGCATTGCGCCCGCTGTTTATCAATTTGGAAGCCTATTAGAGCCTATGGCTAGTGTGCCCATCAATTGCCAGTGTGCCCATCAATAGAGCCTTTGGCTCTAACCAGACGCTTCAAAAAAAAAAAACGCTGTTGTTATTCATGCGCCCCGACAAGGGGCCGGACACCTGAATTAGGGGGGCAGCAGCGGCCACCATAGATAGATTCATGAAATGCACGAATCTATCTATTGGTGATAGACAGGTGGCAGGATAGAGGAGGGCGGCGCTCCTGCGCCCTTTATGGACGCACCGCCACTGACGTTATTTCCCGTACCGCGCAGGAATGCTTTGTCCTAAAGCGCGCGGTTGCCAGCAATTGCTAATGGCACCCCAAAAAACGAACAAATACAGCGGGTTTGCGCCCACCAAACCCATGAGGTTTGGTTGTACTTGATTTTTAAAAGTTGGCGCCTGCCATACTTTTTTGCGCATTCCCAATGCGTTTGGCAGCCCATTTAAAAAAAAATAGGCTGTCAAAAACAGAACGCGCAAAAACGTGCATTCTAGATGGAGCCGACCCTTAGAGAGACTTCTGCTCTGCCGATGGGAAGGAAGGAAGTGGGGGGGGGGGGGGGGACAAGTAGTAAAAACCAGACAGGAGATCTAATCCGACCCCCTTCCATCCGAGACTCGGGAAAACGTTTTTGGCTTGACATACAACCTTTAGGATTCCTCCTTTCTGGAAGGGGATTGGAGGACAGATATTCACCAATCAGATGGACTCATAGAGAGCGTGCGGACTCACCGGCCACTCCGGGGTCACCTTTCTGCCCTGCGTCTCCCTTCGCCCCTGGAAGAGAAAATTGGTGAGAAATTTACAGGATTTACAGGATTACACTGCAGATGATGGACGGAATCCCCGGCCTGTTCCCGGAGATGGAATACGGTCACACAGCGTCACAGGATCCCAGAAATGTGTATGGCAAAATATTTTAGATGATAATAATAATAATAATAATAATAAAATAAAAATAAAAACATTTAAAAAAAAAATACAAAGCCAAAAAAATATATATTATAATAATAATAATAATAAATAATAATAATAGCTATAATATTAAAAAAAAAAGAAATAGATATAATAATAATAAAAAAATAATATTAATAATTATAATTAAAAAGAAATTGAAATAATAATATAAAAAATAAAATTTAAATTAAATATAATAGTAATTAATACAAGAAATAATAATAATTGGATAAAAAAATACATAAAAATTTAATAAAAAGCAAAATAAAATAAAAAAATAAAAGCTATAATAATGATAATAAAAAAATCGATATAATAATAATAATAATAAATACATAAAAATAAATACGGTCACACAGCGTCACAGGATCCCAGAAATGGGTATGGCAAAATATTTCAGATGATAAAAATAATAATAATAATAAATCAATAAATACATTTTAAAAAAATACAAAGATAAAAATATAATAATAATAATAATAAATAATAATAATAGCTATAATATTTTTTTAAAAGAAATAGATATAATAATGATAAAAAAATAAATAATATTAATAATTATAATTAAAAAGAAATTGAAATAATAATATAAAAAATAAAATTGAAATTAAATATAATAGTAATTATAATTAATACAAGAAATAATAATAATTGGATAAAAAATAAATACATAAAAATTAAATAAAAAGCAAAATAAAATAAAAAAATAAAAGCTATAATAATGATAATAAAAAAATCGATATAATAATAATAATAATAATAATAATAATAATAATAATAGATAAATAAAAATAAAATAATAAAATAATAATTCTAATTAAAAAGAAATAATAATAATAATAATAATAATAATATAAACATTTTAATTAAAATAAAATATAATAGTAATTATAATTAAAACAATAATAATAATTGGATAAAAAATACATAAAAATGTTATAAAAATTAAAAAAATTAAAAAATAATAGCTATAATAAAAATAAAGAAATCGATATAATAATAATAATAATAATAATAATAATAATAAATACATAAAAAATAAAACAATTATAATTAGAAAATACATTGAAATAATAATAATAATATAAAACATAAAATAAAAATAAAATATAATAGTAATTATAATTAAAAAAAATTAATAATAATTATAATAATAATAATAAAAATAATAAATTATAAAAACATAAAAAAAATGATATTTATTTTGTATACACTGTAAATTACTAAATGAGTAGGCAACACAAATTATGTATTATCTGTGTAATGTATATCTCATAAGAATACAATGTATGTTACATTTAAAGGAGAACTGCAGCCCAAAAAAAATACCAAGATAAAAACAAATATCATATTAAAAGATAAAATAACTAAATCATCTTTTGCTGCAATATTCACCTTCAATCCAGAGATTTCCCCCACAGTACTTCTTTCTGCCACCAGATGTCCTCTGATGGCCAACATCATCACTCAACCCACTTCCCCTGAGCCCAGTTCTTTCTGGACCTGCCCCCTAGCATGTGACTGTACAGTAAAAGGAGAAGCAGCAAAGTGATGTCACTCTACTCTCTCCTCCTATTAGCATGCTTCTTGTAAACACATAAACCGATTGGCTCCTTGTGCTGCTTCTTCATCTCACACTCCAGCTCTGCTGTACAGGGACTGCAGGTGGCTGATACCGGGTACCATTCAGGGACTTACACTACTTGTATTTATGATGGGGACTCTGATGGGGAGGCCTGATCTATGGGGGCACCCTTATGGGGAGGCCTGATCTATGGGGGCACCCTTATGGGGAGGCCTGATCTATGGGGGCACTCTGATGGGGACGCCTGATCTATGGGGGCACTCTGATGGGGACGCCTGATCTATGGGGGCACTCTGATGGGGACGCCTGATCTATGGGGGCACTCTGATGGGGATGCCTGATCTATGGGGGCACTCTGATGGGGACGCCTGATCTATGGGGGCACTCTGATGGGGACGCCTGATCTATGGGGGCACTCTGATGGGGACGCCTGATCTATGGGGGGACTCTGATGGGGAGGCCTGATCTATGGGGGGACTCTGATGGGGAGGCCTGATCTATGGGGGCACTCTGATGGGGAGGCCTGATCTATTGGGGCACCCTTATGGGGAGGCCTGATCTATGGGGGCACCCTTATGGGGAGGCCTGATCTATGGGGGCACTCTGATGGGGACGCCTGATCTATGGGGGCACTCTGATGGGGACGCCTGATCTATGGGGGCACTCTGATGGGGACGCCTGATCTATGGGGGCACTCTGATGGGGACGCCTGATCTATGGGGGCACTCTGATGGGGACGCCTGATCTATGGGGGCACTCTGATGGGGACGCCTGATCTATGGGGGGACTCTGATGGGGAGGCCTGATCTATGGGGGGACTCTGATGGGGAGGCCTGATCTATGGGGGCACTCTGATGGGGAGGCCTGATCTATTGGGGCACTCTGATGGGGAGGCCTGATCTATTGGGGCACTCTGATGGGGAGGCCTGATCTATTGGGGCACTCTGATGGGGAGGCCTGATCTATGGGGGGACTCTGATGGGGAGGCCTGATCTATGGGGGCACTCTGATGGGGACGCCTGATCTATGGGGGCACTCTGATGGGGAGGCCTGATCTATGGGGGGACTCTGATGGGGAGGCCTGATCTATGGGAGCACTCTGATGGGGAGGCCTGATCTATGGGGGCACTCTGATGGGGACGCCTGATCTATGGGGGCACTCTGATGGGGACGCCTGATCTATGGGGGCACTCTGATGGGGAGGCCTGATCTATGGGGGCACTCTGATGGGGAGGCCTGATCTATGGGAGCACTCTGATGGGGACGCCTGATCTATGGGGGCACTCTGATGGGGACGCCTGATCTATGGGGGCACTCTGATGGGGAGGCCTGATCTATGGGGGCACTCTGATGGGGAGGCCTGATCTATGGGGGCACTCTGATGGGGAGGCCTGATCTATGGGGGCACTCTGATGGGGAGGCCTGATCTATGGGGGCACTCTGATGGGGACGCCTGATCTATGGGGACACTCTGATGGGGACGCCTGATCTATGGGAGCACTCTGATGGGGAGGCCTGATCTATGGGGGGACTCTGATGGGGAGGCCTGATCTATGGGGGGACTCTGATGGGGAGGCCTGATCTATTGGGGCACTCTGATGGGGAGGCCTGATCTATTGGGGCACTCTGATGGGCAGGCCTGATCTATGGGGGGACTCTGATGGGGAGGCCTGATCTATGGGGGCACTCTGATGGGGACGCCTGATCTATGGGGGCACTCTGATGGGGAGGCCTGATCTATGGGGGGACTCTGATGGGGAGGCCTGATCTATGGGAGCACTCTGATGGGGAGGCCTGATCTATGGGGGCACTCTGATGGGGACGCCTGATCTATGGGGGCACTCTGATGGGGACGCCTGATCTATGGGGCACTCTGATGGGGAGGCCTGATCTATGGGGGCACTCTGATGGGGACGCCTGATCTATGGGGCACTCTGATGGGGAGGCCTGATCTATGGGAGCACTCTGATGGGGAGGCCTGATCTATGGGAGCACTCTGATGGGGACGCCTGATCTATGGGGCACTCTGATGGGGACGCCTGATCTATGGGGGCACTCTGATGGGGACGCCTGATCTATGGGGCACTCTGATGGGGAGGCCTGATCTATGGGAGCACTCTGATGGGGAGGCCTGATCTATGGGAGCACTCTGATGGGGAGGCCTGATCTATGGGAGCACTCTGATGGGGAGGCCTGATCTATGGGGGCACTCTGATGGGGACGCCTGATCTATGGGGGCACTCTGATGGGGACGCCTGATCTATGGGGCACTCTGATGGGGAGGCCTGATCTATGGGAGCACTCTGATGGGGAGGCCTGATCTATGGGAGCACTCTGATGGGGAGGCCTGATCTATGGGGGCACTCTGATGGGGAGGCCTGATCTATGGGGGCACTCTGATGGGGACGCCTGATCTATGGGGGCACTCTGATGGGGACGCCTGATCTATGGGAGCACTCTGATGGGGAGGCCTGATCTATGGGGGGACTCTGATGGGGAGGCCTGATCTATGGGGGGACTCTGATGGGGAGGCCTGATCTATTGGGGCACTCTGATGGGGAGGCCTGATCTATTGGGGCACTCTGATGGGGAGGCCTGATCTATGGGGGGACTCTGATGGGGAGGCCTGATCTATGGGGGCACTCTGATGGGGACGCCTGATCTATGGGGGCACTCTGATGGGGAGGCCTGATCTATGGGGGCACTCTGATGGGGACGCCTGATCTATGGGGGCACTCTGATGGGGACGCCTGATCTATGGGGGCACTCTGATGGGGACGCCTGATCTATGGGGGCACTCTGATGGGGACGCCTGATCTATGGGGGCACTCTGATGGGGACGCCTGATCTATGGGGGCACTCTGATGGGGAGGCCTGATCTATGGGGGCACTCTGATGGGGAGGCCTGATCTATGGGGGCACTCTGATGAGGAGGCCTGATCTATGAGGGCACTCTGATGAGGAGGCCTGATCTATGGGGGCACTCTGATGGGGACGCCTGATCTATGGGGGCACTCTGATGGGGACGCCTGATCTATGGGGGCACTCTGATGGGGAGGCCTGATCTATGGGGGCACTCTGATGGGGAGGCCTGATCTATGGGGGCACTCTGATGAGGAGGCCTGATCTATGAGGGCACTCTGATGAGGAGGCCTGATCTATGGGGGCACTCTGATGGGGAGGCCTGATCTATGGGGCAGTCTGATGGGAAGGCCTGATCTATGGGGACAGTCTGATGGGAAGGCCTGATCTATGGGGGCACTCTGATGGGGACCCCTGATCTATGGGGCACTCTGATGGGGACCCCTAATCTATAGGGGCACTCTGATGGGGACCCCTGATCTATGGGGAACTCTGATGGGGACCCCTGATCTATGGGGGAACTCTGATGGGGACCCCTGATCTATGGGGCACTCTGATTGGGACCCCTGATCTATGGGGCACTCTGATGGGGACCCCTAATCTATAGGGGCACTCTGATGGGGACCCCTGATCTATGGGGGAACTCTGATGGGCATGCCTGATCTATGGGGGCACTCTGATGGGGACACCTGATGTAAAGAGGCACTCTGATGGGGGATAAAGACTGTTGAAACGCTGTGGGAATTTTAATTAAATACCCCTGATCTATTGTTCCGTATGGATATATATAATTTAAAGTGTACCTGTGTCTCCTTTCTGGCCATTCTGTCCTTTTGCTCCGGGTAATCCGGAGAGACCTGTGTTGGAGTAAAGCAGGTAATAGTCAGCCTACATGATTCATTGGGGTTACATTTCTAAAACTGGAGAGTGCAAAATCTGGTGCAGCTCTGCATGAGAGCCAATCAGCTTCTAACGCCAGCTTCTTCACTTTAGCTTTGACAATAAAACCTGGAAGCTGATTGGTTTCTATGCAGAGCTGCCCCAGATTTTGCACTCTCAAGTTTTAGTAAATCTCCCCCATTGTGTTGTAGCTCTGCATTGTGTTTATCATTGTGTCCTTATATAGTATCATTACTTTATTCATATGGAACTGAATCAGCACCTCTATAGCTCCTGTATAGGATGAGCTTCACCAAGGTGCAATTTATAGCCAGGCTGACATTTGGACACCATTTGTATCCAAGGCCGATGTACAAAGATACAAAGATGCAAAGATACAAAGATACAAAGACACAAAGATACAAAGATGCAAAGATACAAAGATACAAAGACACAAAGATACAAAGATACAAAGATGCAAAGATACAAAGATACAAAGACACAAAGATACAAAGATGCAAAGACGCAAAGACGCAAAGACACAAAGATGCAAAGATGCAAAGACACAAAGATACAAAGATGCAAAGACGCAAAGACACAAAGATGCAAAGACGCAAAGACACAAAGATACATAGATACAAAGATGCAAAGACGCAAAGACGCAAAGATGCAAAGACGCAAAGACGCAAAGATGCAAAGATGCAAAGACGCAAAGACGCAAAGACGCAAAGATGCAAAGATGCAAAGACGCAAAGATGCAAAGACGCAAAGACGCAAAGATGCAAAGACGCAAAGACACAAAGATACATAGATACAAAGATGCAAAGACGCAAAGACGCAAAGACGCAAAGACGCAAAGACGCAAAGACGCAAAGATGCAAAGATGCAAAGACACAAAGATACAAAGACGCAAAGACGCAAAGACGCAAAGACACAAAGATGCAAAGACGCAAAGACGCAAAGATGCAAAGACGCAAAGACGCAAAGACGCAAAGACGCAAAGACACAAAGATACAAAGATGCAAAGACACAAAGATACAAAGATGCAAAGACACAAAGATACAAAGATACAAAGATACAAAGATGCAAAGATGCAAAGACACAAAGATACAAAGATACAAAGATGCAAAGACACAAAGATACAAAGATACAAAGATACAAAGACACAAAGATGCAAAGATGCAAAGATACAAAGATGCAAAGATGCAAAGACACAAAGATACAAAGATACAAAGATGCAAAGACACAAAGATACAAAGATGCAAAGACACAAAGATACAAAGATGCAAAGATGCAAAGACACAAAGATACAAAGATACAAAGATGCAAAGACACAAAGATACAAAGATGCAAAGATGCAAAGACACAAAGATACAAAGATACAAAGATGCAAAGACGCAAAGATACAAAGATACAAAGATGCAAAGATGCAAAGACACAAATATACAAAGATACAAAGATGCAAAGATGCAAAGACACAAAGATACAAAGATGCAAAGATGCAAAGACACAAAGATACAAAGACACAAAGATACAAAGATGCAAAGACACAAAGATGCAAAGATACAAAGATACAAAGATACAAAGACACAAAGATACAAAGATACAAAGATGCAAAGACACAAAGATACAAAGATACAAAGATGCAAAGATGCAAAGACACAAAAATACAAAGATACAAAGATGCAAAGATGCAAAGACACAAAGATACAAAGATGCAAAGATGCAAAGACACAAAGATACAAAGACACAAAGATACAAAGATGCAAAGACACAAAGATGCAAAGACACAAAGATACAAAGATGCAAAGACACAAAGATACAAAGATACAAAGATGCAAAGATGCAAAGACACAAAGATACAAAGATGCAAAGACACAAAGATACAAAGACACAAAGATACAAAGAAGCAAAGACACAAAGATACAAAGATGCAAAGACGCAAAGATGCAAAGATGCAAAGACACAAAGATACAAAGATACAAAGACGCAAAGATACAAAGATGCAAAGATACAAAGATGCAAAGATGCAAAGATGCAAAGACGCAAAGACGCAAAGATGCAAAGACACAAAGATACAAAGACGCAAAGACGCAAAGATGCAAAGATGCAAAGACGCAAAGATGCAAAGATACAAAGACGCAAAGGCGCAAAGATGCAAAGACACAAAGACGCAAAGATGCAAAGATGCAAAGACGCAAAGACGCAAAGACGCAAAGATACAAAGATACAAAGATGCAAAGACGCAAAGATGCAAAGATACAAAGACGCAAAGATACAAAGATGCAAAGATAGAAAGACGCAAAGACACAAAGATGCAAAGACGCAAAGATGCAAAGATACAAAGACGCAAAGATGCAAAGATACAAAGATACAAAGATGAAAAGATACAAAGATACAAAGATGCAAAGATGCAAAGATGCAAAGATACAAAGACGCAAAGATGCAAAGATGCAAAGATACAAAGATACAAAGATGCAAAGATGCAAAGATACAAAGATGAAAAGATACAAAGATACAAAGATACAAAGATGCAAAGATGCAAAGATACAAAGATACAAAGACGCAAAGATGCAAAGATACAAAGATACAAAGATGCAAAGATGCAAAGATACAAAGATACAAAGATGCAAAGATACAAAGATACAAAGACGCAAAGATACAAAGATACAAAGATGCAAAGATGCAAAGATACAAAGATACAAAGATGAAAAGATACAAAGATACAAAGATACAAAGATGAAAAGATACAAAGATACAAAGATGCAAAGATACAAAGATACAAAGATGCAAAGATGCAAAGATACAAAGATGAAAAGATACAAAGATGAAATTATAACATGGACGATTGGTCACCTTTAGGCAATATCTGAACAGGTTTATGATGGGATAAAGCCATGTCTGGTATCAGTTGATCACATTCATCTGGACTTGTTCTGTCATGTTGAAGATGTTTTGAAGGTTTTCCTAAATATTTCTTCAGTTCTAATGAGTGTCATGAACATCCCAAACATTTATATCCACACAGGGAGCCCCCAACACCTCAATCTGCCTTTCACTGGGAACTGGATCAAGGCTTTGGTGCTACCTGTGGATATACATTGTTGCCAGGTAGAGTAATCATTGGCTCCAATGGTCCTCACAACAAGGCTGCCCATACCATTATGGATCCCCCGCCAGGTTGGCAACAGCCATGATGCGGCTCCATTCACAAATCTTTAACACCAGCGTAAATGTCTTTATTTTGCCCATGTGACTTTAAATTTCAAACCTCATTGGACTCAACCGAAAATAACTAAAAAAAAACGATATACAGGCGTACCCCTCTTTAAGTACACTCACTTTACGTACACTCGCGAGTACGGACATACCCGCGAGGGTTTGTAAAGTGCCTTGCGAATACTGTACACACATTTTGCAGCCGCAGTAGAAGGAGCTGAAGCTCAGAGAGCGTAGCCCGCCCTGTTCCAGTGTGGCCCCTGACACCCCCACTACAGCCCCTGACCCCCCACTACACCCTAGAGGTGAAAAAAGGTTTTGCTTCACTTTAAGTACATTTTCGTTTTACATACATGCTCTGGTCCCATTGTGTACTTAAAAGTGGGGTATGCCTGTATATCCTCATCCTAATGTGTGACCTGGGCGGTTTTGATCTGTGAAGGTTCTCCGGGTCATGGTATATATAGAAGTAGTTGCTCACATTCAACCCCAACATTTATATCCACAGGTAACACCAATACCTTCATCCAGTTACTAAGGAAAGACAGGTAATGGCGTTGGTGGTACTTATGTGGATATAAATGTTGGGGGTATCTTCCAGACTTTCATCAGAACTGAAGAAGTGTCTTGGAGAAGCAGAGCAGGCGCTACCTATAGGCAGGGCTTTTTTTCTCAGAAAATAGGTACAGGAACCCCCTCCTCTCCAAGCCACCCCTTGTCTTTGCCCCTACCCACCTTTGCACACCGTCTCTTGGTTCCACCACCTACCCACCTCCCAGTACTATCCTTTTTAGGGGAATACAGAACCAAATATAATTTGTGGTGCTGCTAAGCAATTTGTATGGAATTTGTTAAAGCGGAGTTCCACCCAAAAGTGGAACTTACGTTTAAACCACTCCTCGCCCCCTTACATGCCACATTTGGCATGTAATTTGGGGGGGGGAGTGGGGGCTTCAGTAGGAGTGGGACTTCCTGTCCCACTTCCTCCTTCCGCCCAGGGACCACTTAGGCGACTCGTCATATCGCCTAAGGCGGCCCCTCCCTGTAGGCGATCACCTGGGACACGTGACAGGTCGCAGGCGATCGCCTGTCCACTCAGATTGCGCAGCGCCGCTCGCGCATGCGCAGTGAGTGCCCGGCCGTGAAGCCGAAAGTTGTCACGGCCGGGTGCCCACAGTTAGAATGGAGGCGCCGGTGGAGAGGGGAGGGAGAGAAGAGCGAAGCTCCGTTCGGCCGCGTCGCTGGACAGTGGAACAGGTAAGTGTCTGTTTAGTAAAAGCCAGCAGCTACACTTTTTGCAGCTGCTGACTTTTAATAAACATAAAAAAGGCTGGAACTCCCCTTTAATTATAACAAAATAAGCAGTAAAATAGATCCCCTGCAGCTAGCAACAAAAGACCCCCCAGCAACAATAGATCTCCCCCAGCAACAATAGATCTCCCCCAGCATTAATGGACCCCCAGCAACATAAGACCCACCCCAAGCAACAATAGGTTCCCCACCAGCAACAACAGACTTTCTCAGCAACAATAAACCCACCTGCAAAAAATAGATCATCTTCAGCAGTAGGTGTACCTCTGACAATAGATCCCCCAACAGCTAGCATCAACAGACCCTGGAACACACCCAAGCACCACTTGCCATTACATACATTCAGTGGGAGAGGTGCCGGAACTGCGTTCCCCCGCATTCCTGCTGAAAAAAAGCCCTGCCTATAGGCAAGGTAACCGTCGGCCTAGAGTGCACATCAGTCGGGGGCGCCGCGCCGGCGTGCTGCTGGTGTGTTAAGCAAGTGTGCCGGCGCTGTTTTGTCTTTTCCGGGGTCTTCCGACCGGGTCCAGAGGCACAGGTGCGGGCCTGCGGACCATGGCTGACGTGAGGAAGCGAGCCGGTGCCGCCACTATTTGACTTCAGGCCGGGTCCAGAGGCCTGTGGACCACGGCTGAAGAAATAGGTGGAGAGGCGCCGCAAAAAATCTCCACCCCGCCACCTTTTACCATATTCATGGGCAGGGCAAAGGGGGTGGAGTCAAGGGGCAGAGCCAATGGGGGGGGGGCGCGGCAAAATGAGGTTTCGCCTAGGGTGTCAAGAATCGGCCCTATGGAGAAGCTACAAGACATCTTCAACATTACAGAACAAGCCCAGTGTAATGTGATCAACTACTACTAGATAATTATACCATGACCTGGAGAAGCTTCATAGACCAAGACTGCTCAGGTCACACGTTAGGATAAGAATTAAAAAAAAAGAAAAAAAAAAGTTATCTTCAGTTGAGTCCAATGAGATTAAAAAGATTACAGTCACATGGCTAAAATAAAGCTACTTACACTTATGTTAATGCTTTGTGAATAGGGTGACCACATTTCCAAACTGCTATTCAGGGACACACCCCCTCTCTCACCTTCCCCAAAAAAAGATGAGGGGGGGGGGGCGGGGGGAACAGTAGTCTCAGGGTTAATGGTGAATTTGGCGGCGGGTTATTTGTCAGGTGAATGTACCACTTGCCACCAGATGCAGTGCCGCTTGCCACCCATAGGCTGCCGCCAGATGCAGTGCCGCTTGCCACCCATAGGCTGCCACCAGATGCAGTGCCGCTTGCCACCCATAGGCTGCCGCCAGATGCAGTGCCGCTTGCCACCCATAGGCTGCCACCAGATGCAGTGCCGCTTGCCACCCATAGGCTGCCGCCAGATGCAGTGCCGCTTGCCACCCATAGGCTGCCACCAGATGCAGTGCCGCTTGCCACCCATAGGCTGCTGCCAGATACAGTGCTGCTGTCACTCCCTTTGCATGAGCCACATGCGTAGAAGGAAAGGAGTGGCGTCACTATCTGAAGAGTGAAGATCACACCAGTCCCTGCTGCTTGCCGGAGAAGGAGGAGGTGCCGAGGTGGGTGGGGACAGCAGTGCTGCACTAGGCGCAGGCCTCACTCCCAGTCTCACTCTCTGAGAGTAAATTGTCACCGGTTGCAAGATGGCAGGCAGCACTGTCCCTAGCAACCAGTTCCGGAAATGTAGTTATTAGTTAGTAGGGGGTGGCTGTGTCCTCTATTTCATTCCGGGACATTGTATTGTCCCGGAATGAAGGTGCCTGGGCGTCAGCATACCAAGACATTTTGGACATTTTCATGCCCCCAACTTTGTGGGAGGAGTTTGGAGGACGGCCCCTTCCTGTTCCAACATGACTGCACACCAGTGCACAAAGCAAGGTCCAAAAAAACATGAATGAGCGAGTTTGGGGTGGAGGAACTTGACTGGCCCTCACAGAGTCCTGACCTCAACCCCATAGAAAATCTTTGGGGTGAATTAGAGCGGAGACTGCGAGCCGGGCCTTCTCATCCAACATCAGTGCCTGACCTCACAAATGCTCTTCTGGAAGAATGGTCAAACATTCCCATAGACACCCTCCTAAACCTTGTGAACAGCCTTCCCAGAAGAGGTGAAGCTGTTATAGCTGCAAAGGGGCGGGGCCAACTCACTATAGAACCCTATGGACTAAGACTGGGATGTCATTAAAGTTCATGTGAGTGTAAAGGCAGGCGTCCCAATACTTTTGGTAATATAGTGTATTCATTTACTGTGTATGTTCAGCGCTAAAATATTTTAAATATTATCTATACCTGTAAAAAAACATTTTAAATAAATTGTGTGGGGGGAGGGGTTCTGCAAGGATAGATTTTTTTTCTAATTACAGAAGTTGGGCTTTAAATGGGGTTGAGTTCAGACACCCACCTGACCTATCCTGCCAAGAAACTGTGAAAACGGACTCATAGGCTGCCAAGGCATTCCCTATCCCACAGCCGTATGTATACAAGCCCCTTTCATATGTGCAGCGGTGGGGGAGGGGAATGCCTTGGCAGCCTACGATTGGCTGTCGGCTTGGATAGCTCAGGTTGGTTCAAACTTGTGTCCAAACCGACCTTAGCTCATCCATGTTTAAAGTCCAACTCCTGGAATTAGAAAAATTCTACCCTCGCAGTTGGGCCCCCCCCCCCCCAAAATTACAAGGGTTAAATCCTCAATATAAAAGTAAAATGTAGCCGCGCTGGCTGGCCTATACCAAAGAATAGTATACCAACACCAATATAAAAAATTTAATAATAATGAGTGAAATACAAGTCCCATTCAAGTACATGTAAAAATATCCAATAGTCTGTGAACCCAGGAGTGCAAAGATGTTCTATCGGGTTGAGGTCAGGACTCTGTGCAGGCCAGTCAAGATCCTCCACCGCAAACCTGCTCATCCATGTCTTCATGGACCTTGCTTTGTGCACTGGTCCAAATCATTTGGTGGAGGGGGGATTATGGTGTGGGGTTGTTTTTTTGGGGGTTGGATTTTGGTCCCTTAGTTCCAGTAAAAAGGGAACTCTTAAGGCGTCAGCATACCAAGACATTTTGGACAATTTCATGCCCCCAACTTAGTGCCTCCTGTTCCCCATGTCTTGACGTGCACTCCATGTTTGCACCCTGAGTCTCCCCTCTCTGTGCACCACATGTTTCCAAGGACACCCTGCGCTGCGCAACCCACGTCTCCAAATGCTCTCCTGGACGCCTCCATGACTACCGTGTCTCTGTGCAGCCTCTGGTACTGCCAGCAGTTGTCTGGCCTGCTTTGCTCCACCATCAGTACCCTCTACCACATCTCTACCTTCAGGTACGCTTCCACATTCACCAGGACTATCCATTCTCTGTGGCTATGGACTGCTGTCCATGACTTGCAATTACAATGAAAAAACCCTGCTGAAGGGGGCGCTCTTGGACCTCCAAGATGCTTTTTGGATTGTCCTCCTTACTTTTATTGGAATAAAGTTCTCTCTGGACCTCTTAGCAGTGGTGCGGCCCTTCAATATCCATTTTTGTTACTATGCACTAGTGATGAGCCGAACACCCCCGGGTTCGGTTCGCACCAGAACCCGCGAACGGACCGAAAGTTCGTACGAACATTAGAACCCTATTAAATAGAATGGATGCGAACGTTCGAATTCTAAAGTGCTAATTATAACAACTATTATGCATGTTATTGTCCTAAAAAAGGGTTTGGGAACCCGGGTTCTGCACCAGGGGACATGTATCAATGCAAAAAGAAGTTTTAAAAACGGTCGTTTTTCGGGAGCAGTCATTTTAATGATGCATAAAGTGAAAAAAAAAAAGTCAAATATTCCTTTAAATATCGTACCTGGGGGGTGTCTAAAGTATGCCTGTGAAGTGCCACGTGTTTCCCATGTTTAGAACTGTCCCTGCACAAAATGACACTTCTAAAGGAAAAAAAAGCCATTTAAAACTGCTTGCGGCTTTAATGTAATGTCTGGTCCCGGTAATATGGATAAAAATCTTTAAGAAAAATGGCATAGCTACCCCATGACCCCCCCCCCCTACCCCAGCCCATTACCAGCCCCTTTGGGTCTTGTATGGATATTAAGGGGAACCCCGCACACAAAATAAAAAAGGCCCTATATACTCTGAACAGCCGTATACAGGCGGTGCATACAAGACAGGGACTGTAGGTTTGTTCTTATGTAGAATCTGTTTGTAATTTTGAACAGGTACATTGTTTAAGTGTAGCTCCAGCCCAAAAATCTATTTTTAAACTTTTTGGAAAACATAGGTAAGGGTTATCACCCCTGTAACATTTGTTTTGCTGTCTGTGCCCCTGTTCAGAACATTTCACCTCACTTTCCGTCCCAATGACAACTGTTTTTGAAATGTGGTGTTTTTCTTGAAACAAGGATTGGTGATAAAGCATCAGTACAGAGGAGACACCTTTCTCCCATATTTATTCTTACAGGAGAGAATTTTCCTTCCTAGGGGTAGATTTCCTCTCACTTCCTGTTGTCTTCTTGCGTTTGCAAGTAGGAGTCGTTTGTAAGTTGGATGTTTGAAAGTAGGGACCTGCCGTATATAATCTGCAGAAATTGGCCCCTTAGTTGGTGTTGGCACAACACTGTAAGCACTCACAGTTACTCTTGGTTGGTGCTGGAACGCCCTGCTGTCAACTATTATATCAGGAATTTTAATTACATATAATTGTTGAACAGTGGTAGTAAAAATTGGGCCTTTGATGGTGGTGCTGGTGCCACAACACTGTAAGCCCTGACAGTTACTCTTGGTGGGTGCAGCAATGGGCCCTGCTGTGAATTATTAGATCAAGAATTGTAATTACATGCCCCTTTTGAACAGGGGCTGAAAAATTGGGCCTTTCGTGGTGGTGGTGGTGGTGGCGTTGCCACAACACTGTAAGCCCTCAGAGTTACTCTTGGTGGGTGCAGCAATGGGCCCTGCTGTGAATTATTAGATCAAGAATTGTAATTACATGCCCCTGTTGAACAGGGGCTGAAAAATTGGGCCTTAGGCACTGGTGCCACAACACTACAACCCCTCACAGATACTGTACTTGGAGCACAGCAATGAGCCCTATGGCAAATTATTGCTAAAAAAATTGTAATTACACGCCCCTGTAAAACAGGGGCTGAAAAATTGGGCCTTAGCCACTGGTGGCGGCACCCATAAACAAAAATGATCTTCCAAACTATCATCATCAATCGTATCATTGAGGACTCGGAGGAGGAGGATAGCCAGTCAACATAACAGCACAGGCACTCAGCATCAGCATCAGTCTTGAAGGGATGTGACATGTTAAAATCAATTAGTCTGTTATATCAGCATCAGGTGTGTGGTAGCTGGTGGTGATTAGGGATGAGCTTCGTGTTCGAGTCGAACATACGTTCGACTCGAACATTGGCTGTTCGATCGTTCGACGAAGATCGAACGATTTGGGCCGTTCGCGCCAAATTCGAGTGACGCGAACGGCCCACAATGCACTACGCCATCGCAGTGTCATCCAGGCGCTGTGATTGGCCAAGCATGCACTGTGACCCCGCATGCTTGGCCAATCACAGCGCCGGCAGCGAGGAGAGCAATGATTGGCCACAGGCAGGATGCCTGTGGCCAATTATTGCTGAGGGTGTTTAGTACACGCCCCACACTATAAAAGGCCGCCAGCACGGCGGCCTAGTGTAGTGTGTTCCGGAGCAGGGATAGAGTAGCATAGGCAGGGACAGTGACTGTTATTTCTTTCTTGCTTAACCTGGATTCCTTTAGTTTAGGGAAAGAGAAGGATAGGTAGGGAGAGTGTCAGTGTGTTTTGTGCTTCTGCTATAGTGTGCTTAAAAAAAAACATTTATTCTAGGGACAGAAAACTCTAGGTAGGGACAGTGTCAGTTTCTTTCACTCTGCAAGTCCTTGTTTCCAGGGACCTGGAAGGACAGTGAGTGAATTCTCCTTGTGCTATATTGTGCTTAAAAAAAACATTTATTCTAGGGACAGAAAACTCTAGGTAGGGACAGTGTCAGTTTCTTTCACTCTGCAAGTCCTTGTTTCCAGGGACCTGTAAGGACAGTGAGTTAATTGTCCTTGTGCTATATTGTGCTTAAAAAAAACATTTATTCTAGGGACAGAAAACTCTAGGTAGGGACAGTGTCAGTTTCTTTCACTCTGCAAGTCCTTGTTTCCAGGGACCTGTAAGGACAGTGAGTTAATTGTCCTTGTGCTATATTGTGATTAAAAAAAACATTTATTCTAGGGACAGAAAACTCTAGGTAGGGACAGTGTCAGTTTCTTTCACTCTGCAAGTCCTTGTTTCCAGGGACCTGTAAGGACAGTGAGTTAATTTTCCCTGTGCTATATTGTGATTAAAAAAAACATTTTTTCTAGGGACAGAAAACTGTAGGTAGGGAGAGTGTTTTTTTTCTTTCACTCTGCAAGTCCTTGTTTCCAGGGACCTGTAAGGACAGTGAGTTAATTGTCCTTGTGCTATATTGTGCTTAAAAAAAACATTTATTCTAGGGACAGAAAACTCTAGGTAGGGACAGTGTCAGTTTCTTTCACTCTGCAAGTCCTTGTTTCCAGGGACCTGTAAGGACAGTGAGTTAATTGTCCTTGTGCTATATTGTGATTAAAAAAAACATTTATTCTAGGGACAGAAAACTCTAGGTAGGGACAGTGTCAGTTTCTTTCACTCTGCAAGTCCTTGTTTCCAGGGACCTGTAAGGACAGTGAGTTAATTTTCCTTGTGCTATATTGTGATTAAAAAAAACATTTTTTCTAGGGACAGAAAACTGTAGGTAGGGAGAGTGTTTTTTTTCTTTCACTCTGCAAGTCCTTGTTTCCAGGGACCTGTAAGGACAGTGAGTTAATTGTCCTTGTGCTATATTGTGCTTAAAAAAAACATTTATTCTAGGGACAGAAAACTCTAGGTAGGGACAGTGTCAGTTTCTTTCACTCTGCAAGTCCTTGTTTCCAGGGACCTGTAAGGACAGTGAGTTAATTTTCCTTGTGCTATATTGTGATTAAAAAAAACATTTATTCTAGGGACAGAAAACTCTAGGTAGGGACAGTGTCAGTTTCTTTCACTCTGCAAGTCCTTGTTTCCAGGGACCTGTAAGGACAGTGAGTTAATTTTCCTTGTGCTATATTGTGATTAAAAAAAACATTTATTCTAGGGACAGAAAACTCTAGGTAGGGACAGTGTCAGTTTCTTTCACTCTGCAAGTCCTTGTTTCCAGGGACCTGTAAGGACAGTGAGTTAATTGTCCTTGTGCTATATTGTGCTTAAAAAAAACATTTTTTCTAGGGACAGAAAACTCTAGGTAGGGAGAGTGTTTTTTTTTTTTCACTCTGCAAGTCCTTGTTTCCAGGGACCTGTAAGGACAGTGAGTTAATTGTCCTTGTGCTATATTGTGCTTAAAAAAAACATTTATTCTAGGGACAGAAAACTCTAGGTAGGGACAGTGTCAGTTTCTTTCACTCTGCAAGTCCTTGTTTCCAGGGACCTGTAAGGACAGTGAGTTAATTTTCCTTGTGCTATATTGTGATTAAAAAAAACATTTTTTCTAGGGACAGAAAACTGTAGGTAGGGAGAGTGTTTTTTTTCTTTCACTCTGCAAGTCCTTGTTTCCAGGGACCTGTAAGGACAGTGAGTTAATTGTCCTTGTGCTATATTGTGCTTAAAAAAAACATTTATTCTAGGGACAGAAAACTCTAGGTAGGGACAGTGTCAGTTTCTTTCACTCTGCAAGTCCTTGTTTCCAGGGACCTGTAAGGACAGTGAGTTAATTTTCCTTGTGCTATATTGTGATTAAAAAAAACATTTTTTCTAGGGACAGAAAACTGTAGGTAGGGAGAGTGTTTTTTTTCTTTCACTCTGCAAGTCCTTGTTTCCAGGGACCTGTAAGGACAGTGAGTTAATTTTCCTTGTGCTATATTGTGATTAAAAAAAACATTTTTTCTAGGGACAGAAAACTGTAGGTAGGGAGAGTGTTTTTTTTCTTTCACTCTGCAAGTCCTTGTTTCCAGGGACCTGTAAGGACAGTGAGTTAATTGTCCTTGTGCTATATTGTGCTTAAAAAAAACATTTATTCTAGGGACAGAAAACTCTAGGTAGGGACAGTGTCAGTTTCTTTCACTCTGCAAGTCCTTGTTTCCAGGGACCTGTAAGGACAGTGAGTTAATTTTCCTTGTGCTATATTGTGATTAAAAAAAACATTTTTTCTAGGGACAGAAAACTGTAGGTAGGGAGAGTGTTTTTTTTCTTTCACTCTGCAAGTCCTTGTTTCCAGGGACCTGTAAGGACAGTGAGTTAATTTTCCTTGTGCTATATTGTGATTAAAAAAAACATTTTTTCTAGGGACAGAAAACTGTAGGTAGGGAGAGTGTTTTTTTTCTTTCACTCTGCAAGTCCTTGTTTCCAGGGACCTGTAAGGACAGTGAGTTAATTGTCCTTGTGCTATATTGTGCTTAAAAAAAACATTTTTTCTAGGGACAGAAAACTGTAGGTAGGGAGAGTGTTTTTTTTTTTTCACTCTGCAAGTCCTTGTTTCCAGGGACCTGTAAGGACAGTGAGTTAATTGTCCTTGTGCTATATTGTGCTTAAAAAAAACATTTATTCTAGGGACAGAAAACTCTAGGTAGGGACAGTGTCAGTTTCTTTCACTCTGCAAGTCCTTGTTTCCAGGGACCTGTAAGGACAGTGAGTTAATTTTCCTTGTGCTATATTGTGATTAAAAAAAACATTTTTTCTAGGGACAGAAAACTGTAGGTAGGGAGAGTGTTTTTTTTCTTTCACTCTGCAAGTCCTTGTTTCCAGGGACCTGTAAGGACAGTGAGTTAATTGTCCTTGTGCTATATTGTGCTTAAAAAAAACATTTATTCTAGGGACAGAAAACTCTAGGTAGGGACAGTGTCAGTTTCTTTCACTCTGCAAGTCCTTGTTTCCAGGGACCTGTAAGGACAGTGAGTTAATTTTCCTTGTGCTATATTGTGATTAAAAAAAACATTTTTTCTAGGGACAGAAAACTGTAGGTAGGGAGAGTGTTTTTTTTCTTTCACTCTGCAAGTCCTTGTTTCCAGGGACCTGTAAGGACAGTGAGTTAATTTTCCTTGTGCTATATTGTGATTAAAAAAAACATTGTTTCTAGGGACAGAAAACTGTAGGTAGGGAGAGTGTTTTTTTTCTTTCACTCTGCAAGTCCTTGTTTCCAGGGACCTGTAAGGACAGTGAGTTAATTGTCCTTGTGCTATATTGTGCTTAAAAAAAACATTTATTCTAGGGACAGAAAACTCTAGGTAGGGACAGTGTCAGTTTCTTTCACTCTGCAAGTCCTTGTTTCCAGGGACCTGTAAGGACAGTGAGTTAATTTTCCTTGTGCTATATTGTGATTAAAAAAAACATTTTTTCTAGGGACAGAAAACTGTAGGTAGGGAGAGTGTTTTTTTTCTTTCACTCTGCAAGTCCTTGTTTCCAGGGACCTGTAAGGACAGTGAGTTAATTTTCCTTGTGCTATATTGTGATTAAAAAAAACATTTTTTCTAGGGACAGAAAACTGTAGGTAGGGAGAGTGTTTTTTTTCTTTCACTCTGCAAGTCCTTGTTTCCAGGGACCTGTAAGGACAGTGAGTTAATTGTCCTTGTGCTATATTGTGCTTAAAAAAAACATTTTTTCTAGGGACAGAAAACTGTAGGTAGGGAGAGTGTTTTTTTTTTTTCACTCTGCAAGTCCTTGTTTCCAGGGACCTGTAAGGACAGTGAGTTAATTGTCCTTGTGCTATATTGTGCTTAAAAAAAACATTTATTCTAGGGACAGAAAACTCTAGGTAGGGACAGTGTCAGTTTATTTCACTCTGCAAGTCCTTGTTTCCAGGGACCTGGAGAGACATTGAGTGAATTGTCCTTGTGCTATATTGTGATTAAAAAAAACATTTATTCTAGGGACAGAAAACTCTAGGTAGGGAGAGTGTTTTTTTTTTTTCACTCTGCAAGTCCTTGTTTCCAGGGACCTGTAAGGACAGTGAGTTAATTGTCCTTGTGCTATATTGTGCTTAAAAAAAACATTTATTATAGGGACAGAAAACTCTAGGTAGGGACAGTGTCAGTTTCTTTCACTCTGCAAGTCCTTGTTTCCAGGGACCTGGAGAGACATTGAGTGAATTGTCCTTGTGCTATATTGTGATTAAAAAAAACATTTATTCTAGGGACAGAAAACTCTAGGTAGGGACAGTGTCAGTTTCTTTCACTGTGAAAGTCCTTGTTTCAAGGGACAGAGAAGGACACCTGAAGGTAGCCCTTATTGCTTTTTTCCCATCTCCCTGCAGGCCATCTATTAGAATGTCTGGAAGGCAAACAAGGAGAGGCAGACAGTCAGGAGGCAATAAAAGAGGGCAAGCAGGCTCTGTGTCTGGGGGCAACAGTGCTGGTCGTGGACGCGGTGCATTGTCATCAGCACATGGCCATGGGACACGCTTGTCCTTCTTTTCGGCAGCTGGACATGTTGAGCCACATCATGCCGAAGACTTGGTAGAGTGGATGACCAAGCCCTCCTCCTCCTCCTCATCCTCTCTCACCCAGGCTCAGGGTACTGGAAAAGCAGCTGCCAAAGCGTCGTCTTCCCTGGTATCAATGTCAGACAAATCATCAGTCACTCCTTCCCTAGACCCACCATGTCCTCCTCCTGAGGAGTCCCCCGAACTGTTTCAGCACAGTGTTGGGTACATGCTCCAGGAGGATGCCCAGCGTTTCGAAGGGTCTGATGATGAAACCCAGCTAGAGGAAGGCAGTAGCGTGAGAGCAGACAGAGGGGATGCTCAAGAAGGACACCAATCTGGCAGTCATGTTCCAGCAGCTGCAGCATACTGCCAGATTGGCTCCAGTGATGAGGAGGGAGGGGATGATGAGGTCAATGACTCCACGTGGGTGCCTAATAGGAGAGAGGAGGAGGAGGAGGATGAGGAGGAGGCACATCTCCAACGAGGCAGGATGCCCTTTGGTGGCCAGCGTAAGGGCAGTACACCGACGGAATCACACCGCAGAGCTCCGCCTGTGCAGGGCGCTGCCTCTGCCCGTCATTCAAAAAGTTCTTTGGTGTGGGCCTTTTTTGAGGCTAGTGCATCAGATCGCACAGCTGCTGTTTGCAACATATGTCTCAAGCGTATATCGCGTGGCCAAAACATCAGCCGCTTGGGTACCACATGCCTGACCAGACATATGTTGACCTGCCATGCAGCTCGTTGGCAAGCCTACCTCAAAGACCCACACCAAAGAACCAAGCGGACCTCTCCTTGCACCGCATCAGCTGGGATCTCCAACCCCACTATAACTTCAGTCCTCTCTGAAACATGCACTGAGAGGAATGAAGGTGTAGAATTAGGTGTGTCACAGCCAAGTACTTGCGCCCACTCTGCTAGCAGTACACCGACGTCCGATTCTAGCAGGCAAATTTCCCTGCCCCAGCTGCTGGACCGTCGAAAGAAGTTCACTCCCAGCCATCCACATGCCCAGCGGTTGAATGCTAGCTTGGCTAAATTGCTAGCGCTTCAACTGCTGCCTTTTCAGTTGGTAGACTCGGCCCCCTTCCGTGAGTTTGTGCAATGTGCGGTTCCTCAGTGGCAGGTTCCCAAACGCCACTTTTTCTCACGGAAGGCTATTCCGGCTCTCTACCGGCATGTGGAAGGCAATGTCTTGGCCTCGCTGGACAGGGCGGTCAGCGGTAAGGTGCATATTACCGCTGACTCATGGTCCAGCAGGCATGGACAGGGACGTTACCTTTCTTTCACGGCCCATTGGGTCACTCTTTTGGCAGCTGGGAAGGATTCAGGACAAGGTGCAGTAGTGTTGGAGGTTGTCCCACCGCCACGCCTCCAAAATGCTACTACTGGTTGTGACACACCTCTCTCCTCCACCCCCTCCTCTTCTTCTTCCTCCATGGCCTCTTCCTGTGGTTTGTCCTATGAACCAGCGGTGCTCCGTAGCCGTTCACGGGGCTACGCAAGTACGCAGGCAAAAAGATGCCATGCCGTGCTTGCGCTGGTGTGTTTGGGGGACAGAAGCCACACTGGGGCAGAGGTCCTGTCTGCTCTGCAGGGCCAGGCCGAGAGGTGGTTGACGCCACGCCAGCTTAAGCCAGGAATGGTGGTTTGCGACAATGGCACCAACCTCCTCTCCGCCCTCCGACAGGGACAACTGACCCATGTGCCCTGTGTGGCTCACGTCCTTAACCTGGTGGTGCAGCGCTTCTTGGGCAGGTACCCGGGCTTACAGGATGTCCTGAGGCAGGCCAGGAAAGTCTGTGTGCATTTCCGCAGATCTTATAATGCCAGTGCTCGCCTGGCTGAGCTGCAAAAGGAGTTGAACCTGCCCAAGAACCGCCTTATATGTGACATGCCCACCAGGTGGAACTCAACGTTGGCCATGCTGCAGCGGCTGCACACGCAGCAGAGGGCCATCAATGAGTACCTGTGCGACTACGGCACCAGGACAGGGTCAGGGGAGCTTGGTTTTTTTTCTCCACGCCAGTGGGGCATGATCAGGGATGCATGCACTGTCCTGGCACCATTTGAGGAGGCCACGAGGATGGTGAGCAGTGACAGTGCATGCATCAGTGACACTGTACCTCTTGTCCACCTGTTGGAGCACACGCTGCGTGGAATAATGGACAGGGCACTTGAGGCAGAACAGAGGCAGGAAGAGGAGGACTTCCTTGCCTCTCAAGGCCCCCTTTACCCAGACAGTGTTCCTTCTGTCCCACCCATCGCACAGGAAGAGGAGGAGGAGGAGGAGGAGGAGGAGGATTGTGTCAGCATGGAGGTGGAGGCTGGCACTCAGCATCATCAGCAGCAGTCTTTTAGGGATGATTTACAGTCCCAAGAAACCAGTGGACTTGTACGTGGCTGGGAGGAGGTGGCTGCGGATCATGTCGTCCTTAGTGACCCAGAGGACTCCGGAGCGAATGCCTCAGCAAACCTACGCTGCATGGCCTCCCTGATCCTGCAAAGTCTGCGGAAGGATCCTCGTATTCTTCGGATCAAGGAGAGGGACCATTACTGGCTGGCCACTCTCCTTGATCCACGGTACAAGGGTAAGGTTGCGGACCTTATGTTACCGTCGCAGAGGGAGCAGAGGATGAGACAACTCCGGGAGGCCTTGCAGAAAGGTCTGTGCAACGCGTTCCCAGAGACTGGGAGGTTGCAAACTCCTGGTCCTGGACAACGAGTTGCTGAGGCTTCGGCCAGTCAAAGAAGGAGCGGTGGGGAAGGTGGCCGTCTGACCGATGCGTTCAGACAATTCTTTAGTCCGCAGCCCCAAAGTATGATCGGTTCCAGCAACCATCGCCAGCGTCTGATAAACATGGTGCAGGAATATCTAGGGGCAAGGTCAGACTTGGACACCTTCCCCACCGAAAATCCTCTGGCTTACTGGGTCTTGAGGATGGATCACTGGCCAGAGCTTGCACAGTATGCAATTGAGCTACTGGCCTGTCCTGCATCCAGCGTTCTTTCGGAACGCACATTCAGTGCTGCTGGAGGATTTGTCACGGATCACAGGGTGCGCCTGTCCACCGACTCGGTTGATCGACTGACTTTCATCAAGATGAACCAGTCTTGGATCACCACCAGCTACCACACACCTGATGCTGATATAACAGACTAATTGATTTTAAAATGTCACATCCCTTCAAGACTGATGCTGATGCTGAGTGCCTGTGCTGTTATGTTGACTGGCTATCCTCCTCCTCCGAGTCCTCAATGATACGATTGATGATGATAGCTTGGAAGATCATTTTTGTTTATGGGTGCCGCCACCAGTGCCTAACGCCCAATTTTTCAGCCCCTGTTTAACAGGGGCGTGTAATTACAATTTTTGAAGCAATACTTTGCAACAGGGCTCATTGCTGTGCTCCAAGTACAGTATCTGTGAGGAGTTGCAGTGTTGTGCCACCAGTGCCTAAGGCCCAATTTTTCAGCCCCTGTTTAACAGGGGCGTGTCATTACAATTTTTGAAGCAATACTTTGCAACAGGGCTCATTGCTGTGCTCCAAGTACAGTATCTGTGAAGGGTTGCAGTGTTGTGCCACCAGTGCCTAAGGCCCAATTTTTCAGCCCCTGTTCAACAGGGGCATGTAATTACAATTCTTGATCTAATAATTCACAGCAGGGCCCATTGCTGCACCCACCAAGAGTAACTGTCAGGGCTTACAGTGTTGTGGCACCAGCACCACCATCAAAGGCCCAATTTTTACTACCACTGTTCAACAATTATATGTAATTAAAATTCCTGATATAATAGTTGACAGCAGGGCGTTCCAGCACCAACCAAGAGTAACTGTGAGTGCTTACAGTGTTGTGCCAACACCAACAACTAAGGGGCCTATTTCTGCAGAGTATATACGGCAGGTCCCTACTTTCAAACATCCAACTTACAAACGACTCCTACTTGCAAACGCAAGAAGACAACAGGAAGTGAGAGGAAATCTACCACTAGGAAGGAAAATTCTCTCCTGTAAGAATAAATATGGGAGAAAGGTGTCTCCTCTGTACTGATGCTTTATCAGCAATCCTTGTTTCAAGAAAAACACCACATTTCAAAAACAGTTGTCATTAGGACGGAAAGTGAGGTGAAATGTTCTGAACAGGGGCACAGACAGCAAAACAAATGTTACAGGGGTGATAACCCTTACCTATGTTTTCCAAAAAGTTTAAAAATAGATTTTTGGTCTGGAGCTACACTTCAACAATGTACCTGTTCAAAATTACAAACAGATTCTACATAAGAACAAACCTACAGTCCCTGTCTTGTATGCACCGCCTGTATACGGCTGTTCTGAGTATATAGGGCCTTTTTTATTTTATGTGCGGGGTTCCCCTTAATATCCATACAAGACCCAAAGGGGCTGGTAATGGGCTGGGGTAGGGGGGGGGTCATGGGGTAGCTATGCCATTTTTCTTAAAGATTTTCATCCATATTACCGGGACCAGACATTACATTAAAGCCGCAAGCAGTTTTAAATGGCTTTTTTTTCCTTTAGAAGTGTCATTTTGTGCAGGGACAGTTCTAAACACGGGAAACACGTGGCACTTCACAGGCATACTTTAGACACCCCCCAGGTACGATATTTAAAGGAATATTTGACTTTTTTTTTTTCACTTTATGCATCATTAAAATGACTGCTCCCGGAAAACGACCGTTTTTAAAACTTATTTTTGCATTGATACATGTCCCCTGGTGCAGAACCCGGGTTCCCAAACCCTTTTTAGGACAATAACATGCATAATAGTTTTTATAATTAGCACTTTAGAATTCGAACGTTCGCATCCATTGTATTTAATAGGGTTCTAATGTTCGTTCGAACTTTCGGTCCGTTCGCGGGTTCTGGTGCGAACCGAACCCGGGGGTGTTCGGCTCATCACTAGTGGTGATCCAAGACTGGTTCATCTTGATGAAAGTCAGTCGATCAACCGAGTCGGTGGACAGGCGCACCCTGTGATCCGTGACAAATCCTCCAGCAGCACTGAATGTGCGTTCCGAAAGAACGCTGGATGCAGGACAGGCCAGTAGCTCAATTGCATACTGTGCAAGCTCTGGCCAGTGATCCATCCTCAAGACCCAGTAAGCCAGAGGATTTTCGGTGGGGAAGGTGTCCAAGTCTGACCTTGCCCCTAGATATTCCTGCACCATGTTTATCAGACGCTGGCGATGGTTGCTGGAACCGATCATACTTTGGGGCTGCGGACTAAAGAATTGTCTGAACGCATCGGTCAGACGGCCACCTTCCCCACCGCTCCTTCTTTGACTGGCCGAAGCCTCAGCAACTCGTTGTCCAGGACCAGGAGTTTGTAACCTCCCAGTCTCTGGGAACGCGTTGCACAGACCTTTCTGCAAGGCCTCCCGGAGTTGTCTCATCCTCTGCTCCCTCTGCGACGGTAACATAAGGTCCGCAACCTTACCCTTGTACCGTGGATCAAGGAGAGTGGCCAGCCAGTAATGGTCCCTCTCCTTGATCCGAAGAATACGAGGATCCTTCCGCAGACTTTGCAGGATCAGGGAGGCCATGCAGCGTAGGTTTGCTGAGGCATTCGCTCCGGAGTCCTCTGGGTCACTAAGGACGACATGATCCGCAGCCACCTCCTCCCAGCCACGTACAAGTCCACTGGTTTCTTGGGACTGTAAATCATCCCTAAAAGACTGCTGCTGATGATGCTGAGTGCCAGCCTCCACCTCCATGCTGACACAATCCTCCTCCTCCTCCTCCTCCTCTTCCTGTGCGATGGGTGGGACAGAAGGAACATTGTCTGGGTAAAGGGGGCCTTGAGAGGTAAGGAAGTCCTCCTCTTCCTGCCTCTGTTCTGCCTCAAGTGCCCTGTCCATTATTCCACGCAGCGTGTGCTCCAACAGGTGGACAAGAGGTACAGTGTCACTGATGCATGCACTGTCACTGCTCACCATCCTCGTGGCCTCCTCAAATGGTGCCAGGACAGTGCATGCATCCCTGATCATGCCCCACTGGCGTGGAGAAAAAAAACCAAGCTCCCCTGACCCTGTCCTGGTGCCGTAGTCGCACAGGTACTCATTGATGGCCCTCTGCTGCGTGTGCAGCCGCTGCAGCATGGCCAACGTTGAGTTCCACCTGGTGGGCATGTCACATATAAGGCGGTTCTTGGGCAGGTTCAACTCCTTTTGCAGCTCAGCCAGGCGAGCACTGGCATTATAAGATCTGCGGAAATGCACACAGACTTTCCTGGCCTGCCTCAGGACATCCTGTAAGCCCGGGTACCTGCCCAAGAACCGCTGCACCACCAGGTTAAGGACGTGAGCCACACAGGGCACATGGGTCAGTTGTCCCTGTCGGAGGGCGGAGAGGAGGTTGGTGCCATTGTCGCAAACCACCATTCCTGGCTTAAGCTGGCGTGGCGTCAACCACCTCTCGGCCTGGCCCTGCAGAGCAGACAGGACCTCTGCCCCAGTGTGGCTTCTGTCCCCCAAACACACCAGCGCAAGCACGGCATGGCATCTTTTTGCCTGCGTACTTGCGTAGCCCCTTGAACGCCTACGGAGCACCGCTGGTTCCGAGGACAAACCACAGGAAGAGGCCATGGAGGAAGAAGAAGAGGAGGGGGTGGAGGAGAGAGGTGTGTCACAACCAGTAGTAGCATTTTGGAGGCGTGGCGGTGGAACAACCTCCAACACTACTGCACCTTGTCCTGCATCCTTCCCAGCTGCCAAAAGAGTGACCCAATGGGCCGTGAAAGAAAGGTAACGTCCCTGTCCATGCCTGCTGGACCATGAGTCAGCGGTAATATGCACCTTACCGCTGACCGCCCTGTCCAGCGAGGCCAAGACATTGCCTTCCACATGCCGGTAGAGAGCCGGAATAGCCTTCCGTGAGAAAAAGTGGCGTTTGGGAACCTGCCACTGAGGAACCGCACATTGCACAAACTCACGGAAGGGGGCCGAGTCTACCAACTGAAAAGGCAGCAGTTGAAGCGCTAGCAATTTAGCCAAGCTAGCATTCAACCGCTGGGCATGTGGATGGCTGGGAGTGAACTTCTTTCGACGGTCCAGCAGCTGGGGCAGGGAAATTTGCCTGCTAGAATCGGACGTCGGTGTACTGCTAGCAGAGTGGCCGCAAGTACTTGGCTGTGACACACCTAATTCTACACCTTCATTTCTCTCAGTGCATGTTTCAGAGAGGACTGAAGTTATAGTGGGGTTGGAGATCCCAGCTGATGCGGTGCAAGGAGAGGTCCGCTTTGTTCTTTGGTGTGGGTCTTTGAGGTAGGCTTGCCAACGAGCTGCATGGCAGGTCAACATATGTCTGGTCAGGCATGTGGTACCCAAGCGGCTGATGTTTTGGCCACGCGATATACGCTTGAGACATATGTTGCAAACAGCAGCTGTGCGATCTGATGCACTAGCCTCAAAAAAGGCCCACACCAAAGAACTTTTTGAATGACGGGCAGAGGCAGCGCCCTGCACAGGCGGAGCTCTGCGGTGTGATTCCGTCGGTGTACTGCCCTTACGCTGGCCACCAAAGGGCATCCTGCCTCGTTGGAGATGTGCCTCCTCCCCATCCTCCTCCTCCTCCTCTCTCCTATTAGGCACCCACGTGGAGTCAGTGACCTCATCATCCCCTCCCTCCTCATCACTGGAGCCAATCTGGCAGTATGCTGCAGCTGCTGGAACATGACTGCCAGATTGGTGTCCTTCTTGAGCATCCCCTCTGTCTGCTCTCACGCTACTGCCTTCCTCTAGCTGGGTATCATCATCAGATCCTTCGAAACGCTGGGCATCCTCCTGGAGCATGTACCCAACACTGTGCTCAAACAGTTCGGGGGACTCCTCAGGAGGAGGACATGGTGGGTCTAGGGAAGGAGTGACTGATGATGAGTCTGACATTGATACCAGGGAAGAGGACGCTTTGGCAGCTGCTTTGCCAGTACCCTGAGCCTGGGTGAGAGAGGAGGAGGAGGAGGAGGGCTTGGTCATCCACTCTACCAAGTCTTCGGCATGATGTGGCTCAACATGTCCAGCTGCCGAAAAGAAGGACAAGCGTGTCCCATGGCCATGTGCTGATGACAATGCACCGCGTCCACGACCAGCACTGTTGCCCCCAGACACAGAGCCTGCTTGCCCTCTTTTATTGCCTCCTGACTGTCTGTCTGCCTCTCCTTGTTTGCCTTCCAGACATTCTAATAGATGGCCTGCAGGGAGATGGGAAAAAAGCAATAAGGGCTACCTTCAGGTGTCCTTCTCTGTCCCTTTACTTAAGGATTTCTAAATATGGTTGAGGATGATTGCTTTTGCACAGAATAGCACAACGACAATTTCCCTGACTGTCCAAAAAACAAGGATTTCAAAGATGGTTGATGAGGAATGCTTTAGCACACTATAGCACAAGGAGAATTTCCCTCACTGTCCTTCCCTGTCCCTAGAAACAAGGATTATCACAGTGAAAGAAACTGACACTCTTCCTACCTATAGTTTTCTGTCCCTAGAAAAAATGTTTTTTTAAAGCACACTATAGCACAAGGAGAATTTCCCTCACTGTCCTTCCCTGTCCCTAGAAACAAGGATTCGCACAGTAAAACACACTGACACTCTCCCTACCTATAGTTTTCTGTCCCTAGAAAAAAAGTTTTTTTAAAGCACACTATAGCACAAGGAGAATTTCCCTCACTGTCCTTCCCTGTCCCTAGAAACAAGGATTATCACAGTGAAAGAAACTGACACTCTTCCTACCTATAGTTTTCTGTCCCTAGAAAATTTTTTTTTTAAAGCTGATTGATGATCAATGCTTTAGCACACTATAGCACAAGTAGAATTTCCCTCACTGTCCTTCCCTGTCCCTAGAAACAAGGATTCGCACAGTAAAACACACTGACACTCTCCCTACCTATAGTTTTCTGTCCCTAGAAAAAATGTTTTTTTAAAGCACACTATAGCACAAGGAGAATTCCCTCACTGTCCTTCCCTGTCCCTAGAAACAAGGATTCGCACAGTAAAAGACACGGACACTCTCCCTACCTATAGTTTTCTGTCCCTAGAAAAAATGTTTTTTTAAAGCACACTATAGCACAAGGGGAATTTCACTCACTTTCCTTCTTTGTCCCTAGAAACAAGGATTATCACAGTGAAAGAAACTGACACTCTTCCTACCTAGAGTTTTCTGTCCCTAGAAAAAATGTTTTTTTAAAGCACACTATAGCACAAGGAGAATTCCCTCACTGTCCTTCCCTGTCCCTAGAAACAAGGATTCGCACAGTAAAAGACACTGACACTCTCCCTACCTATAGTTTTCTGTCCCTAGAAAAAATGTTTTTTTAAAGCACACTATAGCACAAGGAGAATTTCACTCACTTTCCTTCTTTGTCCCTAGAAACAAGGATTATCACAGTGAAAGAAACTGACACTCTTCCTTCCTATAGTTTTCTGTCCCTAGAAAAAATGTTTTTTTAAAGCACACTATAGCACAAGGAGAATTCCCTCACTGTCCTTCCCTGTCCCTAGAAACAAGGATTCGCACAGTAAAAGACACTGACACTCTCCCTACCTATAGTTTTCTGTCCCTAGAAAAAATGTTTTTTTAAAGCACACTATAGCACAAGGAGAATTTCACTCACTTTCCTTCTTTGTCCCTAGAAACAAGGATTATCACAGTGAAAGAAACTGACACTCTTCCTACCTAGAGTTTTCTGTCCCTAGAAAAAATGTTTTTTTAAAGCACACTATAGCACAAGGAGAATTCCCTCACTGTCCTTCCCTGTCCCTAGAAACAAGGATTCGCACAGTAAAACACACTGACACTCTCCTACCTATAGTTTTCTGTCCCTAGAATTTTTTTTTTTTTAAAGCACACTATAGCACAAGGAGAATTCCCTCACTGTCCTTCCCTGTCCCTAGAAACAAGGATTCGCACAGTAAAACACACTGACACTCTCCCTACCTATAGTTTTCTGTCCCTAGAAAAAATGTTTTTTTAAAGCACACTATAGCACAAGGAGAATTCCCTCACTGTCCTTCCCTGTCCCTAGAAACAAGGATTCGCACAGTAAAAGACACTGACACTCTCCCTACCTATCCTTCTCTTTCCCTAAACTAAAGGAATCCAGGTTAAGCAAGAAAAAAATAAATGTCACTGTCCCTGCCTATGCTTCTCTTTCCCTGCTCCGGAACACACTACACTAGGCCGCCGTGCTGGCGGCCTTTTATAGTGTGGGGCGTGTACTAAACACCCTCAGCAATAATTGGCCACAGGCATCCTGCCTGTGGCCAATCATTGCTCTCCTCGCTGCCGGCGCTGTGATTGGCCAAGCATGCGGGGTCACAGTGCATGCTTGGCCAATCACAGCGCCTGGATGACACTGCGATGGCGTAGTGCATTGTGGGCCGTTCGCGTCACTCGAATTTGGCGCGAACGGCCCAAATCGTTCGATCTTCGTCGAACGATCGAACAGCCGATGTTCGAGTCGAACGTAAGTTCGACTCGAACACGAAGCTCATCCCTACTATGCACACCAATCAGCTCTGAAGAAAGAGATCTAAATGGCCGAAACATGTTGGTTTATTGTTCGCTCTTCAATAAAATCTCCTACATGAATAAAGATACCAGTTCTCCAAAACTCCTCCCCAGAACTCCTCCCCAGAACTCCTCCCCAGAACCGCTTCCCAGAACTCCTCCCCAGAACCGCTTCCCAGAACTCCTCCCCAGAACCGCTTCCCAGAACTCCTCCCCAGAACCGCTTCCCAGAACTCCTTCCCAGAACTCCTTACCTGACTGCCCATCCCTGCCGATGTCTCCTTTGCTTCCTTTGTCTCCTCGTGGGCCCTGGGGACCGGGGATTCCAAGGAACCCCTTACTTCCTGTAATACATGGAGGATGATAACATTGTTGCAGTATATGGAAGAATACAATATTTGTATGGACCAATCAGAGGTCTGGATCATACATGTAAATAATAATAAACAATAATATCATAAACACTAAACTAAAATCCTTCCCAGATTGTCCAAGAAATAGTGTAGCAGCGCTCTTGTCATAAATGACAAGCTTCTTTAAATGTCTCTATACACATAAAGGTATGAATAATAGCAGGTGAAGAACTGCAGACAGCCCGATCCTTATTACAATGCAGCGACACAGGGAAACTTCATCCGTGAGATGTTGTAGAAAAAATCCCCTTTTGGGGATGCACTCACCACAAAGTAGATAAAGATGTGCCTTGTCAGCAAACACAGGATCACTCTCTTCTTCTCTCAGCTATTCCACCGGATCACAGTATTGGTACGCTCATTCATGGAACGATATCCAACATCAAAACCTCATCCCAACTGTGAAGTATGGTGGTGGGGGCATCATGATTTGGGGCTGCTTTGCTGCGTCAGGGCCTGGACGGATTGCTGTAAATGCTTACAGAATCACATGAATTTTCTTGACCTTTAAAGTTTGATTGGTATTTTTGTCAGGGTTGACTGATGCAAAACAGGTGCAAAGTTGTATATCTGCTGGTCAGTTGTATTGGGTACATTCGCCTTCTGTAATATCTTTTTCTTCTTTCAAAATATGTTTTTCATTTTCTAGACCACAATTTAATGTCCAGGTGTAGACGAAAGGATTAAAATGATTAAATCGCTTATCGCATAAATAAGGATGTCCGCCATAAGTCCTCTGTCCTGCAGGTGCTGCTGGGATCTGGTCTACTGTGGATGGGTGCGGACGGAATGGACCCTCTGTAGTTGACAGGAAGTCCCCGCTGTCACGCACTGGACACTCCGGTGGACGTGACGTCACCAGGAAGAAAAACCTGTCCAGTGCGTGACAGCGGGGACTTCCTGTCAACTACAGAGGGTCCATTCCGTCCGCACCCATCCACAGTAGACCAGATCCCAGCAGCACCTGCAGGACAGAGGACTTATGGCGGACATCCTTATTTATGCGATAAGCGATTTAATCATTTTAATCCTTTCGTCTACACCTGGACATTAAATTGTGGTCTAGAAAATGAAAAACATATTTTGAAAGAAGAAAAAGATATTACAGAAGGCGAATGTACCCAATACAACTGACCAGCAGATATACAACTTTGCACCTGTTTTGCATCAGTCAACCCTGACAAAAATACCAATCAAACTTTAAAGGTCAAGAAAATTCATGTGATTCTGTAAGCATTTACAGCAATCCGTCCAGGCCCTGACGCAGCAAAGCAGCCCCAAATCATGATGCCCCCACCACCATACTTCACAGTTGGGATGAGGTTTTGATGTTGGATATCGTTCCATGAATGAGCGTACCAATACTGTGATCCGGTGGAATAGCTGAGAGAAGAAGAGAGTGATCCTGTGTTTGCTGACAAGGCACATCTTTATCTACTTTGTGGTGAGTGCATCCCCAAAAGGGGATTTTTTCTACAACATCTCACGGATGAAGTTTCCCTGTGTCGCTGCATTGTAATAAGGATCGGGCTGTCTGCAGTTCTTCACCTGCTATTATTCATACCTTTATGTGTATAGAGACATTTAAAGAAGCTTGTCATTTATGACAAGAGCGCTGCTACACTATTTCTTGGACAATCTGGGAAGGATTTTAGTTTAGTGTTTATGATATTATTGTTTATTATTATTTACATGTATGATCCAGACCTCTGATTGGTCCATACAAATATTGTATTCTTCCATATCAGTTTCTCATTTTCAGCAGCTGCTCAGTACAAAATAGACCCATTTCTATATTGTATTTACTCATTCATGTATTATTATCATTTCCCTGCTCACAACTCATACCAATAATTGCTACATCTCCACAAGCGCTGAGCGGTGCTTACTTAGGTAGGGCCCAGTTTTCTCTAGCACCTTTTCATACTTATTGTTGCAGTATAGCAATAAAAATGTGTTTCTGCCTCATAGGGTTTTGTTCTCATCTCCGCACCTTTTCTTTACATTCAGTGGGGGGATTCATTGTTTTCGGTCCTCTCCTGTCTATATCTCTATATACAATGCAGGTCCCGAATTCTGGAACATTCTGTTATATGGAGCAGATAGGAAGCCAACCAGGACAAGCATAGAGCTTAGTAGTGATCGGAGATCCAATCCACAAGGCATGAAGATGGAAATCTCAAAGAGGATTTGACAAAAAAAATTCTATTGCTTCCATTGTTTAGTTTGTGATAGAGAACTAAACTATCTGATGGTTTCTTTTATTGTTTAGGGACTTTATTCGTCTCACCTCTGAGTTCCCGGGTCTGTACACCCGCTGTGCCCATTATGGAGGGGTTCCCACCATCCCTGTGCTGAGTTCCCGGGTCTGTACCCCCGCTGTGCCCATTATGAGGGGTTCCCACCATCCCTGTGCTGAGTTCCCGGGTCTGTACCCCCGCTGTGCCCATTATGAGGGGTTCCCACCATCCCTGTGCTGAGTTCCCGGGTCTGTACACCCGCTGTGCCCATTATGGAGGGGTTCCCACCATCCCTGTGCTGAGTTCCCGGGTCTGTACCCCCGCTGTGCCCATTATGGAGGGGTTCCCACCATCCCTGTGCTGAGTTCCCGGGTCTGTACCCCCGCTGTGCCCATTATGAGGGGTTCCCACCATCCCTGTGCTGAGTTCCCGGGTCTGTACACCCGCTGTGCCCATTATGGAGGGGTTCCCACCATCCCTGTGCTGAGTTCCCGGGTCTGTACCCCCGCTGTGCCCATTATGGAGGGGTTCCCACCATCCCTGTGCTGAGTTCCCGGGTCTGTACCCCCGCTGTGCCCATTATGAGGGGTTCCCACCATCCCTGTGCTGAGTTCCCAGGTCTGTACACCCGCTGTGCCCATTATGGAGGGGTTCCCACCATCCCTGTGCTGAGTTCCCGGGTCTGTACCCCCGCTGTGCCCATTATGAGGGGTTCCCACCATCCCTGTGCTGAGTTCCCGGGTCTGTACACCTGCTGTGCCCATTATGGAGGGGTTCCCACCATCCCTGTGCTGAGTTCCCGGGTCTGTACACCCGCTGTGCCCATTATGAGAGGTTCCCACCATCCCTGTGCTGAGTTCCCGGGTCTGTACACCCGCTGTGCCCATTATGAGGGGTTCCCACCATCCCTGTGCTGAGTTCCCGGGTCTGTACACCCGCTGTGCCCATTATGAAGGGTTCCCCCCATTCCTGTGCTGAGTTCCCGGGTCTGTACACCCGCTGTGCCCATTATGAAGGGTTCCCCCCATTCCTGTGCTGAGTTCCCGGGTCTGTACATCTGCTGTGCCCATTATGAGAGGTTCCCACCATCCCTGTGCTGAGTTCCCGGGTCTGTACACCTGCTGTGCCCATTATGGAGGGGTTCCCACCATCCCTGTGCTGAGTTCCCGGGTCTGTACACCCGCTGTGCCCATTATGAGGGGTTCCCACCATCCCTGTGCTGAGTTCTCGGGTCTGTACACCCGCTGTGCCCATTATGAGAGGTTCCCACCATCCCTGTGCTGAGTTCCCGGGTCTGTACACCCGCTGTGCCCATTATGAGAGGTTCCCACCATCCCTGTGCTGAGTTCCCGGGTCTGTACACCCGCTGTGCCCATTATGGAGGGGTTCCCACCATCCCTGTGCTGAGTTCCCGGGTCTGTACACCCGCTGTGCCCATTATGAGAGGTTCCCACCATCCCTGTGCTGAGTTCCCGGGTCTGTACATCCGCTGTGCCCATTATGAGGGGTTCCCACCATCCCTGTGCTGAGTTCCCGGGTCTGTACACCCGCTGTGCCCATTATGAGGGGTTCCCACCATCCCTGTGCTGAGTTCCCGGGTCTGTACACCCGCTGTGCCCATTATGAGGGGTTCCACCATCCCTGTGCTGAGTTCCCGGGTTTGTACACCCGCTGTGCCCATTATGAGGGGTTCCACCATCCCTGTGCTGAGTTCCCAGGTCTGTACAACCGCTGTGCCCATTATGAGGGGTTCCACCATCCCTGTGCTGAGTTCCCGGGTTTGTACATCCGCTGTGCCCATTATGAGGGGTTCCCACCATCCCTGTGCTGAGTTCCCGGGTCTGTACACCCGCTGTGCCCATTATGAGGGGTTCCCACCATCCCTGTGCTGAGTTACCGGGTCTGTACACCTGCTGTGCCCATTATGAGGGGTTCCCACCATCCCTGCGCTGAGTTCCCGGGTCTGTACACCCGCTGTGCCCATTATGAGGGGTTCCCACCATCCCTGTGCTGAGTTACCGGGTCTGTACACCCGCTGTGCCCATTATGAGGGGTTCCCACCATCCCTGTGCTGAGTTCCTGGGTCTGTACACCCGCTGTGCCCATTATGAGGGGTTCCCACCATCCCTGTGCCGAGTTCCTGGGTCTGTACACCTGCTGTGCCCATTATGAGGGGTTCCCACCATCCCTGTGCTGAGTTCCCGGGTCTGTACACCCGCTATGCCCATTATGAGGGGTTCCCACCATCCCTGTGCTGAGTTCCTGGGTCTGTACACCTGCTGTGCCCATTATGAGGGGTTCCCACCATCCCTGTGCTGAGTTCCCGGGTCTGTACACCCGCTGTGCCCATTATGAGGGGTTCCCACCATCCCTGTGCTGAGTTCCTGGGTCTGTACACCTGCTGTGCCCATTATGAGGGGTTCCCACCATCCCTGTGCTGAGTTCCCGGGTCTGTACACCCGCTGTGCCCATTATGAGGGGTTCCCACCATCCCTGTGCTGAGTTCCCGGGTCTGTACGCCCGCTGTGCCCATTATGAGGGGTTCCCTCCATCCCTGTGCTGAGTTCCCGGGTCTGTACACCTGCTGTGCCCATTATGAGGGGTTCCACCATCCCTGTGCTGAGTTCCCGGGTCTGTACACCCGCTGTGCCCATTATGAGGGGTTCCACCATCCCTGTGCTGAGTTCCCGGGACATACATATGGAGGTGGGAATATCAAATCCCTCAGATGGACGGGAACAGGGCGGGGAATTATGGTGGGGAGATCTCTTCTGTTGGAGAACACAAAACCCTAAAGTTTGACTTTTGGGTGGACTGACGTTTTCAGTAATAAAAAATACAGCAAAACAATAATTATGCAACAAGGATAAAGACAGACACCACCGGGGTACCAGGACGGCATTTCACCAACCATGTCATGGTATCCATTACACACAATAAATGACGTTACCTTCCTCTCCAGGTGGTCCCGGCATCCCCGGCTTACCCGGCACCCCTGCAGAACACACAATAATGTTTATATCAGAGGAGACAATCTGCAATTCAACATAAAATGTCTTTATTGTCGGCTCCACCTCTCCCCTCCCCCAGCAGTACTTTGTTTCCACCACAAGATGTCCTCAGTCTTCTGCTTCGAATGACGGCCAGCATCACTCAACCCACTTCCTGGTCCTGGACCCGCCCCCCAGTCCTAGCCTTTCCCACTCCATCCAATGAAAACATTTATTACAAAGGTTTGGGCTTTACCTGTGTGGGGAAAAACCTACCCGACCTCTACAGGAGCATGGCGAGAACGTCTGCCATTGTTTTTCTTTTCAAATGTGAAAAAGTAGATATTGAGTGGAGAGGATGACACAACTTCTATATACCAAATCTCACCATCTGTGCCATTCCGGCCTGGAGGTCCCGCAATTCCTGGTGAGCCCGCCGATCCATCCGATCCCCTCTCCCCCTTCTGTCCAGGAATACCTGAAAATCAATCAATTCATCAACCGATCCGACACACGCAGAATGGAATCATTCCTTTTGTTTTCATTCATTATTCAAATCATTCTGTTTAGTTAAATTTGTTAAGTTCGTTTTCGAAATTAATTTTCTATATTCATTTTAGAATTCTATTTGAATTTTCCGAATTCGGTCAAACTGAATTAAATTTGATCGAATTCCGACAATTCGAATTAGAATTTATTCTATTAGAATTTTCGGAAGATGGTAATTGGTATTTCTTTCTTATTCTATTATACTTTATTGTTTTTTTTTCTATTCTATTCTTTTCTATTCCATTCTATTCTTTTATTTTCTATTTGAATTCGAATTTATTCAATCCGAAATTTGAAAATTTTAGGAGATGGTTATATTCTATCTCTTTAAGTCTATTTTATTGTTTTTTTTTTATATTTTATGTTTTTTTTTTTTATATTCTAACCTGTTCTATTCAAATTTAAATTTATTCTATTAGAAATTTGGGTTTTGGAAGTTGTTTATATTCTTTTCTATTTTTTTCTATTCTATTTTATAGTTTTTTTTCTATCCTATTCTATACTTTTATTTTCTATTTTATTCTTTTCTGTTATATTCTATTTTATTATTTTCTATTCTATTCAAATTCCAATTTATTCTATTTGTATTTCGGAAGACGGATATATTATTTTTTTTCAAATTTTTTCTATTCTGTTTTATTCTAATGTTTTTTCTATTCTATTCATTTTCTATTCTATTCTTTTCTGCTCTATTCCTTTATTTTCCATTCTATTTTATTCCCTTCTTTTATTTTCTATTCTATTTTGTTTTGTTATACCCAATTCTATTCTATTTCTTTATTTTCTATTCTTTTCTATTCTATTCTAATTCAAATTTATTCTATTCAAAATTCGAATTTTTGAAAACAGGTATATTTTTTCTATTTTATTCTATTCTAATGTTGTTTCTATTCTTTTCTATTCCATTCTATTCTTTTCTATTCTATTCTAATTTAAATTTATTAAATCCGAAATGTGAATTTCAGAAGATGGTTATATTCTATTTTATTTTATGGTTTCTTCTATTTTATTCTATTCTTTTGTATTCTAATCTTTTCCATTTGAATTCTAATTTATTCTATTCAAAATGTGGGTTTCGGAAGATGGTTATAGTCCATTTTATTCTACTTTTCTTTATAGTTTTTTCTATTCTATTCTATTATTTTATTTTTTGTGTTCTACTCTATTTTATTATTTTCTATTCTATTTTAATTCTAATTTATTCTATTCATATTTCGGAAGACGGATATATTCTTTCTATTTTTTTATATTCTATTTTATTCTAATGTTTTTTCTATTCTTTGCTTTTTTTTCTATTCTATTCTGTTCTACTCTATTCCTTTATTTTCTATTCTATTTTATTCTCTTCTATTTTCTATTCTATCCTGTTCTTGTATACTCTATTCTATTTCTTTATTTTCTATTCTATTTTAATCTATTCTATGTTTTTTTCTATTCTATTATTTTCTATTCCATTCTATTCTTTTATTTTCTATTCTTTTCTATTCAAATTCAAATTTATTCAATCCGAATTTTGAATTTCAGGAGATGATTATATTCTATTTTATTGTTTTTTTCTATTTTATAAAAAAAAATATTATATTCAAAACTTTTCTATTCTAATTTATTCTATTCGAAATTTGGGTTTTGGAAGATGGTTATATTCTTTCTATTTTATTCTATTCTTTTTTATAGTTTTTTTCTATTCTATTCTTTTATTTTTAAATTTTTTTTGTTATATTCTATTTTATTATTTTCTATTTTATTAATTTTCTATTCTATTATTTTCTGCTCTATTCCCTTATAGTCTATTTTATTCTCTTCTTTTATTTTCTATTCTATTCTGTTCTGTTATACTCTATTCTATTTCCTTATTTGCAATTCTATTATTTTCTATTCTATTCTAATTCAAATTTATTGTATTCAAAATTCAAATTTGGAATACAGTTATATTTTTTCTATTTTATTCTATTGTTTTTTCTTTTCTCCTCTTTTCTATTCCATTATATTCTTTTACTTTTTATTCTTTTCTATTCTATTCTATTCTATTTCAAATTTATTTAATCCAAAATATAAATTTCAGAAGATGGTTATATTCTATTTTATTCTATTTTATGGTTTCTTCTATTTTATTCTATTATTTTGTATTCTAACCTTTCTATTCAAATTCTACTTAATTCTATTCTATTCTATTCAAAATTTGGGTTTCGGAAGATGGTTATATTCTATTTTATTCTATTCTATTTTAGTTTTTTTTCTAATCTATTCTTTTATTTTCTATTTTATTCTTTTCTGTTCTATTTGAATTCTAATTTATTCTATTCATATTTCGGAAGATGGAGATATTCTTTTAATTTTTTTCTATTCTATTTAATTCTAATGTTTTTTTTTTCTATTCTATTCTTTTATTTTCTATTCTATTCTGTTCTACTCTATTCGTTTATTTTCTATTATTCTCTTATTTAATTTTTTAATTCTATTCTGTCCTATTATACTCTGTTCTATTCTATTTTTTTATTCTCTATTCTATTTTATTCTATTTTTGTTTTCAAATTCGATTTCGAATTCGATTTCGGCCGAATTTCATTTAGTTATTTTGAATTTATTTATATTCGTTACTTCGGTATTTCAGGAATTTGGATACATCCGAATTTCTGAATAACGACAAACGAATGCAAATTTAATTTGGGAACGAAACGAATCGCACATGTCTACAACCAAATCAATAATTCCGTCAACTACACCTAAGAATCGATTTATTTTGCACGATTGAACTCCCTAAAGGTTAGAACTGATGGGGTTAAATTACGCTCAAGCCATTCAACGCAGAAGTGCGATTGGCTCCTCTGTATTCTTTGTATTTGTGATTTATTTTTTCCTTTTGGCTTTTTTTTTTGTGTTCTGTGCTTCATATGTTTTATTTTGACCCCTTTTTTTTCCCCTTTAAAAAACATGAAATATTGAAAGTTAACGAGGGCCCATTTTTGGTCCAGGATTGGTGAAAGGAGCTTCCGTAACCCTCAGGTAGGTTTTGAATCCCATTGTATACTTAACCTGTTGTTACCGCCCCCTGCCCGCGGCACATATATGTGCGGCAGCAAAAGGGTGGGACCGGCTCCCTGTCATGTGATCGCTGTGATAGCCAATCCTTCCTCGAGACCCTATTAAAGGGACCCTGTGGGCTGGTTGGGAAGGAGTTAATAATACTGACCTTAAAGGAACCCCATCACCAGAGCATTTAATTTTAACAACAAAGTTCCTATAAGATTTTATGTACAATTATTGTACGTTATTCATGTTTCCAGTAAAGTCCTTCCCTTGTGTAGGCATCCAAAAGTCCTGAGACCGCTGCTGGGGGGTGCCGCCATCTTGGATGTGATGTCAGCAGACTTGAGGGCTGTCACTCAAGTGACATTCTTCGGTGTTCCCCCTCACTCCTCCCCTGGCTGTGCATAAAAGGTTATGTATGGAGCTGTAGGGAGGGGTGGAGGAGCTGGGCCAGCACAGGCAGTAACTAGACACTGCCAGGAGGGTGGGGGCTGTGCTAGGCAGGGGATTGAGAAGTCACATTTTCCATCGAGTTCAGAGAAGCATTGCAAGAGAATAAAAATTCTAAATTTTCCTACGTTTCCTCTGTAATATACATTCACACAGAGGATGGATGGGTGGTCTCACCTGGCGGTCCGAAGCCTCCTGTCTGACCGGCATCCCCTTTTGCTCCTATAAGATAAGATCTTAGTTAGGAAATGTTAGAAGGGTTCTCAGGGGGGGGGGGGCAATTTCGGGCAATTTCCCCTTCCCTATACCACAGCTGTTGCAAACTACAGGACCTTGAACGCCCAAATGTGACCATTAAAGGTGCAGGGTTTGGAGCTTTGGGCTACACAACACTTAGGTGTGAATGGGAAATAAAAATATATATATATTATTATTTTGTTCTTTAGATTCATCAGAATCGAACGGAAACACAAAATCTGACAATTTTTTGTGAAATGCACTATTAAAGCGAAACGCGTCGAACTTGTTCAATCTTCACAAATGTAATTGAAATTCCATAGACATATGTAGCACCCTCCTAGATAGGTACTAGGATTAGGTGACTTTATTTTCTGGCTCCCTGGCTGGGTTGATTGTTCTGGCCAGGGGCGTACCTACGGGGGGGTCACAATTGCGACCCGGACCCCATTTTCCAGGGGGCCCCCGTGCAGCTCCCCTGTACACCTGGAGAGGAGGGGCTGCAGAGGCGGCATATAGAGGAACCGGATCTCTCCATTTTCTTCCTGAAGCCTCTGAATGCCCGCTTCTCCTCCTCTCCCTTCCACAGGAATTAATCGGCTGCATGATGAAAATGTAATACATCGGCTCCTCTATATGCAGCTGCGGCCTGTCGGACCTCCTATCCATATCCTGCTGCCCTGTGTGCTCTACTTGCCCCTCTTGCCCACCCCCCCCCCCCCCTCAGCGCTGACAAAAAAGGGTTTTGCCTTGAGTTATACTTTAAATACCAAGAGGGTGTTACATACAAAGTGCAGAGTTCAGGAGTGTGCTGTGTACAGATGTCAGAGCTCAGGAGGGTGCTACATACAGAGTGCAGAGTTCAGAAGGGCATTACATACAGCGTGTAGAGTTCAGGAGGGTGCTACGTACAGGGTGCAGGTTCAGGAGGGTGCTGCGTACAGAGTGCAGAGTTCAGGAGAATGCTGTGTACAGGGTGCAGAGTTCAGGAAGGGTGCTACGTACAGGGTGCAGAGTTCAGGAGGGTGCTATGTACAGAGAGCAGAGTTCAGGAGTGCGCTTTGTACAGAGTGCAGACTTCTGGGGGGTGCTACATACAGAGTGTAGAGTGTTTCTGGAGGATGCTTCGTACAGAGTGCAGAGTTCAGGAGGGTGCTGCATACAGAGTGCAGAGTTCAGAGAGGTGCTACGTACAGTGTGCAGAGTTCAGCAGGGTGCTGCGTACATGGTGCAGAGTTCAGGAGGGTGCTACTTGCAGAGTTCAAGAGGGTGCTTTGTACAGAGTGCAGAGTTCAGGAGTGCGCTTTGTACAGAGTGTAGAGTTCAGGAATGCGCTTTGTACAGAGTGCAGAGTTCAGGAGGATGCTACGTACAGAGTGCAGAGTTCAGGAGAATGCTACGTACAGAGTGCAGAGTTCAGGAGTGCGCTTTGTACAGAGTGCAGAGTTCAGGAGGATGCTACGTACAGAGTGCAGAGTTCAGGAGTGCGCTTTGTACAGAGCGCAGAGTTCAGGAGTGCGCTTTGTACAGAGTGCAGAGTTCAGGAGTGCGCTTTGTACAGAGTGCAGAGTTCAGGAGGATGCTACGTACAGAGTGCAGAGTTCAGGAGTGCGCTTTGTACAGAGCGCAGAGTTCAGGAGTGCGCTTTGAACAGAGTGCAGAGTTCAGGAGTGCGCTTTGAACAGAGTGCAGAGTTCAGGAGGGTGCTACGTACAGAGTGCAGAGTTTAGGAGTGCGCTTTGTACAAAGTGCAGAGTTCAGGAGGGTGCTACGTACAGAGTGCAGAGTTTAGGAGTGCGCTTTGTACAAAGTGCAGAGTTTAGGAGTGCGCATTGTGCAGAGTTCAGGAGGGTGTCAGGCTTTTGTGTTTAAAAGTGCTAGTAGTAAGCAATGTTTCAGCTGAAAAAAAGCCATACAGTATACATATTACAAAACTGCAACAATGTTGCACAAAACTACAAGCTGGGAAGTGGGAAGCGCCCAGTGTGGGTGGGACGTATCTTGGACTATACATGGATGGAGTGGGCTCAGTACAGGGAGATGGTAATGATTGGTGTACCTGGGTCTCCTCTCTCTCCCTTCGATGCACTAAATCCGGGTATTCCAGGCGGTCCTGTACAGGAGGAAACACACGAGGGTTATCTATAGAGTATAGTAACTGAACATCCTGGACCCTCTACAACCGCCCTGACCCCAGACTCCTCTGCTCAGACTAGATTAGAACTTTACTGGCTCTGAATTGTGAATGGTGAAGTGCGCAATGATGTCATCAGACCGCATTCCTTAATCACACCTTTTAATTAGTAATTTCTCACCTGGCATTCCATTTTTCCCGCTGTCACCTTTGTCTCCTTTCTGTCCCGCAGGGCCCTGATCACCTGATGGGCCGGGGACACCCGGAGCCCCCGTGTCCCCTACAATGTGATAAAAAAAAAACATATCCTTAATTACCACTGATAGTATATACACCGTTACCATCTGTATACAAAATGCACAGAATGAAAAAAATATGTTTAATTTCGATTCGTTATTTACATGAATTTGTTTAGATAAATTCGTTTCATTTGTTTTGTTTATTCGAATCGATTTGAATTGTCCAAATTCGGTCAAATTAAACTCTACTCAGCCGAATTCAGAAAAATCAAATCTATTTAAATTCCATTCAAATTCAAATATAATTCCATTTGAATTGCAGTCAAATTGCATTTGAATCGTATTTCATTCGAAATTTTTATTTATTCTATTCGAATTTCCGAAGATGGTCATATTCTTTCTATTCCATTCTATTCTATTGTTTTTTCTATTCTATTATTTTATTCTCTGTTCTTTTCTTTTCTATTATATTATTTTCTATTCTCTTCTAATTTGAATTTATTCTAGTTGAATTTTCAGAAGAAGGTTATATTCTTTCTATTTTATTCTATTCTATTGTATTCCTCTTTTTCTATTCTATTCTATTTTTTTCTATTGTATTTGTGTTTGAATTTATTCCATTTGAAATTACAATTTTAGCGAATTTGAATTCTTTTTAATTTATTCTATTCTATTTTATTCCTTTATTTTCTATTCTATTTTATTCTGTTCTTTTATTTTCTATTCTATTTTGCTCTATTCTTTTCTATTCTGGTTTTATTTTCTATTCTATCCCTTTATTTTCTATACTATTTTTATATATTCTTTTATTTTCTATTCTGTTCTGTTTTACTCTATTACATTCTATTTTTTTCTATTCTATTGTTTTCTATTCTGTTCCTTTATTTTCTATTCTATTTTATTCTGTTCTTTATTCTGTTCTTTTATTTTCTATTCTATTTTGTTCTATTTTGCTCTATTCTTTTCTATTCTGTTTTTTTTTCTATTCTATCCCTTTATTTTCTATACTATTTTTCTATATTCTTTTATTTTCTATTCTGTTCTGTTTTACTCTATTACATTCAATTTTTTTTCTATTCTATTGTTTTCTATTCTGTTCCTTTATTTTCTATTCTATTTTATTCTGTTCTTTTATTTTCTATTCTATTTTGTTCTATTCTGTTCTTTTATTTTCTATTCTGGTTTTATTTTCTATTCTATCCCTTTATTTTTCTATATTCTAAATTCTTTACTATTGTAATTTGGAAATTGGGATACATCCCAATTTCCAAATAATGAAAAATTCATCCAAATTTCAATTTGGAACCAAAGGAACCGCACATATCTAGTTGCGGTCTAAATTGGCCCTAGTATGTGTATAGGGATCTTAGATTGTAAGCTCTGTGGGTACAGGGCCTGATGTAAATGTACAGTTTATGAAGCACTGAGTACATTTCCAGCTCTATGTTCTTCTATTGTCCTCTCTCTATATCTTCTTCCCTCACCACTAAAATTCGGAGCTCTGAAAAATATGCAAATCAGAATGAGTTCATCAATAATTGTTCACTATAGTTTTCCCTCCTATCTTATTTTCCCTGATGAAGCCGTTGTATTGACAAAACATGGCGGGTCTTTGTGTTCTGATCTGTGTGTGAGGCCATCCTGCCCAAAGCAGGAATGTATTCTTTAAATGTACTGATCACTAGGCTGCAGTTAGCCTGATCTGAATTTAAAGTTTAACCTCATTGGGTCTCTCCTGGGCTCTGCTTTTGCTGATGGGGAGTGTCCTTGGCAATGGTGCCGGAGGCTGCACTCGTCACCCACTAGGAGACCCACTAGAAGATTGTGGTGCAAGTTGGAAGGGGGTAGAAATATTAATAAGTTACTTGATCAGGCATCCTGTCTGGGGGGGGGGGGTGTAGGTGGCTGTTGACTCTTTCCAGGCCTCCTGTCTGGGGGAGGGGTGTAGGTGAGTGTTGGATATTCTCAGGCCTCATGTCTGGGGCAGGGACATAGGTGGCCATTATATTTTCCGAGACCATCTGCTTGGAGGAGAGATGTAGGTGGCTGTTGGACCTTCTCAGCCCTCTTGTCTGGGGGAGGGGTGTAGGTGGGTGTTGGATCTCCTCAGGCCTGATTTATAGGGGTGGGATGTAGGTGATTGTTGGAGCTTCTGATGCCTCCCGTCGGGGCGAGGGATGTAGGTGTCTGTTGGAGCTTCTCAGGCCTTCAGTATGGGGGAGGATGTAGGTGATTGTTGGAGCTTCTCAGGCCACCTATCTGGGGAAGGGATGTAGGTGATTGTTGGAGCTTCTCAGGCCTCCTATCTGGGGAAGGGATGTAGGTGATTGTTGGAGCTTCTCAGGCCTCCGATCTGGGGAAGGGATGTAGGTGACTGTTGGGGCTTCTCAGGCCTCCTATCTGGGGAAGGGATGTAGGTGATTGTTGGAGCTTCTCAGGCCTCCGATCTGGGGAAGGGATGTAGGTGACTGTTGGGGCTTCTCTGGCCTCCTATCTGGGGAAGGGATGTAGGTGATTGTTGGAGCTTCTCAGGCCTCCTATCTGGGGAAGGGATGTAGGTGATTGTTGGAGCTTCTCAGGCCTCCGATCTGGGGAAGGGATGTAGGTGACTGTTGGGGCTTCTCAGGCCTCCTATCTGGGGAAGGGATGTAGGTGATTGTTGGAGCTTCTCAGGCCTCCTATCTGGGGAAGGGATGTAGGTGATTGTTGGAGCTTCTCAGGCCTCCGATCTGGGGAAGGGATGTAGGTGGCTGTTGGGGCTTCTCAGGCCTCCTATCTGGGGAAGGGATGTAGGTGATTGTTGGAGCTTCTCAGGCCTCCTATCTGGGGAAGGGATGTAGGTGGCTGTTGGGGTTTCTCAGGCCTCCTATCTGGGGAAGGGATGTAGGTGATTGTTGGAGAGTCTCAGGCCTCCTATCTGGGGAAGGGATGTAGGTGGCTGTTGGGGTTTCTCAGGCCTCCTATCTGGGGAAGGGATGTAGGTGATTGTTGGAGCTTCTCAGGCCTCCTATCTGGGGAAGGGATGTAGGTGATTGTTGGAGCTTCTCAGGCCTCCTATCTGGGGAAGGGATGTAGGTGGCTGTTCGGGTTTCTCAGGCCTCCTATCTGGGGAAGGGATGTAGGTGATTGTTGGAGCTTCTCAGGCCTCCTATCTGGGGAAGGGATGTAGGTGGCTGTTGGGGTTTCTCAGGCCTCCTATCTGGGGAAGGGATGTAGGTGATTGTTGGAGCTTCTCAGACCTCCTATCTGGGGAAGGGATGTAGGTGGGTGTTGGGGTTTCTCAGGCCTCCTATCTGGGGAAGGGATGTAGGTGATTGTTGGAGCTTCTCAGGCCTCCTATCTGGGGAAGGGATGTAGGTGATTGTTGGGGTTTCTCAGGCCTTCTATCTGGGGAAGGGATGTAGGTGATTGTTGGGGTTTCTCAGGCCTCCTATCTGGGGAAGGGATGTAGGTGATTGTTGGAGCTTCTCAGGCCTCCTATCTGGGGAAGGGATGTAGGTGATTGTTGGAGCTTCTCAGGCCTCCTATCTGGGGAAGGGATGTAGGTGACTGTTGGGGTTTCTCAGGCCTCCTATCTGGGGAAGGGATGTAGGTGATTGTTGGAGCTTCTCAGGCCTCCTATCTGGGGAAGGGATGTAGGTGGCTGTTGGGGTTTCTCAGGCCTCCTATCTGGGGAAGGGATGTAGGTGGGTGTTGGGGTTTCTCAGGCCTCCTATCTGGGGAAGGGATGTAGGATGATTGTTGGAGCTTCTCAGGCCTCCTATCTGGGGAAGGGATGTAGGTGATTGTTGGGGTTTCTCAGGCCTTCTATCTGGGGAAGGGATGTAGGTGATTGTTGGGGTTTCTCAGGCCTCCTATCTGGGGAAGGGATGTAGGTGATTGTTGGAGCTTCTCAGGCCTCCTATCTGGGGATGGGATGTAGGTGATTGTTGGGGTTTCTCAGGCCTCCTATCTGGGGAAGGGATGTAGGTGGCTGTTGGGGCTTCTCAGGCCTCCTATCTGGGGAAGGGATGTAGGTGATTGTTGGAGCTTCTCAGGCCTCCTATCTGGGGAAGGGATGTAGGTGGGTGTTGGGGTTTCTCAGGCCTCCTATCTGGGGAAGGGATGTAGGTGATTGTTGGAGCTTCTCAGGCCTCCTATCTGGGGAAGGGATGTAGGTGGGTGTTGGGGTTTCTCAAGCCTCCGATCTGGGGAAGGGATGTAGGTGGCTGTTGGGGCTTCTCAGGCCTCTTGTTAGGAGAAGGGCTGTAGGTGGATGTTGAAGGTGGACCTTCTCAGGCCCCCTGTCTGGGGGAGGAATGTAGGTGGCTGTTGAACTTGGACCTTCTCAGGCCTCCTGTATGGGGGAGGGACATAGGTAGTTATTGGGGTTTTTGAGCCCCGCTGCCTGAGGAGGGGTACCATATGTCTGGACAGAGGCTAAGGATGGAGGCCAAGTATGCTAAATAATAGAACTGAAGTATCATTGAGGAACTTCATCTTAATTGGAGAACCTGACATGCTGGAGAAGCTTGGTCCTCGACTGAAGTGTGGTGGCCTCTCCGTGGGAAGTCAGTAGCTGAACTAAGTGTCTTACAGTTTTTTGGTCTGGGTTTGGCCCCTCAGCCCCCCTCCCCATCTGAATTTAAAGTACAGAATCTACAGTATATGTAGTTGCCATATTTCCCCTGGAGACACAAACACTAGAAAATAATTTTAATTTGATTGGAACAAGAACGTGTAACGTGAAATTTTACCTTTCTGACCGTCACGTCCCGGGGCTCCTTCTTCACCTTTCATCCCTGAAAAGGACAGAGGTGGCACTTAGCTGACATTTTGAACTCTGAGAATGATTATGATATCACCAGATCCCCATCATGACATGTATAAAGACTATTCCTCACCATCTCTTCCATTGAGTCCAGCTGGTCCTGGAGGCCCAGGGGGTCCCGGAGATCCCTCTGTGGCTCCACTTTCGCCACCAGCTCCAGGACGTCCTGTAACCAGACCCACAGATGCTCAGATGACATCACAAGTTTGCAAAGTCCAGGTATTAGTAAGAAGAATGACGTATTAATAACATTCACTTTTCTGGCATTCAGTCCCGGGGGATTTGGCTGTGCACTGGTAATGAATAACCGCTGCCATGTACACCTTAAAAGCGTAGTAGCCGCCATTTTTGTTTTGCTAATAAGAGACTTTGGCAGTCCTTGAGAATCTGGATCTCTTATGTGTTCCTGTACCTTTAACCACTTGCCACCCAGGCCAATGCTGACATTTCGCTCCTACATGTAAAAATCATAATTTTTTTGCTAAAAAATTACATTGAACCCCCAAACATTATATATATGTTTTTTTTTAGCAAAGACCCTAGAGAATACAATGCCGGTCGTTGCAACTTTTTTTCTCGCACGGTATTTACACAGCAATTTTTCGAACGTGTTTTTTTGGGGGAAAAAAAACGTTTTGTGTTTTATAAAAACAAAAACAGTAAAGTTAGCCCAATATGTTTGCATAATGTGAAAGATGAAGTTACGCCGAGTAAATAGATACCTAACATGTCACGCTTCAAAATTTCACACGCTCATGGAATGGCGCCAAACTTCGCTACTTAAAAATCCCCATGGGCGAAGATTTACATTTTTTTACTGGTTACATGTTTTGAGTTACAGAGGAGGTCTAGGGCCAAAATTATTGCTCTCGCTCTAACATTCTCACCGTTTTCATATGTGGGTGGGTCTTAAGTATGCGTTCGCTTCTGCATGCGAGCACACAGGGACAGGGGCGCTTTAAAAAAAAAATGTATTATTAATTTTACTTTATTTTAGTTTGACACTTTTAAAAAAGTAAAAAATTTGATCACTTTTATTCCTATTACAGGTCCTCTTTACAGTGAGATATGGGGGGGGGGGGGGGTCAATAAGACCTCACATCTCACCTCTAGGCTGGGAAGCCAGAAAAAAAAGAAAAGAAAACGATCTCGGCTTCCTAGCCGAGGCAGCGCCATTTTTTTTAATGCAGAGGCCGGGCGTGACGTCATAACATCGCGCCCGGCCTCCGACGATCATAGAGACTCCGGTGACCATCTGGTCCACCGGAAATCTCTATGGTCAACATTCGGGGCCGGCGGATCTGTTCTCCGACTCACCGATCGCATCGGTGAGTCGGTAGAACCACCGGAGGGCGGCGGGAGGGGGGGGGGGAGTCCCCTTTCGCCGCCCGTAAGGACGATCAAGCGGCGGAATGGCCGCTATGATCGTTCTTAGGGTGTAGGGAATCCAGATATCCCCGCACAAAGTCAAGGACGTCATATGACGGCCGGCGGGCGGGAAGTGATTAATAAGCTTTGGGGAAACCTCAAAGTAGCTTGTTGTTAAAGTTGAATCTGTTTATACTTTGCTTCTATTTCCCTCCCCCCCTCATCAACATGCTAATGGAATTTTTTAAATAAAACTTCAATTTGTATTGCAGATCTTATATTAGGCCCGGTGATGGTGTCACGGGGTCTTTGTGCTTCTCTATGCAATGCAGGCAGTTCTGTGATGGTGGGAGGGGCCAGCATGGTGCTGTGCAAAGCTTCCATAAGTTTGGTCGGATTTGTGATCTTTAGTTGCTCGCTCCTTCATGTAATCAGAGACCACTTTGTATTTTGGGTCTTGTGATCTCACCTGCGTCCCCCTTCTCCCCTTTCACTCCTGGGGTCCCCGGTGCTCCTCGCTCCCCGTTCATTCCCGGCTTTCCTAATAAACAAAATGAAATGTAAATCAGACACAGAGGAATAAAAACTCATCCAGAGTGGAGGCAAAATATTCAGTTATCTTCCAGGAGAACACAGGAGACCAGATGACAATTCTACAGAATATTCAGCAACAATGTATCAATCACAAAGTATCAGAATCAGATCTGTATTTGTATCTATGTGTGTTCTGATTGTTAGGAATGGATGAGATCTGTACCTGGTATAAGGGTGATGTTGTTGATTCTCATGCTGAGCTGGATGTTCTGGTCTTTGATGAATTGGATTTCCTCCTTCAGGTCCTTCAGTCTCGGTGTGGCCTCTGGGGACCCTGCTGACTGCCATGTAGCATTTTTCATGGTTATATCACCCTCCGGCCCAGAATCCGGGGGGGGTTCCTGTTTTTCTCCAGTTACCTTATCACTGCTGATGGTCTCATCCAGACATTTCGTGTTGCAGATCTCATCCCTCAATGCTGAGAGCTCATGGCGGAGGGACATATCTACCGGGGGAGGGGGAGGAGATACAAATATCAGAAATAATCCATGTGAATTTTTGTAAGGGTTATTGCATGGTGGGGGGGAAGGTTAGTGTTTAGGGGTTTGGGTGTTAATAGAAAAAAAGGAATAGGACTAGGATTAGGGTGAGGGTAATGTTTAGGTTGAGTTTAAGGGTAAGGTTTAAGGGTTGATGAGCAAGGGCTAGATTGAGGGCAAAGAGTAGAGTTATGTTTAGACGTTACAGAGTAGGGATTAGATTGAGGACAAGACTAGGGTTAGGTTTAGAGGTTATAGAGTAGGGATTAGATTGAGGACAAGACTAGGGTTAGGTTTAGGGGTTATAGAGTAGGGATTAGATTGAGGACAAGACTAGGGTTAGGTTTAGAGGTTATAGAGTAGGGATTAGATTGAGGACAAGACTAGGGTTAGGTTTAGGGGTTATAGAGTAGGGATTAGATTGAGGACAAGACTAGGGTTAGGTTTAGGGGTTATAGAGTAGGGATTAGATTGAGGACAAGACTAGGGTTAGGTTTAGAGGTTATAGAGTAGGGATTAGATTGAGGACAAGACTAGGGTTAGGTTTAGGGGTTATAGAGTAGGGATTAGATTGAGGACAAGACTAGGGTTAGGTTTAGGGGTTATAGAGTAGGGATTAGATTGAGGGCAAAGATTAGGGTTAGGTTTAGGGGTTATAGAGTAGGGATTAGATTGAGGACAATACTAGGGTTAGGTTTAGGGGTTATAGAGTAGGGATTAGATTGAGGACAAGACTAGGGTTAGGTTTAGGGGTTATAGAGTAGGGATTAGATTGAGGGCAAAGATTAGGGTTAGGTTTAGGGGTTATAGAGTAGGGATTAGATTGAGGACAAGACTAGGGTTAGGTTTAGACGTTATAGAGTAGGGATTAGATTGAGGACAATACTAGGGTTAGGTTTAGGGGTTATAGAGTAGGGATTAGATTGAGGACAAGACTAGGGTTAGGTTTAGGGGTTATAGAGTAGGGATTAGATTGAGGACAAGACTAGGGTTAGGTTTAGGGGTTATAGAGTAGGGATTAGATTGAGGACAAGACTAGGGTTAGGTTTAGGGGTTATAGAGTAGGGATTAGATTGAGGACAAGACTAGGGTTAGGTTTAGGGGTTATAGAGTAGGGATTAGATTGAGGACAAGACTAGGGTTAGGTTTAGGGGTTATAGAGTAGGGGTTAGATTGAGGACAAGACTAGGGTTAGGTTTAGAGGTTAGGGTGAGGGTTAATGTATCGAGACTTAGGTTGAGTTTAAGGGTTGATGAGTAGGGGTTAGGTTGAGGACTAAGATTAGGGTTAGGTTTATAGGGTTGAAGAGTAGGGATTGATTAGGTTGAATACTTAGACTAGGGTTTGGTTTACAGGTTAGGATGAGGGTTAATGTTTAGGGGTTTAGGTTGAGTTTAGGGGTTAGGATTAAGGGTTTAAGTGTAGAGGCTAGATTTAGGACTAAGATTAGGATTGGGGTTAGGTTTAGAGCTTAGGGTGAGGGTTAATGTTTAATGGTTTAGGTTGAGTTTAAGGGTTAGGATTAAGGATTGAAGAGTAGAGGCTAGGTTGGGGACTAAGAGTAGGGTTATATTTAGAGGTTAGAGTTAATGTTTAGGGGATTAGGTTAAGTTTAAGGGTTGATGAGTAGGGGTTAGGTTGAGGAATAAGATTGGGATTGGGTTTATAGAGTAGGGATTAGATTGAAGACTAAGACTAGGGTTAAGGTTAAAAGGTTAGGGGACAGTTAATGTTTAGAGGTTTAGGTTGAGTTTAAGGGTTGATGAGTAGGGGTTAGGTTGAGGACTAAGATTAGGGTTAGGTGTAAATGTTATAGCGTAGAGATTAGGTTGTGGACTAAGACTAGGGTTAGGTTTAGCTGTTAGGGTGAGGGTTAATGTTTAGGGGATTATGTGTAGTTTAAGGGATGATAAGTAGGGATTAGGCTGAGGACTAGGACTACCGTCTAGAGTAGAGGTTAAGGTGAGGATTGCAGTTTGGTGTTTAGGTTGAGCAAAAGTTTAAGTTTAGGAGTTAATGCATAGGGGGTTAGGATGAGAACTAAGACCAGAGTTAGGTTTAGAGGTTAAGGTGAGGGTCAATGTTTAGGGGTTTGGGTTAAAGGTTAGGATTGGGGTTGGATTATATTTAAGGTCTAAGGTATTATTGTCGGAAGTAAAGTTGGTTCTTCCATCAGACATCTCTGTGCCTGAGGCCTGCTATGTGTATGTGATCAGTTTGAACCCCCCAGACGAGTCCAGGTGTGGTGTTAGGCCCCTCCCCCTTGTAGGGGGCAGGACAGCAAGAGTTGGCCCCCCTACTTTTGTCCCTGTCCCCCCATGTGCCCCCCCCCATAATATGAAAGCTATAGACGCCACTGGCAGAGGGAGTGGGAGAAATCTCTCCGCAAGAGCTGACAGGACGCTCTGCCTCGCAGGAGAGCTTGTGTTAACTCCGCGGCGACCTAAGCTAGATGCGGGACACCCGATACATTAAGAAACAAAAAATGTTTAAAAACTTTCAATTGGGGGGGGCACATGGTGGGGCACAGCACAATGTTGGGGGGGTCAGGGCCCCCTCTGGCCCCCCCTTAGTGACGCCATTGTAGGTGATCATTACCTCTGAAGGCCAGGAACACAAAGCCGCAGGTCAGAAGGAGAAGAGATACAACCACAGCGACGCGGAAGAAATGTTCTTTGCATTTTCCTCTCGGCTTGTGATCTGAGGAGGGAAGAAAACATCGGAGAGATCGGAGTGAACTTTACTGAACAAGCCAAAGCCAAGTGTACCTGTCACTGCCACACACAGCCATGACTGAGCTGAACTTGGTTTGATGACCAAACTCTGCAGTGGTCTTTTTGAAAATATTTATTTCAACGTTTTTAAAACTTTTTATATCCATTTAGCAAGAAAGTCAGGAAATTGTTTAAACCCCCTGCTGGGTTCCCTTTTGCTGTCTTCACATAAGGGGGGTTTTCCTTCACTTCCTGTGTTATCCAGTTGTCCTCATTCGAAGATTTCCCATCACTTCTCCTGTAGAGAATCTCCCCAGTCGGGACAACAATACAAACCTTACAATCTGGGGGAACCTAAACTCTCACAATCCTTTCTAGCTGCTTGTATATCCAGAGCCAGAACAAGGGGTGGGCAAGAGGGTCAGGTGCCCGGGGCGCAGTGGTAGAGAAGGGGTGTCCCCTCACTGCACGTTCCAGATCTGCTGTCACACTGTGTTCCAACACGCCCGCTCTCCACCCTCAGCTGACGGGAAAAACACACCCTGCATGTGCAACTTACCTTCTAACTGCTACAAAGCAAGTGACTGACCACGTGTGTGCAGTGCACGCTCCACGCCAACCATGGGGAGCCAGAGCCAAGGAGGCAGAGAATGGGTGCGGGGCGGTATACCCATTCTATGTTATGCATTAGCAGTGGGTGAGGGGGGTGCAGTTTCACATCTGGTGCTGGTACTGATCCAATGTGAGATTATCAGAGGTTTTAAAAAGCCATTGCTATAGGTTCAGGAACAGGATACAATGTAAATTAGTTTTTTGGTCTGGGTTCGGCCTATGAGCCCATGAACCTTCCCTCCACCATGTGAATTCACTGGTGTCAGTAAGTGGAATAGTGCCCCATTGTTGGTGCCAGTGAAAGGAATAGTGCCCCATTGTTGGTGTCAGTGGAAAGAATAGTGTCACATCATTTGGGTCAGTGGGAGGAATAGTGCCCCATCATTGGTATCAGTGGAAGGAATAGTGTCCCGTCATTGGTGTCAGTGGGAGGAATAGTGCCCCATTATTGCTATCAGTGGGAGGAATAGTGTCCCATCATTGGTGTCAGTGGGAGGAATAGTGTCCCCCTCATTGGTGTCAGTTGGAGGAATAGTGCCCCATTATTGGTGTCAGTGGGAGGAATAGTGCCCCATCATTTGTGTCAGTGGGAGGAATAGTGCCCCATCATTTGTGTCAGTTGGAGGAATAATGCCCCATAATTGGTGTCAGTGGGAGGAATAGTGCCCCATCATTGGTATCAGTGGGAAGAATAGTGCTCCATCATTGGTGTAAGTGGGAGGAATAGTGCCCCATCATTTGTGTCAGTTGGAGGAATAATGCCCCATAATTGGTGTCAGTGGGAGGAATAGTGCCCCATCATTGGTATCAGTGGGAGGAATAGTGCCCCATCATTGGTATCAGTGGGAGGAATAGTGCTCCATCATTGGTGTCAGTGGGAGGAATAGTGCCCCATCATTGGTATCAGTGGGAGGAATAGTGTCCCATCATTGGTGTCAGTGGGAGGAGTAGTGTCCCATCATTGGTGTCAGTGGGAGGAATAGTGTCCCATCATTGGTGTCAGTGGGAGGAATAGTGTCCCATCATTGGTGTCAGTGGGAGGAGTAGTGTCCCATCATTGGTGTCAGTGGGAGGAATAGTGTCCCATCATTGGTGTCAGTGGGAGGAATAGTGCCCCATCATTGGTGTCAGTGGGAGGAATAGTGTCCCATCATTGGTGTCAGTGGGAGGAATAGTGTCCCATCATTGGTATCAGTGGGAGGAATAGTGCCTCATCATTGGCATCAGTGGGAGGAATAGTGCCTCATCATTGGTGTCAGTGAGAGGAATAGTGTCCCATCAATGGTATCAGTGGGAGGAATAGTGTCCCATCATTGGTATCAGTGGGAGGAATAGTGTCCCATCATTGGTGTCAGTGGAAGGAATAGTGTCCCATCATTGGTATCAGTGGAAGGAATAGTGCCCCATTATTGGTATCAGTGGGAGGAATAGTGTCCCATCATTGGTATCGGTGGGAGGAATAGTGCCCCATCATTGGTGTCAGTGGGGGGAATAGTGTCCCATCATTGGTGTCAGTGGGAGGAATAGTGTCCCATCATTGGTGTCAGTGGGGGGAATAGTGTCCCATCATTGGTATCAGTGGAAGGAATAGTGTCCCATCATTGGTGTCAGTGGGAGGAATAGTGTCCCATCATTAGTGTAAGTGGGAGGAATAGTGTCCCATCATTAGTGTAAGTGGGAGGAATAGTGTCCCATCATTGGTGTCAGTGGGAGGAATAGTGCCCCATCATTGGTGTCAGTGGGAGGAATAGTGCCCCATCATTGGTGTCAGTGGGGGGAATAGTGTCCCATCATTGGTGTCAGTGGGGGGAATAGTGTCCCATCATTGGTATCGGTGGGAGGAATAGTGTCCCATCGTTGGTGTCGGGGGGAGGAATAGTGCCCCGCCCATCATTGGAGCACAGGTGTGTCAGGAAGAAGGTGCCTCTGAAGCTGCTCTGTGAGAAGGGAGTGGTGGTGAAATCTATCCCAGCTCCCTGGCCCCCTTTCTGGGGAGGCCATGGAGGGCAGCGGGGCTTCTCCTGCTGGAGGCTCCCAGCCATCTCCTGGGCCATCAGGTGAACTGCCTGCCTCTGCACAAGCCGATCTCTCTGCCCCTGGTGAGGATGAAGGCTCGGAGGCCATTCGGGAGCGAGTGGTGGCCGGGATTAAGGTCCTGAACAGGGAGAGGGACAAGCTCTACAAGTTGAGAGCGGAGTTGAAGCGCCTGCGAAGGCAACGTGAGGGCTTACACAGCCAGAAACGGGGATCCATGGATCCGGAAATCCAGCTGGCCAAGGTCCGTGTGGATCATCAGGAGACCATCGTGGCCATGATGGAAGGCAGAGATGGGCCCTTTAAAGAAAAATTTTGTAACGACAAAAGGTTTGGAAGGGTGACAAAGATGGAGGTGGAGGAGGAGGAGACCCCCAGTTCTGACCCCCTGCCCCCCCAGGGAGAGGTAAGCAGCCCCAGGCCTTCCCAGGAATCTGGAGGCATGCTGAGGGCCATCCAGGTAATGGAGTCTCCTATGCGGGGAGATCAGATGATATTTAATGAGGAAGACATTACTGATGATGTACCTGATAAGGTTAAGCCTGCTAAGTCCCATGTTGTGGATAAGACTGTTTTTGTTCCTTTTAACACTGTGACTGACAATGTGCCTAATGACAATCAGGCTGCTAGTCCTGTATGCAGCAATGTTGTGCCTGCTGAGGCTGCAATGCAGCAAGAGTTACATTTAAAAAATGTCATTTCTGTGGATGGACTGCAAGTGTCAGCACAGCCCATTAACCCTTCTTTGGCTGAGTCCAAAGCTGTTTGCCCCACTGCTGCTGAGGACTCTACAGTGCAGCATCAGGAGACAGCTGGTATTGCAGCAACTGTGACTATTCCTGATGGGAATTTGAATAGTTCTGTGACTGATAACAATCACCCCAGTACCAGTGTGATGAACAATCCTGCTACAGATCCTGCCATTTCAGTTCATACAGTTGATAATAATAATAATAATATACAGAGTGATGTGGCTTCAGTGTCAGCCCTTGGCCCTGATAAACCTACTTTTGCACAGGTGGCACACTCTGCTCCTGGTAGTCCCGCTCCCAAGCGGGGTTTTCCACTGCAAGCTGCCACCTTGAGCACCCCAAGATCTGGTCTTGGGTCTCTGGCTTCTGCTGGGGGTCCAAGACGTAATGTAGTTATCCTGAAATGGGAAGGTGGTGCCATCCCTCCAGCACGGCGTGCAGTGGTGGACTTGATATTGGAGATGGGTTTTGGTGCAAATGACCTGTATGCCTTTATACACGTAGCTGGGACAAGGGACTATACAGTTAGCTTCACCAGGCCAGAGGGTCTTGACCTGTTCTGGGAGCGATATGAGGCTCGGTGCAGGTCAAGACCTGAATGGGAAGGTCTGGTCCCAGTTGCGGTTTCTCAGAGGTCAACAGTAAAAAAAATTACCATTATCCTGACCAATGAGAGTGTTCCTGCTCGGGATCTAGAGGTCTGGTTAAGGAACTATGGGGAAGTTTTGACCAAACCTAATAAAATCCATGATGAGCGTAACATCTGGACTGGGGGATGGTCGGTAACAGTCAGGTTGGCCAGGGATGGGAATGTTGTCCGTCACCTGCCCTCCTCAGCTTTCATAGGGAGGGATAGGATGACTGTTTTCTACCCTGGTCAGCCGAAGCTGTGTCACCGCTGTGGAGAAAAGGGGCACTTGAGCTCCTCCTGTTCAGCCTTGATGTGTTCAGTGTGTCGGGGGCAGGGTCATATGGCTAAGGACTGTACCAGGAAGATCAGGTGCAACCTGTGCCTGCGCCTTGGCCACCCCTACAGCAGGTGTCCTGAAGCCTGGCACAATATGGAGAAGGAGGTAGTAGATGACATGTCAAGGCTGGACAGGATGGAGGGTGAGACCCCTGGTGTACCATCCTCCTCTGCGGTGACCCCCTCCCCCGGTCCTGCTCAGGATCCCTCTCCAGTTCCTGTGGCCACCCCTCCTGTGTCTGTAAGTACTCCTTCTGTTTCTGTCTCTGTGTCCCCCCAGCCTACTGTACCCTCTCCTCTTGTGTCAGAACCTTCCAAGTCTGTGCCCCCCGAGTCAGTTACCCCCCAGGAGTCTACCCCTCCTGAGTCTGACTTAAAGGGATCACCCCCCCCCCCCCCCACCAGCGTGTACTAAAAAGGTTGCTTCTTCCTCTGTAAAGAAGTCTTCTAGAAAGACTTTAAAGAAAAAAGTAAGAGATGAGGGCATCTCTGAGGCTGACCTGCAGTACCTGGAAGAGAGAAGGAAGGTTGGGAGGCGGAAGAGGCAGGCGGTGAGGACGGAACGGGGACGGGAAGCTCCGGTTCCTGTCTCCAGCCGTCATAGGTCCTCCAAGTGGGATATTTCTTCATCCGGAGCTTCTTCTGAGAGAAGTTCCGATTCCGAAATGGACTTTGAGGCGGCCTCTAGAAAGAGAGAGGCTTCTGGTGATGAGCAGCAGAGGGGAGCTAAGAAGCAATCCACCCAATAACCCAAATGGCGGTTCCCCCTCCGTTAAAAGTGGTGACAATTAATGTCGCCAGCATTAAGTCAGTAAGAGCTCGTTCTATGGCCTTCTTTTTGTTCAGCCAATTAGATGCTGAAATTTTATTTTTGCAAGAGACTAGGCTCACCTCCTTGGCAGATATTCATATGGCCAAGAGAGAGTGGAGGTATGGTCCATCTTACTGGTCTCTTGCGGCCGAGCCTTACGGCGGTGTGGCGGTGTTGTTTAAAACCGGCATGGTAACTGTCCGGCGGGTTATTGAGGTGGAGATTGGGAGATGTATGGTCTTAGACGTCCTTGTGGGAGGGCAGGACCTGCGCCTAATCAATGTTTATGGGCCGCACACAAAGTGGGACAGGAAATGCCTTTTTACAAGGATCAAGCCATTTCTTTTTACATCCCGGCAAGTGGTCTTTGGAGGTGACTTTAATACAATAACTAGGCCCAAGGACAGGAAGGACTTCAAGGACAGGCTGGGATATGATAGCGTTTTTTTAAATAGTATGGTTAGGGATGCTGGTCTTGTGGATGTGCACATTAAGCACCTCCCAGATGACACCGGGTTCACTTTTCATCGTGGTAATAGTCAGAGTAGGATAGATAGGTTTTTTTTGAAGGAGGCCTCTGCTTTCTCGCCCCCAGTGGTGCAGGCAGTAGAGTTCTCTGATCACTGTATGCTATCTGTGGTACTGAATGCTTCAGACGCCCCTCAGAGGGGCAAGGGCATCTGGAGATTAAATTCGACTCTACTCAAGGAAGAACATGTTAGACAATCCTTTGAGGAATTCTTTCAGGCACAGGTGACCATCCTGGACTTTTGTAGCAGCAAGGCTGAGTGGTGGGAGATGACCAAAAAGAGGATCGCTGGATTCTTCAGGGGCCTAGCCAATAGAAATCAGTTTAATAAATACATGACCTACCAACGTTTACGGAGGAAGCTGGATATTCTTGTCTCGAGAGGAGGAGATCCTGGGGCAATCTCCGAAGTGAAACTCCTTCTCAGGAAGTGTCAATATGACCGGCATGCCTCTTTGGTTCTGGAGAGGGACTATGGGAAGTACCACTCGCCTGACCCTTACCAGAACTGCAAACAAGGTGTAGCTGTTAAAACGGTCGTTGGCCTTAAGGACAGTACAGGTTCCTTGACAAAGTCCAGGTCAGGGATTCTGGAGGTCGTGAGGTCCTTTTATGCCGACCTTCTTGGGAGGAAAGAGCTTGACCGTGACAAGATGGAAAGCTTTTTGGACTCTACTCCAGGTCTAAATGGTGGAGATGTTCCATTGATGAATTTGACAGAGGAGATCACAGTCAAAGAGGTGATGAGGGCAATTGAACAGCTTGCCATCAAAAAGTCGCCTGGACCGGATGGCTTGACGGCTGAGTTTTACAAAGCCTTTAAGTCTATTCTGGCCCCGCATTTGGTAGAGGTTTTTAACAGTTGCCTTGCTGAGGGGGTGCTTTCCCCTTCCATGAGGCACTCGGCTGTGATTCTTCTTTCAAAGGGTAAAGATCCTTCGATGATTGAGAATTGGCGCCCCATCAGCCTTCTTAATGTCGATAGAAAGATACTGGCAAAGATATTTTTCTGGCGCCTATCGTCAGTGGCAGAGTCTTTGCTTTCTCGCCATCAGCACTGTTCGGTCCAGGGTAGGAGCACCTTCACAGCGGTTTTAGCTGTCCGGGAGGCCTTGGAGCGGTGCAGGGCTGCAGGCTGGGGAAAGTATTTGCTGACATTGGATCAGGCAAAGGCTTTTGATCGTGTTAACCATGAGTACCTGTGGTTGCTCCTTAGTAAGTACGGTCTGCCGGGTGGTTTTGTCGATTGGCTGAAAGTCTTGTATAAGGGGGCAGAAAGCTTCCCTCTTGTTAATGGTTGGGTTGGACAGTCCTTTGAGGTTGGCTCCGGGGTGCGCCAGGGTTGTCCCCTGAGTCCCCTGCTCTATGTGTTTGCAATCGACCCCTTCATCAGGAGGCTAGAGAGTGGCATGTTGTGTGGGGTACCAGTGGGGCTCCCGGGTGAGCCGCCTTTGAGGGTTGTTGCCTATGCGGATGATGTGTCGGTGATTGTCACTGGGACGGATGAAGCGGAGGAGGTGGTCTCTCTGACATCACGGTATTCTGAAGCATCAGGCTCCAAGATCAATCAGGAAAAGACTGAAGTTTTCTGGATGGGAAAGGAAGGTGAGGGGTTTGATCTCCCGGGCACCTTTCCAGTGCCCCAGGAAAGAATTAGGATACTAGGCATTGAATTTGGACCCGGCGATTATGGCCTCAAAAACTGGGAAGGCAGACTGGAAATTGCCAATACTAAGGTGGTCAGCTGGAAGAGATGGAAGTTATCTATGAGGGAAAGGGTTGATCTGATTAAGACTTACCTGATTCCGATCTTCTTGTATGTCAGCCTTGTCTGCATCTTGCCAGTGTCTCTCTATGCTAGGGTCAGTAGTGTGTTCTTCCAGATGCTGTGGGGGGACAGACTGAACCCCATCAAGAGGAATGTCACCTACCTATCCAGGAGGGAGGGTGGCTTAGGTATGGTCAACCCAGTTCTTTTCTTTTCACTGCTATTTCTAAAGTTTAACATTGGTAATATGCTTGCAGTGGAACCTCCTGGATGGGTAGGCATATTTAGATCTTGGTTTAGGCCTTTTCTACGACTTTGGGAAGAAGGTGGCCAAGTGAAGAATCGCAGGGGTCATCGTGGTCAGCTACCAGCCTATGTCGCTCCGTGCCTGAAGTTACTGCGGCAGTGGCGATTGTCGGCTGAAGATCTCAGATCGGTTCCAAGGAAAGTCCTTATGAGTCGAGTCTTGAGCGAAGTCTTTCATGACCCACTGGCCTTAAGGGATTGCCCGGGCCCAGTTTTGAGGGCGGGGTTAAGACTGATTAATTTGGATAGAGTACCCCCTAAATTTAGGGATCTGGCCTGGTTGTGCTTCCATGGGAAGCTCTATGTTCGGGGCAATTTGAAATTCCGCAGTGGGATGGATCGTAGCTGTCCTCGGGAGGAGTGTGCAGATGAGGAGGAGACTATGGATCATTTTCTGCTTCATTGCCCTTTTAACATAGAGGTGTATAAACAGGTGGGGCGGGCCCTCGGTGTCCCTTTCCTCTCCAGGCTGGGTTATGCTGAGTGGGTGTACGGAGCATTCAATACCGGTGGAGTTTTTTGTTTGGATACACTTTTTTTAGTTAGCCTAGTAGTCCGTTATTTCACCTGGAATGCACGGTGTCAGGTCAGCATTCGGCAAAAACTCCTTCCTGTTGAGGTGGTGGTGTGTGACATTTTGCATGAGGTGGGGAAGATTCGGGAGCTTGAGAGAGACAAGCGGGGTCAGGGGGCTTGGTTGAAGGCATGGAGGGGTTTCAAGCCTCCCTGACTGCCAGGAGTCTCTTTCCCGGGTGTGGCTGTCTGTCTCTTATCACCCTAGATTATCAGTATTTTTGATGAATTTTTGATAAATGGCTGCGTACATAGGTGATGGGTTGTGCCTCTTAGGCCCTCTCTGCTGCTTTATGTAGATAGTTTTCTAGGGATGTTTTGGTAGTGGATTATGTATATATTGTATATATTCTGAACATGGATGTGTATTCCTTTGTTTTCTGTTGAAGTTTTGTACTATGGTTTTGTTTTTTACTTTTGTATAAAATTGGTTGCTTGATTCTTTTCAATAAAAGATCAATAGTGTCCCATCATTGGTATCAGTGGGAGGAATAGTGTCCCATCATTGGTGTCAGTGGGAGGAATAGTGTCCCATCATTAGTGTAAGTGGGAGGAATAGTGTCCCATCATTGGTGTCAGTGGGAGGAATAGTGTCCCATCATTGGTGTCAGTGGGAGGAATAGTGTCCCATCATTAGTGTAAGTGGGAGGAATAGTGTCCCATCATTGGTGTCAGTGGGAGGAATAGTGTCCCATCATTGGTATCAGCGGGAGGAATAGTGTCCCATCATTGGTGTCAGTGGGAGGAATAGTGTCCCATCATTGGTGTCAGTGGGAGGAATAGTGTCCCGTCATTGGTGTCAGTGGGAGGAATAGTGTCCCATCATTGGTGTCAGTGGGAGGAATAGTGTCCCATCATTAGTGTAAGTGGGAGGAATAGTGTCCCATCATTAGTGTAAGTGGGAGGAATAGTGTCCCATCATTGGTGTCAGTGGGAGGAATAGTGTCCCATCGTTAGTGTAAGTGGGAGGAATAGTGTCCCATCATTAGTGTAAGTGGGAGGAATAGTGTCCCATCATTGGTGTCAGTGGGAGGAATAGTGTCCCATCATTAGTGTAAGTGGGAGGAATAGTGTCCCATCATTGGTGTCAGTGGGAGGAATAGTGTCCCATCATTGGTGTCAGTGTGAGGAATAGTGTCCCATCATTGGTGTCAGTGGGAGGAATAGTGTCCCATCATTGGTGTCAGTGGGAGGAATAGTGTCCCATCATTGGTGTCAGTGGGAGGAATAGTGTCCCATCATTGGTGTCAGTGGGAGGAATAGTGTCCCATCATTGGTGTCAGTGGGAGGAATAGTGTCCCATCATTAGTGTAAGTGGGAGGAATAGTGTCCCATCATTGGTGTCAGTGTGAATTTATTCTCTCTTGAGAAGAGGAGATTAAGGGGGGATATGATCAACATGTACAAATATATAAGGGGTCCATATAGTGAACTTGGTGTTGAGTTATTCACTTTACGGTCATCACAAAGGACAAGGGGGTGCTCTTTACATCTGGAGGAAAAGAGATTTCACCTCCAAATACAGAAAGGTTTCTTCACAGTAATGCCGCGTACACACGATCATTATTCACGGCGGTTAAAAAAACGGCGTGAATAATGTCATTAAAAATGAGGGAACGACTTGTTCCCCCCACACGGTCGTTTTTCACGTCGTTTTTTCTCTTGTCGAGAAAAACGACCATCTGTGGGCTCCGTGGCAGTGTTTCCCTATGGGAAACACTGCCGCGGGAAAGATGTCGAAAAAAACGACGAGAAAAATTAGAACATGTTCTAATTTTTCTCGTCATTTTTAATGCCGTTTTTCTCGTCGAAAAAAACGGCAAAAAGCCCACAGACGATCGTTTTTCTCGTCGAAAGGAAAAAATTTTGTTTTTCTCGACGAGAAAAACGGCCGTGTGTACCCGGCATAAGAGCTGTGAAAATGTGGAACAGACTCCCTGCAGAGGTGGATCTGGCCAGCTCAGTAGATTGCTATAAGAAAGGTCTGGATTCTTTCCTAAATGTACAGAATATAACTGGGTACTGATATTTATAGGGAAAGTTGATCCGGGGAAAATCCGATTGCCTCTCTCGGGGGATCAGGAAGGAATTTTTTTCCCCTGCTGCAGCACATTGGATCGGCTCTGCTGGGGTTTTTTGCCTTCCTCTGGATCATCTGTGGGTATAGAATTGGGTATATGGGATTGTACGATATTATTATTTTATTTTTTTATGGTTGAACTGGATGGACTTTGTCTTTTTTCAACCTGACTAATTATGTAACTATTATTATCATTATTATTATTTCTATATAAAGGGCGTTTTTCTTCTGTAGAAGAATTGAGCAATTTTGTGGTCATCGGTTTCTTTTCTTTTTGTTTTTACAAAGTAATTATTTCTTATGAAAGGGGAAGTGCCGCCAATAACATCCCTGTGACTCTCTGGGGGGGGGGAAATGCTGCTGTCAGGAATATTTCACGTAAAGCAGAACTCCGGGCAGATCTGGAAACTCCGATTCCTGCAGCTCTGTCATCAGAAATACATCAATAAATGTCTCTTCAGATACAGAGAAAGTCTAGGAATGTGACCTGGAATCAGCCCCTCCCCATCCCCTGTACAGCAGAGCTCAGACTGGGAGAAGCAGCACAAGGAGCCAACATCTGCCGAGGAGCATGCTGAGAGGAGGAAAGAGCAGAGGAGCAGAGACACGAGTTCATCACTGTGCTGCTTCTCTTTTCACTGCCCAGTCACAGGCTAGGGGTGGGTCCAGGACAGGATAGGTCCTAAGAGGAAGGGGTTCAATGACACACCTCCCAAATTATTCAGATGGGAATGAGGGACACCTATCAGAAAAAGTATGTCGGCATAGGACACGCCCCCCTGCAGATTGTGATGGAAAGCTTAGGTTTAATAACATTCAAATACAATATGATTCGTGTCACAATTTTTTATACTAGATTGTTTTTTTTTTCTTTATTTGCTATTTTTTTTCCCCCCATGAAAACGGAAAATTTATTACCAAATACTTACCGTAATTTTCCTTTCCTGATAGACTCCATGGCAGACTACGTGTGGGGTTAACCCCGCCTCCTCTCCACAGCTATAGGACCCCATACCCATAAATTTGAGCTCACCTCCACAGACAGGTGTTCCGTAACTAGCCGACTCAAATTTCAACTCTCATATTTTTAATTCATGGGTGGGAACTCCGTCTGCCATGGAGTCTATCAGGAAAGGAAAATTACGGTAAGTATTTGGTAATAAATTTTCCGTTTTCCTGACAGACTCCATGGCAGACTACGTGTGGGAAATAACTAGCCAATCCACACGGGAGGGTATGCTTGCTCAAAAAAAATATTTTAATCTTTCCCGTCAACTGACAGGATTTTTCTACCAAAATTAACAGAGGAAAGGGAAGCAGGCTCAATACAATAATGAGACATAAATGTATGAATAGAAGACCACAAGGCTGCCCTGCATATCACTTCAGGAGCCACGTGTCGAGCTGCTGCCCATGAGGCTGCCATGCCTCTGGTGGAATGAGCCGTCACGCCTCTGGAGGAGCCAAGCCCTTTGCCCTGTAAGCCTGTTGAATAGATTGGACGATCCAGGCTGCTATTGTTCTGGAGGAAGCCCTCTTTCCTTTGTTGCTACCGGTGTGTAGTGATGAGCCGAACACCCCCGGGTTCGGTTCGCACCAGAACCCGCGAACGGACCGAAAGTTCGTACGAACATTAGAACCCTATTAAATACAATGGATGCGAACGTTCGAATTCTAAAGTGCTAATTATAACAACTATTATGCATGTTATTGTCCTAAAAAGGGTTTGGGAACCCGGGTTCTGCACCAGGGGACATGTATCAATGCAAAAAGAAGTTTTAAAAACGGTCGTTTTTCGGGAGCAGTCATTTTAATGATGCATAAAGTGAAAAAAAAAAAAGTCAAATATTCCTTTAAATATCGTACCTGGGGGGTGTCTAAAGTATGCCTGTGAAGTGCCACGTGTTTCCCGTGTTTAGAACTGTCCCTGCACAAAATGACACTTCTAAAGGGAAAAAAGTCATTTAAAACTGCTTGCGGCTTTAATGTAATGTCTGGTCCCGGTAATATGGGTGAAAATCTTTAAGAAAAATGGCATAGCTACCCCATGACCCCCCCCCCCCCTACCCCAGCCCATTACCAGCCCCTTTGGGTCTTGTATGGATATTAAGGGGAACCCCGCACATAAAATAAAAAAGGCCCTATATACTCTGAACAGCCGTATACAGGCGGTGCATACAAGACAGGGACTGTATGTTTGTTCTTATGTAGAATGTGTTTGTAATTTTGAACAGGTACATTGTTGAAGTGTAGCTCCAGCCCAAAAATCTATTTTTAAACTTTTTGGAAAACATAGGTAAGGGTTATCACCCCTGTAACATTTGTTTTGCTGTCTGTGCCCCTGTTCAGAACATTTCACCTCACTTTCCGTCCCAATGACAACTGTTTTTGAAATGTGGTGTTTTTCTTGAAACAAGGATTGGTGATAAAGCATCAGTACAGAGGAGACACCTTTCTCCCATATTTATTCTTACAGGAGAGAATTTTCCTTCCTAGGGGTAGATTTCCTCTCACTTCCTGTTGTCTTCTTGCGTTTGCAAGTAGGAGTCGTTTGTAAGTTGGATGTTTGAAAGTAGGGACCTGCCGTATATACTCTGCAGAAATAGGCCCCTTAGTTGTTGGTGTTGGCACAACACTGTAAGCCCTCACAGTTACTCTTGGTTGGTGCTGGAACGCCCTGCTGTCAACTATTATATCAGGAATTTTAATTACATATAATTGTTGAACAGTGGTAGTAAAAATTGGGCCTTTGATGGTGGTGCTGGTGCCACAACACTGTAAGCCCTGACAGTTACTCTTGGTGGGTGCAGCAATGGGCCCTGCTGTGAATTATTAGATCAAGAATTGTAATTGCATGCCCCTGTTGAACAGGGGCTGAAAAATTGGGCCTTTCGTGGTGGTGGTGGTGTTGCCACAACACTGTAAGCCCTCAGAGTTACTCTTGGTGGGTGCAGGAATGGGCCCTGCTGTGAATTATTAGATCAAGAATTGTAATTACATGCCCCTTTTGAACAGGTGCTGAAAAATTGGGCCTTTCGTGGTGGTGGTGGTGGCGTTGCCACAACACTGTAAGCCCTCAGAGTTACTCTTGGTGGGTGCAGGAATGGGCCCTGCTGTGAATTATTAGATCAAGAATTGTAATTACATGCCCCTGTTGAACAGGGGCTGAAAAATTGGGCTTAGGCACTGGTGGCACAACACTACAACCCCTCACAGATACTGTACTTGGAGCACAGCAATGAGCCCTGTTGCAAAGTATTGCTTCAAAAATTGTAATGACACGCCCCTGTTAAACAGGGGCTGAAAAATTGGGCCTTAGGCACTGGTGCCACAACACTCCAACCCCTCACAGATACTGTACTTGGAGCACAGCAATGAGCCCTATGGCAAATTATTGCTAAAAAAATTGTAATTACACGCCCCTGTAAAACAGGGGCTGAAAAATTGGGCCTTAGCCACTGGTGGCGGCACCCATAAACAAAAATGATCTTCCAAGCTATCATCATCAATCGTATCATTGAGGACTCGGAGGAGGAGGATAGCCAGTCAACATAACAGCACAGGCACTCAGCATCAGCATCAGTCTTGAAGGGATGTGACATGTTAAAATCAATTAGTCTGTTATATCAGCATCAGGTGTGTGGTAGCTGGTGGTGATCCAAGACTGGTTCATCTTGATGAAAGTCAGTCGATCAACCGAGTCGGTGGACAGGCGCACCCTGTGATCCGTGACAAATCCTCCAGCAGCACTGAATGTGCGTTCCGAAAGAACGCTGGATGCAGGACAGGCCAGTAGCTCAATTGCATACTGTGCAAGCTCTGGCCAGTGATCCATCCTCAAGACCCAGTAAGCCAGAGGATTTTCGGTGGGGAAGGTGTCCAAGTCTGACCTTGCCCCTAGATATTCCTGCACCATGTTTATCAGACGCTGGCGATGGTTGCTGGAACCGATCATACTTTGGGGCTGCGGACTAAAGAATTGTCTGAACGCATCGGTCAGACGGCCACCTTCCCCACCGCTCCTTCTTTGACTGGCCGAAGCCTCAGCAACTCGTTGTCCAGGACCAGGAGTTTGTAACCTCCCAGTCTCTGGGAACGCGTTGCACAGACCTTTCTGCAAGGCCTCCCGGAGTTGTCTCATCCTCTGCTCCCTCTGCGACGGTACGATAAGGTCCGCAACCTTACCCTTGTACCGTGGATCAAGGAGAGTGGCCAGCCAGTAATGGTCCCTCTCCTTGATCCGAAGAATACGAGGATCCTTCCGCAGACTTTGCAGGATCAGGGAGGCCATGCAGCGTAGGTTTGCTGAGGCATTCGGTCCGGAGTCCTCTGGGTCACTAAGGACGACATGATCCGCAGCCACCTCCTCCCAGCCACGTACAAGTCCACTGGTTTCTTGGGACTGTAAATCATCCCTAAAAGGCTGCTGCTGATGATGCTGAGTGCCAGCCTCCACCTCCATGCTGACACAATCCTCCTCCTCCTCCTCCTCCTCCTCTTCCTGTGCGATGGGTGGGACAGAAGGAACACTGTCTGGGTAAAGGGGGCCCTGAGAGGCAAGGAAGTCCTCCTCTTCCTGCCTCTGTTCTGCCTCAAGTGCCCTGTCCATTATTCCACGCAGCGTGTGCTCCAACAGGTGGACAAGAGGTACAGTGTCACTGATGCATGCACTGTCACTGCTCACCATCCTCGTGGCCTCCTCAAATGGTGCCAGGACAGTGCATGCATCCCTGATCATGCCCCACTGGCGTGGAGAAAAAAAACCAAGCTCCCCTGACCCTGTCCTGGTGCCGTAGTCGCACAGGTACTCATTGATGGCCCTCTGCTGCGTGTGCAGCCGCTGCAGCATGGCCAACGTTGAGTTCCACCTGGTGGGCATGTCACATATAAGGCGGTTCTTGGGCAGGTTCAACTCCTTTTGCAGCTCAGCCAGGCGAGCACTGGCATTATAAGATCTGCGGAAATGCACACAGACTTTCCTGGCCTGCCTCAGGACATCCTGTAAGCCCGGGTACCTGCCCAAGAACCGCTGCACCACCAGGTTAAGGACGTGAGCCACACAGGGCACATGGGTCAGTTGTCCCTGTCGGAGGGCGGAGAGGAGGTTGGTGCCATTGTCGCAAACCACCATTCCTGGCTTAAGCTGGCGTGGCGTCAACCACCTCTCAGCCTGGCCCTGCAGAGCAGACAGGACCTCTGCCCCAGTGTGGCTTCTGTCCCCCAAACACACCAGCGCAAGCACGGCATGGCATCTTTTTGCCTGCGTACTTGCGTAGCCCCTTGAACGCCTACGGAGCACCGCTGGTTCCGAGGACAAACCACAGGAAGAGGCCATGGAGGAAGAAGAAGAGGAGGGGGTGGAGGAGAGAGGTGTGTCACAACCAGTAGTAGCATTTTGGAGGCGTGGCAGTGGAACAACCTCCAACACTACTGCACCTTGTCCTGCATCCTTCCCAGCTGCCAAAAGAGTGACCCAATGGGCCGTGAAAGAAAGGTAACGTCCCTGTCCATGCCTGCTGGACCATGAGTCAGCGGTAATATGCACATTACTGCTGACCGCCCTGTCCAGCGAGGCCAAGACATTGCCTTCCACATGCCGGTAGAGAGCCGGAATAGCCTTCCGTGAGAAAAAGTGGCGTTTGGGAACCTGCCACTGAGGAACCGCACATTGCACAAACTCACGGAAGGGGGCCGAGTCTACCAACTGAAAAGGCAGCAGTTGAAGCGCTAGCAATTTAGCCAAGCTAGCATTCAACCGCTGGGCATGTGGATGGCTGGGAGTGAACTTCTTTCGACGGTCCAGCAGCTGGGGCAGGGAAATTTGCCTGCTAGAATCGGACGTCGGTGTACTGCTAGCAGAGTGGCCGCAAGTACTTGGCTGTGACACACCTAATTCTACACCTTCATTCCTCTCAGTGCATGTTTCAGAGAGGACTGAAGTTATAGTGGGGTTGGAGATCCCAGCTGATGCGGTGCAAGGAGAGGTCCGCTTTGTTCTTTGGTGTGGGTCTTTGAGGTAGGCTTGCCAACGAGCTGCATGGCAGGTCAACATATGTCTGGTCAGGCATGTGGTACCCAAGCGGCTGATGTTTTGGCCACGCGATATACGCTTGAGACATATGTTGCAAACAGCAGCTGTGCGATCTGATGCACTAGCCTCAAAAAAGGCCCACACCAAAGAACTTTTTGAATGACGGGCAGAGGCAGCGCCCTGCACAGGCGGAGCTCTGCGGTGTGATTCCGTCGGTGTACTGCCCTTACGCTGGCCACCAAAGGGCATCCTGCCTCGTTGGAGATGTGCCTCCTCCTCATCCTCCTCCTCCTCCTCTCTCCTATTAGGCACCCACGTGGAGTCAGTGACCTCATCATCCCCTCCCTCCTCATCACTGGAGCCAATCTGGCAGTATGCTGCAGCTGCTGGAACATGACTGCCAGATTGGTGTCCTTCTTGAGCATCCCCTCTGTCTGCTCTCACGCTACTGCCTTCCTGTAGCTGGGTTTCATCATCAGACCCTTCGAAACGCTGGGCATCCTCCTGGAGCATGTACCCAACACTGTGCTCAAACAGTTCGGGGGACTCCTCAGGAGGAGGACATGGTGGGTCTAGGGAAGGAGTGACTGATGATGAGTCTGACATTGATACCAGGGAAGAGGACGCTTTGGCAGCTGCTTTTCCAGTACCCTGAGCCTGGGTGAGAGAGGATGAGGAGGAGGAGGAGGGCTTGGTCATCCACTCTACCAAGTCTTTGGCATGATGTGGCTCAACATGTCCAGCTGCCGAAAAGAAGGACAAGCGTGTCCCATGGCCATGTGCTGATGACAATGCACCGCGTCCACGACCAGCACTGTTGCCCCCAGACACAGAGCCTGCTTGCCCTCTTTTATTGCCTCCTGACTGTCTGCCTCTCCTTGTTTGCCTTCCAGACATTCTAATAGATGGCCTGCAGGGAGATGGGAAAAAAGCAATAAGGGCTACCTTCAGGTTTCCATCTCTGTCCCTTTACTTAAGGATTTCTAAATATGGTTGAGGATGATTGCTTTTGCACAGAATAGCACAACGACAATTTCCCTGACTGTCCAAAAAAACAAGGATTTCAAAGATGGTTGATGAGGAATGCTTTAGCACACTATAGCACAAGGAGAATTTCACTCACTGTCCTTCCCTGTCCCTAGAAACAAGGATTATCACAGTGAAAGAAACTGACACTCTTCCTACCTATAGTTTTCTGTCCCTAGAAATTTTTTTTTTTTAAAGCACACTATAGCACAAGGAGAATTTCCCTCACTGTCCTTCCCTGTCCCTAGAAACAAGGATTATCACAGTGAAAGAAACTGACACTCTTCCTACCTATAGTTTTCTGTCCCTAGAAAAAAATTTTTTTTAACCACTTAACGACCGCCCACCGCCGATTTACGTCGGCAGAATGGCACGGACAGGCAGAATCACGTAGATCTACGTGATCGCCTTTGTGCAGTTGGGGGGTCCATCCGGACCCCCCTTCACTGCAGTGAGCGGCCGTTAAGTGTTCGGGAGCGATCAGGCATGAGGGGGGGGCGCTCGATTCCGCCCCCCCCTCGCGATCGCTCCAATGAAAATGCTTCCTCCGCCATGTGATGTAAACAAGGCTGGAGGAAGTGATGTCATCTCCCTCGCCGCGGTCTTTCCGTTCCCGGCGCCGAGCAGAGAAGAAGCAGGTTAGTGCACCAACAGTCCACTGACACGTAGGTACACATAGGCACACAAATCACCCCCCAGTCACCCCCAGATCACCCCCCAGGTCACCCCAAAGCCCCCAATCACAGTGTCACTGATTGCAGTGATCATTTATTTTACTGATCACTGCATTTAGTGTCATCTGTGATTGTAAAAAGTTGCAGGGCAGTTAGGATTAGGCCCCTTTAGGTCCAGGGTAGCCCCCTAACCCCCCCTAATAAAGGTTTAACCCCTTGATCACCCCCCAGGTAACCCTTTCACCCCCTAACTTCAGCGTCACTAAGCGATTGTTTTTCCGATCGCTGTATTCGTGTCGCTGGTGTTTTAGATAGGCAGTTATTTTTTTTTAGGTTCGCCGCAGGTTTTTATTAGTGTCAGGTACCCCCATATATTATTTTAACCCCCTGATTGCCCCTAGAGTTAACTCTTTCACCAGTGATCGCCGTATAAGCGTCACTGGTGTCACTGGTTAGCCAGTAAGTTATTTAGTTATTTAGGTTACCCGTCAGGTTTTTATATAGTGTCAGGTACCCCCATATTTAACCTAATAAAGGTTTTAACCCCCTGATTGCCCCTAGTTAACCCTTTCACCAGTGATCACCATATAAAGGTTACGGGTGACGCTGGTTGATTAGTTTGCTTTTTATAGCATCAGGGCACCCGCCGTATATAACCCAATAAAGGTTTAACCCCCCTGATCGCCCGGCGGGTGAGATCAATTAGGTTTTAGCGCCAGAGAGGGTCTGCGTCGCCCCAGGCAGTGTTAGGTTAGTGACAGTAACGCTAACACCCACGCGCAAAGCATACACCCCCCTTAGTGGTATAGTATCTGATCAGATCTGATCAGACCTATACTAGCATCCCCAGCGGTTTAGGGTTCCCAAAAACGCAGTGTTAGCGGGATCAGCCCAGATACCTGCTAGCGCCTGCGTTTAGCCCCTCCGTCCAGCCCAGCCCAGCCCAGCCCAGCCCACCCAAGTGCAGTATCGATCGATCACTGTCACTTACCAAACACAACACACATAACTGCAGCGTTCGCAGTGCTTGGTTTTTGGGGCCCTGTACGCGGCTAGGCTCCCAAAAAGTCCCACACATGTGGTATCCCCGTACTCAGGAAAAGCAGCAGAATGTATTTTGGGGTGCAATTCCACATATAACCATGGCATGTGTGAGCAATATATCATTTAGTGACAACTTTTTGTACATTTTTTTTTTCTTTTTGTCATTATTCAATCATTTGGGACAAAAAAAAAAATATTCAATGGGGTCAACATGCCTCTCAGCAAATAGCTTGGGGTGTCTACTTTCCAAAATGGGGTCATTTGGGGGGGTTTTGTGCCATCTTGGCATTTTATGGCCTTCAAAACTGTGATAGGTAGTGAGGAGTGAAATCAAAAATTTATGCCCTTAGAAACCTTGAAGGCGGTGCTTGGTTTTTGGGGTCCCGTACGCGGCTAGGCTCCCAAAAAGTCCCACACATGTGGTATCCCCGTACTCAGGAGAAGCAGCAGAATGTATTTTGGGGTGTAATTTCACATATGCCCATGGCATGTGTGAGCAATATATCATTTAGTGACAACTTTGTGCAAAAAAAAAAAAGTTTGTCATATTCCCGCAACTTGTGGCAAAATATAAAATATTCCATGGACTGAACATGCCTCTCAGTAAATAGCTTGGGGTGTCTACTTTCCAAAATGGGGTCATTTGGGGGGGTTTTGTGCTATTTTGGCATTTTATGGCCTTCGAAACTGTGATAGGTAGTGAGGAGTGAAATCAAAAATTTGCGCCCTTAGAAATCCTGAAGGCGGTGCTTGGTTTCCGGGGTCCCGTACGTGGCTAGGCTCCTAAAAAGTCCCACACATGTGGTATCCCCGTACTCAGGAGAAGCAGCAGAATGTATTTTGGGGTGCAATTCCACATATAACCATGGCATGTGTGAGCAATATATCATTTAGTGACAACTTTTTGTAATTTTTTTTTTTTTTTTGTCATTATTCAATCACTTGGGACAAAAAAAAAAAATATTCAATGGGCTCAACATGCCTCTCAGCAATTTCCTTGGGGTGTCTACTTTCCAAAATGGGGTCATTTGGGGGGGTTTTGTACTGCCCTGCCATTTTAGCACCTCAAGAAATGAGATAGGCAGTCATAAATTTAAAGCTGTGTAAATTTCAGAAAATGTACCCTAGTTTGTAAACGCTATAACTTTTGCGCAAACCAATAAATATACGCTTATTGACATTTTTTTTACTAAAGACATGTGGCTGAATACATTTTGGCCTAAATGTATGACTAAAATTGAGTTTATTCGATTTTTCTTATAACAAAAAGTAGAAAATATCTTTTTTTTTCAAAATTTTCGTTCTTTTTCCATTTATATCGCAAAAAATAAAAATCGCAGAGGCAATCAAATACCATTAAAAGAAAGCTCTATTTGTGGGAAGAAAAGGACACAAATTTCATTTGGGTACAACATTGCATGTCCGCACAATTTACAGTTAAAGCAGCGCAGTGCCGAATCCCAAAAACAGGCTTGGTCCTAATGGCCCGAAATGGTCCGGGGCTTAAGTGGTTAAAGCACACTATAGCACAAGGAGAATTTCCCTCACTGTCCTTCCCTGTCCCTAGAAACAAGGATTATCACAGTGAAAGAAACTGACACTCTTCCTACCTATAGTTTTCTGTCCCTAGAAAAAATGTTTTTTTAAAGCACACTATAGCACAAGGAGAATTTCCCTCACTTTCCTTCCCTGTCCCTAGAAACAAGGATTATCACAGTGAAAGAAACTGACACTCTTCCTACCTATAGTTTTCTGTCCCTAGAAAAAATGTTTTTTTAAAGCACACTATAGCACAAGGAGAATTTCCCTCACTTTCCTTCCCTGTCCCTAGAAACAAGGATTATCACAGTGAAAGAAACTGACACTCTTCCTACCTATAGTTTTCTGTCCCTAGAAAAAATGTTTTTTTAAAGCACACTATAGCACAAGGAGAATTTTCCTCACTTTCCTTCCCTGTCCCTAGAAACAAGGATTATCACAGTGAAAGAAACTGACACTCTTCCTACCTATAGTTTTCTGTCCCTAGAAAAATTTTTTTTTTAAAGCACACTATAGCACAAGGAGAATTTCCCTCACTTTCCTTCCCTGTCCCTAGAAACAAGGATTATCACAGTGAAAGAAACTGACACTCTTCCTACCTATAGTTTTCTGTCCCTAGAAAAAATGTTTTTTTAAAGCACACTATAGCACAAGGAGAATTTCCCTCACTTTCCTTCTTTGTCCCTAGAAACAAGGATTATCACAGTGAAAGAAACTGACACTCTTCCTACCTATAGTTTTCTGTCCCTAGAAAAAATGTTTTTTTAAAGCACACTATAGCACAAGGAGAATTCCCTCACTGTCCTTCCCTGTCCCTAGAAACAAGGATTCACACAGTAAAACACACTGACACTCTCCCTACCTATAGTTTTCTGTCCCTAGAAAAAATGTTTTTTTAAAGCACACTATAGCACAAGGAGAATTCCCTCACTGTCCTTCCCTGTCCCTAGAAACAAGGATTCGCACAGTAAAACACACTGACACTCTCCCTACCTATAGTTTTCTGTCCCTAGAAAAAATGTTTTTTTAAAGCACACTATAGCACAAGGAGAATTCCCTCACTGTCCTTCCCTGTCCCTAGAAACAAGGATTCGCACAGTAAAACACACTGACACTCTCCCTACCTATAGTTTTCTGTCCCTAGAAAAAATGTTTTTTTAAAGCACAAGGAGAATTCCCTCACTGTCCTTCCCTGTCCCTAGAAACAAGGATTCGCACAGTAAAACACACTGACACTCTCCCTACCTATAGTTTTCTGTCCCTAGAAAAAATGTTTTTTTAAAGCACACTATAGCACAAGGAGAATTCCCTCACTGTCCTTCCCTGTCCCTAGAAACAAGGATTCGCACAGTAAAACACACTGACACTCTCCCTACCTATCCTTCTCTTTCCCTAAACTAAAGGAATCCAGGTTAAGCAAGAAAAAATAAATGTCACTGTCCCTGCCTATGCTTCTCTTTCCCTGCTCCGGAACACACTACACTAGGCCGCCGTGCTGGCGGCCTTTTATAGTGTGGGGCGTGTACTAAACACCCTCAGCAATAATTGGCCACAGGCATCCTGCCTGTGGCCAATCATTGCTCTCCTCGCTGCCGGCGCTGTGATTGGCCAAGCATGCGGGGTCACAGTGCATGCTTGGCCAATCACAGCGCCTGGATGACACTGCGATGGCGTAGTGCATTGTGGGCCGTTCGCGTCACTCGAATTTGGCGCGAACGGCCCAAATCGTTCGATCTTCGTCGAACGATCGAACAGCCGATGTTCGAGTCGAACGTATGTTCGACTCGAACACGAAGCTCATCCCTACCGGTGTGTAACAAGAACAGGTAGTTCAAGCTTCTAAAAGATGAAGTGACTCGCAAATATTCTTTCAGAGTCTCACCTACATCCAAGGGATGAACATCTGCTGATTCTGGAGAATTGAAAGTAGGAAGGACTATTTCCTGATTCTCGTGAAAAACTGACTTGACTTTTGGTTTAGACCCAAGCATGGGAATAAGGACCACTCGGTCCGGGAAGAAAGTCAAAAAGGGTTCTTGACAACCCAGGAAGCTTATTTCTGAAACCCATTTGGCTGAAGTAATGGCCACTAGAAAGGCCAGTTTGATTGATAAGTCCTTAATAGAAAGATCCTTGAGTGCTGAAAGAGCATCAAGGACGAGCAGAAGATCCCATTTGGGGAATCTAGGTTTCCTCTGAGGCCTGATTCTCGAAGCCCCCTGAAAGGATTGTTGAACCAGGGGATGAGTTGCCCATGATGTTCCTGAAAATGCCGATAAGGCTGAAACTTGTCAATCAGTTCCCTCAGAGTACAAAGGAAGATCCAAGCCTGATTGTAGAAAACTCAAAACGTCTTTAACTCCAGGATTTCTGAAAGATTTTCCAGCAGAAGTCATGAAGCTGACAAACCTGGTCCAGATTCTGTTGTAGGTTTTGTTCATGTTAGGCTTTCTGGAGCTCATAAGGGTAGAGATTACCCCTAAAGCACACCCAAGAGACTCTAGCGGGTCCCTGAAGCTCATCAGATTCAGGAGAGGAAACCATGGCCTGTTCGGCCAGTATGGTGCTATTGTTATCACTTCGCCTTTCTCCAACTGGAGCCGCTGCAGGAATTTTTGCATGATCGGAGGTGGAGGGAAGGCATATGCCTTGTTGAATTTCCATTGGCTTGTTAATGCATCTACTCTGAAGGCTTGACTGCACCGACCTCAAGTGTAGTATCTGTCTACTTTGTGATTGCAGGGGGATGCAAACAGATCCACTTCTGGATCGATTCCCAACGATAGGATCCACTTGAATGTCTGTGTATGCAGTGACCATTCGTTGTTGTCTAGGTTGCTGCGTGACAGGAAGTCCGCTTGAATGTTCTGTTCCTCTGGAATGAAGACTGCTGTTAAGTTGAGTAGATTCCTCTGAGCCCAGGTCATAATGGGCTCGACCTCTTGAAGAAGGGCAGAGCTCCAAGTGCCCCCTTGTCTCTTCACATATGCCACAGCGGTGGTATTGTCCATTTTCAGTAGGACCGACTTCCCTTTCAGAAGGTGGGAGAAAGCGCGAAGGGCGCACCATGCCGCACGCAATTCCAGAACGTTTGACCCTGGAATGTGGAGATGGGCATCCCATTTGCCCTGAGCCAGTTCTGCTCCACAATGTGCTCCCCAGCCCGCATTGCTGGCATCGGATGAAACAGTCATCCATTGGATGGGAGCAAGGGAGTGGCATGTTAACAAGTTTTTGTGTTGAAGCCACCAGAGAAGACTGTTCCTCATTGACTGAGTAGTCCTGATCAGCTGATTGCGATCGTCTGTCTTCCATTGCTGAAGGAATCCTGATTGAAAAGGTCGAAGCCTCCACATTGCCCATTTGACCATGGGGAACGTGGCCACCATCGTGCCGATTATCTTCAGGCACTGTGACGCCCTTAGGTGAGAGTAGTCTAGGGCTAAAGATATTCTTACCCGAATGACCGGGATTTTTCTTCCGAAAGAGAGATGGTATTCTCTACTGTGTCGAATTGAGCTCCTAGGTAGGTTAGGCGTAGGGTCGGGTCTGGCTGACTTTTCTCTCGGTTTAGGAGCCATCTGAACTCTATCAATGTAGAGATCACTTGATCTTTGTGGATCAGCAGCTGCTGCTTGTCTTGGGACTGTAGTAGCAGCTCGTCCAGGTAATGATACAGACGCACACCCTGTATTCTGATAAGAGACACAATTACCGACAGTACCTTGGAAAAGACCCTTGGAGAGGTCGTTAGTCCAAATGGAAGACAAATAAATTGTAAGTGCTCTCGTTCGACCTGAAATCGAAGGTATTTGTAGAATTCTTCTGCCACGGGAACATGAAAATACGCGTCCTTAACATCTATTGAGAACAACCAGTCACCTGGTTGAACAACTTTTTGGATGGTTGAGAGTGCTTCCATCTTGAATTTCTCGTGCTTTATGTACCTGTTCAGGAAAGTGAGATCTATAACTGGACGCCAAGAGCCTTTCTTCTTTTGTACTAGGAAGAGGGGGAAGTATACCCCTGGAATTCCTCGTCCTTTGGGACGGGCACCACTGCTCCTTGATCTTTCAGGGCATTCACATATGAAAGAAGAACTTGTTGTTTTTCTTCTGATTGAGGCAGTGAAGATTGCATTGGTCTGCATGGAGGGACTTTGGTGAAGGACCATGCGTGACCTGTTGAGACCGTTTTGATGGTCCAATAATCTGAGATCAAGGTCACCCAGACGTGCCGGCAGAGACGTAGGCGAGCCCCTACCCGACCGCTTGGGCAGGCCCAATCTCAAAAGGACTTGGTTGGCTCGCGCCCACCGGGCGTCTGTTTCTTGCCAGATTTTTTGGAAAGATATCTGCCTATTCCAGTTCCAGCTTCTCCTAAAATCCCGTCCGGGCCTATAGGAGCATGCCTCTCTTGAACGCTCTGTACTGCGTCTCTGCTGAGGTTTTCTTTGGTTAAACGGACGTTTGTCCTGAGGGAGGAATCCCGACTTTCCGCCTGTAGCCTTTGAAATGGCATTATACAGTTTGTTTCCAAACAAGGAAGTTCCTTCAGAAGGAATTTTGCACCATGCCTGCTTTGAGGCAGGATCAACAAGCCAGGGGCGCAACCATAGTGCTCGTTTGGCTGTGACCGAAGATAGCAAGGATCTAGCCATCAAGCGGATGAGATCAATTGAAGCTTCTCCCAAAAAGGCGATAGCCAGTTTAAGTTCTTGCACTGCTGAACTTTGTGCCAATTCCTCCGAGACACCTTTCAGAACGGAGTCAACATTTTCCACCCAGGCCTCCATTGCTTTGGAGGTGACTGCAAGGGCTAGGGCTGGTTTGCAAGCCATACCGTTCAAGTTATATATTCTCTTAATGTCTTGGTCAATCTTTCAATCCAGACCATCTTTAAAAGATACAGTGTCATCTAGCAGGAGGGTGACATGCTTCGCTAGGCGCATTACTGCTGCATCCACGAGGGGAGCATTTTCCAAACCTTCTTATCCCCCTTGCTCCATTCTTCCTTAAACACTCCTTTCAGCTCGGTGTGAAATTGGAACATTCTTTCCCCAGTTTCTTAAACAGTTCCTTTGTTTCTCTGGGGGGGGGGGGGGGGCAGTGGTATCTTCCAACTTTAAGGTTTCCATCACTACCTTGATCAGTGGAGAGACTAAAGCATAGTCGAATCCCACTACAGAATCATCTCCCTCCATCTCGTCTTGCGAGGAATCATGGGAGGAATCACAGAATCATCTCCCTCCATCTCGTCTTGCGAGGAATCATGGGAGGAATCACAGAATCATCTCCCTCCATCTCGTCTTGCGAGGAATCATGGGAGGAATCACAGAATCATCTCCCTCCATCTCGTCTTGCGAGGAATCATGGGAGGAATCACAGAATCATCTCCCTCCATCTCGTCTTGCGAGGAATAATGGGAGGAATCATGGGGCTGGAATTGGCCGGAATCCTCCTGGGCCTCGTCAGCCAAGGAGCCAGACAAGGTGGTGGACTGGCTCCTCATGTGGGGGGGCATCTATTTCCATCATAGACTGCTGTACCACACGTTTAATAAGAGACTCAAGATTTTGATTTTTCGGTCTCTTTCTCACCGACCGCTCGGGCATAGCATGGGTCACACAGCGATTTGCCCTCTGGGATTCTAGTTTTACATCCCCAACAGGCTCTGTGATCAGAGCGATTATCGCGGTGGTGGTAGCGGTGACTTGAGGAGGAATGGGAACATCTCCTATATTTAGAGGGGGAATGTGAGCGTCCCCTATGATAGTGGGTCCCAGACGGAGTGTCACGTCTGGACCTGGAGGATGATTGGTGATGGTGATGATGATGGTGATGATGATGGTGCAGCCTGGCAAGGTCCCTATCCTGTGACCGATGAACTGATGTAGCCGGGCTGTAAGAGATAATACAGACAAAGGGAGGGGGAGGAAGGTGGGCAGGTTGTAACCGTTAGCAACCACCAGAAAAAAATGACACCAAATATGACACCAAATACACCACAGACCTTGTGCGGGGGGGGGGGGGGGGCTGGCCACACGGCGGTGCAGATGAGTCCATGACGAGGAAGACACACAATGATGCGTAACTCCACTACCTAGACTAAGGATAAGCAAATCAATGCAAGAACAGCGCAGAAAAAAAAAAGTTTTTTTTTTTTTTTTTTTTTTTTAAACTGTCCCTTTAAGAGACACTAAGCATTACATGCATTACATTGCCAAGAAGTGCTTACCCCGTCCTGGTAGTATTGAGACTCCGGGAGGCTGCTGCTATATGCCCACAGGTTATCCCACCTGTATAGGGCTCCTCAGCGGTTTAAATCACCCACCGGAATGACGTCATGGCCGGTCCCGCTGTGCGCATGCATCGGAGGGACCGAACCTACTGCGCCTGCGCGGCCCCTGACCCCTCCGCCATACTGCGCATGCGCAAAAACCAAGCCTCGGTTTCACCGTGGCTCTGCGCATGCACAGACGATCAACAGGCCGGGATCAGGAAGGGAATGGCATCCTGGAACGCAAAAGCGTTCCACACATATACTAAGCTTAGCGGCGCTGTATGACAGAGAAAAAACAGCAGAGAAAGACATACAAACAAACAAAAACTATCTGCCATGGAAATAGAAAAAGTCTTCAGACCTTGCCAGCTGAGATCCACCGTCCGTCATGGTACGCTGGGGCCACATCCCTTCCACCATAGGGGTATCCATCAGCCCAAAACCACTCACCCGCTCATAGCTGGGCCCTGGGTGCACCACACAACTCGTACCTGATCCCACAGACATCCTGGACTGCACCTGAATCACATGATGAAGGTCCATGTGAGGAGGACAAAAAAGGAACACCTGTCTGTGGAGGTGAGCTCAAATTTATGGGTAAGGGGTCCTATAGCTGTGGAGAGGAGGCGGGGTTAACCCACACGTAGTCTGCCATGGAGTCTGTCAGGAAAGTGGAATTATCCTTTAAAGGAGAATTATAAGAAATGATCAGTAAACTGCTTTTTTCCCCACTATTATTCCTTTATACTGGATTCTGACATTTCCAAATGCAGCCATTCAGAAATCAGATGAAAGTTTCAGCGCCGGGAGACACTTTATGAAAGATAAAAAGTGAATTTTATATATAGAACTCTATAGAGATCAGACCAACATGAGGGACAAATGAGGGGCAAAGAAGAGGGACTTTCTTCCAAATCACAGACAGCTGGGGGGCAATGAAATGATACCGACCATCAGACTGGGGACAACCAGCAGCAGAAAACATCCATCCCTGAGCTCCAATCAGTGACTTTGCCTAGGCTATAGTGCCCCATCAGTGGGAGGAATAGTGCCCCATCATTGGTATCAGTTGGAAGAATAATGCCCCATAATTGGTATCCATGGGAGGAATAGTGCCCCATCATTGCTGTCAGTGGAAAGAATAGTGCCCCATCATTGGTGTCAGTGGGAGGAATAGTGCCCCATCATTGGTGTCAGTGGAAAGAATAGTGCCCCATCATTGGTGTCAGTGGAAAGAATAGTGCCCCATCATTGGTGTCAGTGGAAAGAATAGTGCCCCATCATTGGTGTCAGTGGGAGGAATAGTGCCCCATCATTGGTGTCAGTGGGAGGAATAGTGTCCCATCATTGGTGTCAGTGGGAGGAATAGTGCCCCATCATTGCTGTCAGTTGGAAGAATAGTGCTCCATTATTGGTGTCAGTGGGAGGAATAGTGTCCCATCATTGGTGTCAGTGGGAGGAATAGTGCCCCATCATTGCTGTCAGTTGGAAGAATAGTGCTCCATTATTAGTATCAGTGTGAGGAATAGTGCTCCATCATTGGTGTCAGTGGGAGGAATAGTGCCCCATCATTGGTATCAGTGGGAGGAATAGTGCTCCATCATTGGTATCAGTGGGAGGAATTGTGTCCCATCATTGGTGTCAGTGGGAGGAATAGTGCCCCATCATTGGTATCATTGGGAGGAATAGTGCCCCATCATTGCTGTCAGTGGGAGAAAAAGTGCTCCATCATTGGTGTCAGTGGGAGGCATAGTGCCCCATCATTGGTGTCAGTGGGAGGAATAGTGCCCCATCATTGGTGTCAGTGGGAGAAATAGTGTCCCATCATTGGTGTCAGTGGGAGGAATAGTGCCCCATCATTGGTGTCAGTGGGAGGCATAGTGCCCCATCATTGGTGTCAGTGGGAGGAATAGTGTCCCATCATTGATATCAGTGGGAGGAATAGTGCCCCATCATTGGTGTCAGTGGGAGGAATAGTGTCCCATCATTGGTATCAGTGGGAGGAATAGTGCCCCATCATTGGTATCAGTGGGAGGAATAGTGCCCCATATTGGTGTCAGTGGGAGTCTCCCCTCCACCTATGATCACACTGTACATTGTAGCTTTGTTGAGAGTCACAAACGAGGCTGCAGCAATGGCTGATCTGTGTCAGACATTTGTGAACAGTAACTGTACAGGCACCAGGATTTACATGATTGTGTCATCACTTCAGTCCAGGAAGTATATGGTGATCCTGGCTGATGCCTGAACAATGATGATGCCGTCCTTCTGGAGAGAGAAGCAGATGAGATGAAGGCATTGTCAGGGGAAGCCCTATGATCTCGGTGAGAGGTAATAAATACCTGGAAGGGTCACACTGATACAATACTCAGCATGAATGGACTTAACATGAATATATCTGATGACAGGTCCACTTTATGGGAATAAAGTCACGGTTCAACTAACTTTCCTGCGCTGCACCTGAACTTCACACCTTGGTGGAGAGGACAATAGTGTAATGTCATAAATATTCCAATATTCCATGCACATTGGTCTTTTTGGGGGGGGGAGGGGAGTTATGTGCACCTCTCAGAGTTGCTCTACTATAGAAATAGCCTCGACCCCCCCAGAGGCCAGGGGATGGTATATCCAGGTTCCGGGGGTGCCCCCCCCTCTGTATCGGGTAATTCCCATCATCTGATAAGTGTTTTAGGGAGAAGTGAAATTTGCAGCCTCATCGTAATAATCTTTTGACATCTACAATTGGACTTTAATTATAGAATACTTATCACACCCCCTCCCCCCCAGATCAGATTTTTATTATTTCTTCATAGAAGACAACAGAGGAAATCTGAATCTTTCCCTCACTTCTTGTTTCTGCCATGAAGGATATTTTATCAGATCAGCATTCTCTGCGGTGAATTCTCCATCACAATCTGAGCTTGGAGACGTGTGGTGGGGACACTTCCTCCTGACAGTGCTGAGTGGGGTGGGGCACATCCTCCTGACAGTGCCGAGGCCGCCTTTGCTAGCCTTGGTTTGTGAACATGCTCTCTGCCTGGCTGTGAAGGTGATCCTGAGGCTTCCAAATCATTTCTGAGTGTACATCACACCGGGGGGGGGGGGGGGGGGTGATAGAACTGCATTGGGCGGCTACAGAGCATTCCCACCGCAAGACAAAGCAAAGGCCTCGTCCCCTACCTGGGCATTGCATGCTGAATAAAAGTGAAGCCGCAGTGTGCCGCAATTTTTTTATACCGTCTCCATATTGTCAGAGAAAACCCCCATTCCTGATCCCACTGATTGGCTTCTGCTGTGTCCAATCACAGCGGCAGCAGGTCTCCGTTGGCACGCGCCTCAGACCCGGAAGAAGGAATCACGTACAGGTACGTGATTTTGTGCTTAAGGGCCTCCCTGCCACATAGACATTGGGCGGCTACAAGAGCATTCCCGCCACAAGACAAAGCAAAGGCCTCGTCCCCTACCTGGGCATTGCGTGCTGAATAAAAGTCAAGCAGTACTGTGCTTTATTCCGTCTAAATAAAGTCAGAGAAACCCCCCATTTCTGATCCCGCCGATTGGCTTCCGCTGTGTCCAATCACAGCGGCAGCAGGTCTCCGTTGGCGCGCGCCCCAGACCCAGAAGAAGGAATCATGTACAGGTACGTGATTATGTGCTTAAGGGCCTCCCTGCCACATAGGCATTGGGAGGCTACAGAGCAAAGGCCTCGTCCCCTACCCAATGCAATGCGTGCTGAATACAAGTCAAGTCATTTTTCCAGCACAGTGTGTGGTGCAAAACTTTATTCCGTCTCCATAAAGTCAGAGAAAACCCCAATTCCCGATCCCCTGACCCCAAACACTGAACCTCCCAGGACCGGGACCAACCATTTGGATTTTTTCCACTTTAAAATTACAAAATAAACATTCTTAACCACTTCAGCTTTGGAAGATTTTACCCCCTTCATAACCAGGCCATTTTTTTTTTTTTTGCCATTCAGCACCGCGCTACTTTAACTGGTAATTGCACAGTCATGCAAGACTGTACCCATAGGACATTTGTATCTTTTTTTTTTTTACACAAATAGAGCTTTCTTTTGGTGGTATTTATTCACCACTGGGGTTTTTTATTTTTTGCTAAATCGAAAAAAAAAAAAAAAAATTTAGGGAAAAAAAAAACAACAGTTTTTCTTAAAGTTTAGCAAATAAATAATATTTTTTTATAAATTTAGGCCAAAATTTATTCTGCTACATTTCTTTGGTCATAAAATAACGCAAATCAGTGTATATTATTTAGTCTGTAGGAAAGTTAAAGAGTCTACAAACTATGGGAAAATCGATCAATCCTAAAGTTCTGACGGCCGATCTAATTTCTCAAGGCTCGAAAATGCCAAGAAAATACAAATGGCCAATTTTTGGAAAGTAGGCAGCCGAAGGTATTTAGTAAGAGGCATAACGAGTTTTTAGAAGTTGTAATTTTTTTTGTCCAATTGTTTTTTGAAAATTAAAAAATAATTAATTTTTTTCAGTTTTTTTTTTTTTCATACTGTCACCTGTGCAGTATGCACATTTTTTTTTCTTTTTGTTTTGCTTTGTGCACTGGTCAAAATCATTTGGTGGAGGGGGGATTATGGTGTGGGGGGGTTGTTTTTATGGGGTTGGGTTTGGCCTCTTAGTTCCAGTGAAGGGAACTCTTAAGATGTCGGCATACGAAGACATTTTGGACAATTTCATGTTCTCAACTTTGTGGGAAGAGTTTGGGGACGGCCCCTTCCTGTTCTAACATGACTTTGCACCAGTGCACAAAGCAAGGTCCATAAAGACATGGATGAGAGAGTTTGGGGTGGAGGAACTTGACTGGCCTGCACAGAGTCCTGACCTCAACCCGATAGAACACCTGTTGGGATGAATTAGGCCAGGCCTTCTTATCCAACATCAGTGCCTGACCTCACAAATGCCCTTCTGGAAGAATGGTCAAACATTCCCATAGACACGCTCCTAAACCATGTGGATGGCCTTCCCAGAAGAGATGAAGCTGTTATAGCTGCAAAGGGCGGGGCCAACTCATTATTGAACCCTACGAACTAAGACTGGGATGCCAATAAAGTTCATGTGCGTGTAAAGGCAGGTGTCCCAATACTTTTGACAATATAGTGTATCTGTGCTTTCATCTGCTCTGGTTTTGATACCTTTATTAGCCCAGAACAACCCTCCTCTGTGCACCTCTCTGATGCCGGTTTCACTTACTAAGCTCATGATTTCTCCCGGCTTTGAGGCTACGGAACTTTAAATAGGGAAATAGGACTTAAAATACGAGGGGGGAAAGCAGAAAATTCTAGAAAGGATCTAGAATACGTGACTCTCCTGATAGGAACTGCCAAGCACTGCCTTCGGGACACCAAAACAAAGAAAGCTTCCACCTGGATGGAAACATTGTATTAATGTCAGGATACAATCCCTGGTCAGCGAGACTCTAGGTAACGAAATGAGGAGGATCATAAGAACCTCAGGGCCAGCAATTCCTCACTATAAAACAACAAGGAGAAGGCACACCAGCCTAGCGCATTCTCATAGTACTCAGTTTATTGATGAATAAAAGCAGATAATATACTCACAAACAATATAGAAAGGCTAGCATGTCAAAAGACCAAGATCGACTGTCTCCAGATCAACCACGCATGTCCTATAACACAGGAAGACGCCTTTTGCTTCTGATAAGACTTTTACGGGTTTCGAGGGGTGACCCCTCTTCTTCAGAGCCAAATCTAAAAATGTCTGAAGTCTGGTTTAAATAATCTTACTACCTCCCACTCCAGGTTTATGTTTTTTTGGGCACTGATCTGTAATGAATAGGCAAGTCCATAGGGGGTGAACTATTTTAAGCGGAGTGATTAGACATATGATGCACTTATTTTATCTGCAATATACAGTATATGTATCTGAACAAGAACACGTTTATGATTTATATGGTGTTAATATGAAGGTGGGCCTGTGATCTGTGGCCCAACTCCCCTGGAGTGGGAGGTGCTTGTGTCCTTAGTGTAGTGGGGTAGTAGGCTATGGATGCGACTGGTGGCATCCAGGTTCCTGGGACACAGCGAGAGCAACAGATGTTGTTCTTCCCACTGTGTGATGTCACAAACCAGAAGTGAGGGAGATTTAGTCATTTCCGGTTTGTTGTTTACGAACCAGACTTCAGACATTGTTAGATTTGACTCGAAGAAGAGGGGTCACCCCTCGAAACAAGTAAGCCTCATCAGACTCACAAGGGGTCTTCCTGCTTTTATAGGACATGCGTGGTTGATCTGGAGACAGTCAATCTCGGTCTTTCGCTATGCTATCTTGTTTGTGAGTATATTATCTGCTTTTATTCATCAATAAACGTAGTATTATTGATAATACGCTAGGCTCCCACATTTTAGTAGTGACAGGTTCACTTTGAGAGCCCCGCCCACGCGGTGCCTGTGTGTCCATTGAGGTTTGGGAGTTCCAGGGGACACAAAGAAAAATATTTCGGACTAATGAAAGGTACATGTGGGCCCCCCTGGCTTGCTCATTTGTTACACAAGTTTATTCTATGACAGGTTCTCTTTATGGTTCTTTGAACCACTGATTGGCACTAGGAGATTAGAGAAAAGGGGGAACTGAGAGTTTTAAATTCCCTGAAATTTAAGTGAAGTTTCACCATTCTTGCAAAATCTTCAGAGCCAATGGGGAAAGAGGGATTACCGCGGTTTTTGGGGGTTTTAATTAAAAAGGGTGCGATGGGCTTTACATGTCTCCTGAGGGTGACAGAAGCTCCTTTCATCCATCACAGACCTCTTCTTGTGCCGAAATTCACCTCCTCGTTGGGATCATTTATTCACATTTTTGTTGTGTGAAAACCGGCCCGGAAGAATAAAAAAAAAAGGAAAAAGCACAAATGCAAAAATCAGTAAATGAACTAAACTAGCCAAATACACTCCTGCCAAAAAAATCCCAACCCCCGCTAAATAAAGAAATCAAAAAAAAAAAAAAAAACAGTTTTGCTATCAATGCTCGGGAAAAAATAATTATTGTTTGGGGAGATTTTTCACACTGTGAAATTTTACCATTTTGGTAAAATAATTGAAAAAGGTGAAATAAAAGGTACTTTCTTTTGTTTTTAGGGGTACAATGGGGTTCAAATGTCTCAAGGGAGTTTCAGATTCTCTTTCACCCACCCCCCCCCCCTCCCTTTCTGCTCATTAGGGATGAGCCGAACACCCCCGGGTTCGGTTCGCACCAGAACCTTCGAACGGACCGAAAGTTCGCAGCGAATTTTCGAACCCTATTCGTTATAATGGACGCGAACGTTCGAAATCAAAATTGCTAATTACAACGGCCAATATGCATGTTAATGTTATAAAACAGGTTTGGGGACCCGGGTCCTGCCCCAGGGGACATATATCAATGCAAAAAGAAATTTTAAAAACTAAAGTTTTTTCGGGAGCAGTCATTTTAATGATGCATAAAGTGAAAAAAAAAAAAGTGAACTTTTCCTTTAAATATGGTACCTGGGGGGTGTCTAAAGTATGCCTGTGAAGTGGCATGTGTTTCCCGTGTTTAGAACTGTCCTTGCACAAAATGACATTTGTAAAGGAAAAAAAGAAGCCATTTAAAACCACTTGCGGCTTTAATGTCATGTCTTGTCCTGGCCGCCATATGGCTGAAAATCCTTGAGAAAAATGGCATGGCTACCCCATCACCCCCCCCCCCACCCCAGCCCCTTTGGGTCTTGTATGGATACTAAGGGGGACCCCGCACCCAAAATAAAACCCTATACCTACAACCCTATATACTCTGAACAGCAGTATATAGGTGGTGCAAACAAGACACGGACTGTAGGTTTGTTCTTAAGTAGAATCTGAACAGGTACATTATGAAGTGTAGCTACATCCCAAAAAAATCAATTTTTAAGCTTTTTGGAGAACATAGGGAGGGGTTATCACCCCTGTAACATTTGCTGTCTTTGCACATCTGTTCAGAACATGTCACCTCACTTTCCGTCCCAATGACAAATGTTTTTGGAAAAGTGGGGTTTTAATTGAAACAAGGATTGGTGATAAAGCATCAGTAGAGAGGAGATACCTTTTTCCCAAATTAAATCTAACAGGATAGAATTTTCCTTCCTAGGGGTAGATTTCCTCTCACTTCCTGTTTTCTCTTGCCGTTTGCAAGTAGGAGTCGTTTGTAAGTTGGATGTTTGAAAGTAGGGGCCTGCCGTATATACTCTGCAGAAATTTGCCCTATTAGATGTTGGTGTAGCCACAAGACTGGTGGGCACAGGAATGGGCCCTGCTGTGAGTTAATAGATCAAGATTTGTACTTGCATGCACCTGTTGAACCGGGCAGAAAAATTGGGCCTTTGGTGGTGGTGGTGGTGGTGGTGGACGGTGTTGCCACAAGACTGTAAGCCCTCACAGTTACTCTTGGTGGGTGCAGGAATGGGCCCTGCTGTGAGTTATTAGATCAAGATTTGTAATTACACGCCCCTGTTAAACAGGGGCTGAAAAATTGTGCCTTAGGCATTGGTGCTGGTGCCACAACACTGCAACCCCTCACAGATACTGTACTTGGAGCACAGCAGTCACACCTGTTGCGAAGCATCTTTTTAAAAAATTGTAATTACACGCCCCTGTTATACAGGGGCTGAAAAATTGTGCCTTAGGCACTGGTGCTGGTGCCACAACACTGCAACCCCTCACAGATACTGTACTCTGAGCACAGCAATGAGACCTGTTGCAAAGCATTGCCTAAAAATTGTAATTACACGCCCCAACAGGGGCTGAAAAATTGTGCCTTAGGCACTGGTGCTGGTGCCACAACACTGCAACCCCTCACAGATACTGTACTCTGAGCACAGCAGTCACACCTGTTGCGAAGCATCTTTTTAAAAAATTGTAATTACACGCCCCTGTTATACAGGGGCTGAAAAATTGTGCCTTAGGCACTGGTGTGGTGGCATGGATCATTGAGGAGGAGGAAGAGGATAGTCAGTGAACATAACAGGACAGTCACTCAGCATCAGCATAGGCAGTCTTGAAGGGATGTGACATTATAAATTATTCCGTTATATCCGCTTCAGGTGTCTGGTAGCTGGTGGTGATCCAAGACTGATTCATTTTTATGAAGGTCAGTCGATCAACCGAGTCGGTGGACAGGCGCACCCTATGATCGGTGACAAATCCTCCAGCAGCACTGAATGTGCGTTCGGAAAGAACGCTGGATGCAGGACAGGCCAGTAGCTCAATTGCATACTGTGCAAGCTCTGGCCAGTGATCCATCCTCAGGACCCAGTAAGCCAGAGGATTTTCGGTGGGAAAGGTGTCCAAGTCTGACCTTGCCCCTAGGTATTCCTGCACCATGTATATCAGACGCTGGCGATGGTTGCTGGAACCGATCATACCTTGGGGCTGCGGACTAAAAAATTGTCTGAACGCATCGGTCAGACGTCCACCTTCCCCACCGCTCCTTCTGCTACTGACTGAAGCCTCAGCAACTCGTCGTCCAGGACCAGGAGTTTGTAACCTCCCAGTTTCTGGGAACGCGTTGCACAGACCTTTCTGCAAGGCCTCCCTGAGATGTCTCATCCTCTGCTCCCTCTGCGACGGCAAGATAAGGTCCGCAACCTTACCCTTGTACCGTGGATCAAGGAGAGTGGCCAGCCAGTAATGGTCACTCTCCTTGATCCGAAGAACACGAGGATCCTTCCGCAGGCTTTGCAGGATCAGGGAGGCCATGCAGCGTAGGTTAGCTGAGGCATTCGGTCCGGAGTCTTCTGGGTCACTGAGGATGACATGATCGCCAGCCACCTCCTCCCAGCCACGTACAAGTCCACTGGTTTGTTGGGACTGTACATCATCCCTAAAAGACTGCTGCTGCTGATGCTGAGTGCCAGGCTCCACCTCCATGCTCACACAATCCTCCTCCTCCTCCTCCTCCTCCTCTTCCTGTGTGATGGGTGGGACAGAAGGAACATTGTCTGGATAAAGGGGGCCTTGAGAGACAAGGAAGTCCTCCTCTTCCTGCCTCTGTTCTGCCTCAAGTGCCCTGTCCATTATCCCACGCAGCGTATGCTCCAACAGGTGGACAAGAGGTACAGTGTCACTGATGCATGCACTGTCACTGCTCACCATCCTCGTGGCCTCCTCAAATGGTGAGAGGACAGTGCATGCATCCCTGATCATGCTCCACTGGCGTGGGGAAAAAAAGCCAAGCTCCCCTGACCCTGTCCTGGTGCCGTAGTCGCAAAGGTACTCATTGATGGCCCTCTGCTGCGTGTGCAGTCGCTGCAGCATGGCCAACGTTGAGTTCCACCTGGTGGGCATGTCACATATTAGGCGGTTCTTGGGCAGGTTCAGCTCCTTTTGCAGCTCAGTCAGCCGAGCACTGGCATTATAAGATCGGCGGAAATGCACACAGACTTTCCTGGCCTGCCTCAGGACATCCTGTAAGCCTGGGAACCTGCCCAAGAACCGCTGCACCACCAGGTTGAGGACGTGAGCCATACAGGGCACATGGGTGAGCTGCCCCTGTCGCAGGGCGGAGAGGAGGTTGGTGCCATTATCAGAAACGACCATTCCTGGCTTAAGCTGGCGTGGCGTCAACCACCTCTCGGCCTGCCCCTGCAGAGCTGCCAGAACCTCTGGCCCAGTGTGGCTCCTGTCCCCCAAACACACCAGCGCAAGCACGGCATGGCATCTTTTTGCCTGCGTACTCGCGTAGCCCCTTGTACGCCTACGGAGCACCGCTGGTTCCGAGGACAGAGCACTCGAAGAGGACATGGAGGAAGAAGAAGAGGAGGGGGTGGAGGAGAGAGGTGTGTCACAACCAGTAGTAGCATTTTGGAGGCGTGGTGGCGGAACAACCTCCAACACTACTGCACCTTGTCCTGCATCCCTCCCAGCTGCCAATAGAGTGACCCAATGGGCCGTGAAAGAAAGATAACGTCCCTGTCCATGCCTGCTGGACCATGAGTCAGCGGTAATTTGCACCTTACCGCTGACCGCCCTGTCCAGCGAGGCATGGACATTGCCTTCCACATGCCAGTAGAGAGACGGAATCGCCTTCCGTGAGAAAAAGTGGCGTTTGGGAACCTGCCACTGAGGAACCGCACATTGAACAAACTCACGGAAGGGGGCCGAGTCTATCAACTGAAAAGGCAGCAGTTGAAGTGCTAGCAATTTAGCCAAGCTAGCATTCAACCGCTGGGCATGTGGATGGCTGGGAGTATACTTCTTTCGACGGTCCAGCAGCTGGGGCAGGGAAATTTGCCTGCTACAATCGGACGTCGGTGTACTGCAAGTACTTGGTTGTGACACACCTAATTCTACACCTTCAGTCCTCTCAGAGCAGCTTTCAGAGAGGACTGAAGATATAGTGGGGATGGAGATCCCAGCTGATGAGGAGCAAGGAGAGGTCCGCTTTGTTCTTTGGTGTGGGTCTTTTATGTGTGCTTGCCAACGAGCTGCATGGCAGGTCGACATATGTCTGCTCATGCTTGTGGTGCCCAAGCGGCTGATGTTTTGGCCACGCGAGATACGCTTGAGACAAATATTGCAAATAGCAGTGGTGCGATCTGATGCACTCGTCTCAAAAAAGGCCCACACCAAAGAACTTTTGTGATAACGTGCAGAGGCAGCGCCCTGCACAGGCGGAGCTCTGCGGTGTGGTACAGTTGCTGTGCTGGCCTCTAGCTGGCCTCCAGGGGGCATCCTGCCTCGTTGGACATGTGACGCTGCATCCTCCTCCTCCTCCTCCTCTCTCCCTTCAGGCACCCACGTGGAGTCAGTGACCTCATCATCCCCTCCCTCTTCACCACTAGAGCAAACCTGGCAGTAAGCTGCAGCTGGTGGAACACTACTGCCAGATTGCTGTCCTTCAGCATCCCCTCTCTCTGCGCGCACACTACTGACTTCCTCAAGCTGGGTATCATCATCCGAGCCTTCGAATCGTTGGGCATCCTCCTGGAGCATGTACCCAACACTGTGCTCAAACAGTTCGGGGGACTCCTCAGGAGGACATGGTGGGTCTAGGGAAGGGGTGGCTGATGATGCCATTGAGTACGCGTTGGCAGCTGCTCTGCCAGTACCCTGAGCCTGGGTGAGAGAGGATGAGGAGGATGAGGAGGGCTTGGTCATCCATTCTACCAAGCCTTCGGCATGATGCGGCTCCACATGTCCAGCTGCCGAAAACAAAGACAAGCGTGTCCCATGGCCACGTGCTGATGACGATGCACGACCACGTCCACGGCCAGCACTGTTGTCTCTAGAAACAGAGCCTGCCTGCCCTGTGTTCTTGCCTCGGCACGCTCTGCCTCTCCTTGGCGGTCTTCCAGCCATTGTAGTCGGTAGTGTATATAGTATAAAAAATAGAACTCCTATGTGTGCTCACAACACACTGTAGGTCCTATGGGTGCTGACACTAACACACTATAGGTACTATGTGTGCTGCTGACAAGAAAATATAGGAGCTCTGTTTGCTGCCACTAACACACTAGAAGTCCTATGGGTGCTGCTGAGAAGAAAATATAGGAGCTCTGTGTGATGCCACTAACACACTAGAAGTCCTATGGGTGCTGCTGAGAAGAAAATATAGGAGCTCTGTTTGCTGCCACTAACACACTAGAAGTCCTATGGGTGCTGCTGAGAAGAAAATATAGGAGCTCTGTGTGATGCCACTAACACTAGAAGTCCTATGGGTGCTGCTGAGAAGAAAATATAGGAGCTCTGTGTGATGCCACTAACACACTAGAAGTCCTATGGGTGCTGCTGAGAAGAAAATATAGGAGCTCTGTGTGATGCCACTAACACACTAGAAGTCCTATGGGTGCTGCTGGGGTGCAATGCTGTGCTAACAGCACTGCGGTTGGTACTACTGCAATACTGTACTAACAGTAAGCACGCACCAGACTAATCCCCAGCAGCAGCTAATAACACACTAACTGTGCAATCAGCAGCAATGAACGATCAATGACTTAGGTAGCAATGGTTTAGCAAAGAAATAGCCAATGGTTTAGCAAAGAAGAGCAAATCTTTCAGTATCAAGCAAAGACAGAATCAGCAGACTAATCTCTCCTAAAGCCGGAACTCATGTGACCGGGGCCGATGGCGTGGCGGCCTTTTAAATGGTGGGGCGTGTACTAAAGCCCCTGAGCTGTAATTGGCTACAGGCGTCCTGCCTGTAGCCAATTATTGCTCTCCGAGTTTCGGGCGCTGTGATTGGCCAAGCATGCGGGGTCACAGTGCATGCTTGGCCAATCATCAGCCAGCAATGCACTGCGCCGGCCGCAATGCATTGCGGGGCCGCTCGCATCACACGAATGTGATGCGAACGGCCCAAATAGTTCTGGGCTCGACGAGCGAGCGAACGCCCGATGCTCGATTCGAACATGGGTTCGAATCGAGCACCGGGCCCATCCCTACTGCTCATCTATACCTCAAAATTAATTTTGGCAATAATGATGTTAAAGATATATCAGGGAGAAAAAAAGCAGAAATGATAACTTCTTAAAAAAAATAAAACTGCCATACATACACAGTTTTTTTTATTTTTTCTTTAAATGCTAAATATGTAATTTTTAGATTACCTAAAAAACTGAAACTTTCAATTCCCCTCAATAAACTGCTTAGACAAAAAAAAGTACTTTTGTGGTTTTGTTTTGGTTTATATAAGGCAGCTTTATTGGTTTCATTTATTTTGTTGATTTTTTATTTTATTTAATTATAGTTTAGTTTATAATAGTTTTATTGATTTTCATTTTTCATTTAATGAATTTAACTGCAACCTTAGTGTTCTTTGTTTTTTACTTTTTTGTGTGTGTATTCGATCATTATTGTGGTTTTTCTTTTACTTTTTTGTGTGTGATCATTATTGTGTATTTCCTTTTTACATTTAGCTTTTTTTGTGTGTGATCATTATTGTGTATTTCCTTTTTACATTTAGCTTTTTTTGTGTGTGATCATTATTGTGTATTTCCTTTTTACATTTAGCTTTTTTTGTGTGTGATCATTATTGTGTTTTTTCTTTTTTTCTTTTACTTTTTTTGTGTGTGTATTCGATCATTATTGTGTATTTCCTTTTCACATTTAACTTTTTTTGTATGTGATCATTTTTGTGTTTTTCTTTTACGTTTTTGTGTGTGTATTCGATCATTATTGTGTATTTCCTTTTTTATATTTAACTTTTTTGTGTGTGATCATTAATATGTATTTTCTTTTTTTTTTTTTTTTACTTTTTCTGTGTATTTATTTGATCATTATTGTATATTTTAAAATTTTTATTATGCTTTTTTTGCAGTTGTTTTTTTTTTTTTGTAGGAAAAAATGTAAAAAAAATTATAGGAATGATCAGGAGCTGCTTTTTGGGACAAGAACAGGTCCAGGAGAGGTGAAAGGAGCTTCAGTTACAATTTATTGCCTATTGCAGTTTTAAAAAAAAAACACCAAAAACGATGTTGTTTTGCCTTCCAGTATGACAATGAACTAAAACATACCACCAAGGCAACAAAGGAGTGGCTCAAGAAGAAGCACATCAAGGTGATGGAGTGTCCTAGCCAGTCTCCAGACCTTAATCCTATAGAAAATATATAGAGGGAGCTGAGATTTCGAGTTGCCAAGAGAGAGCCAAGTAACCCTAAGGATTTAGAGAAGATCGGTAATAAAGAGAGGAGCAAAATCCCTCCTGAGATGTGTGCAAACCTGATCACCACCTACAAGAAACGTCTGACCTCTGTGCTTCTCAACAAGGGTTTCCCCACCAACTACTAAGGGGATCAAATACTTATTTTACTTTCTGAACTGCAACTCCATTTATAACATTTGTATTGTGTGTTTTTTCTGGATTTTTGGTTGATATTCTTTCTCTATCATATAAAATACACCTATGATAAAAATTATAGACCCTTCATTTCTATGTAAGGGGGCAAAACTTACACAATCTGCAGGGGAGACGATCATTATCCCCCCCCCCCCCACTGTAGATGGATTATTCAGGGATTATCAGTTGTGTCTGTGGACCGGGAAGGAATGTTTTTCCCGATTCCAATTGCAGTTTTAGGCCCCTTTCACACGGGACGGATCCAGGGGAGGGCTGGCGGCCTTAGGCCTGGGGGGCAGTTCCAGTCAAGTGGCCCATTGAACCGCCGAATCAGCTCACCATCCATGGCCCACCTGGTTTTTCAATGCAGCCTCACCAGTGCCCATCAGTGCAGCCAACTCCAGTGCCCATCAATGCAGTCTGATCACTGGGGCAGGTTACATGGGGTATATGGGGGGGGAGATGGGGGGTCAGCTAGGGGTGTCAGGGTCTCTCACCTCAGCGATCTCAGCGCAGCAGGTCCTTGCACGCCACGGTCTCCTGGGGGGGGGGTAACGCTCCTGACCCTGGGGTCAAGTTGCAGCCAGCGCCCAGCCCTGCATCCCGACTCCCTGGCACGCCCTGCCTCTGCCTGCTTCCAAGAATCCGGTCCCAGGGAGTTGTAGTTTCCTCTGCGCTGCTGTGTTTTCCAGCCACCAGAAGCTTGAGTGCGGACTACAACTCCAGGAATGCAACAGCTAGTGGTTGGCCGCCATGGCCGTGTCCCCGGCCCGACTTCCTAGACCAGAATAAAAAAGAAAATGGTAGCGGGCAGCGGCTGCCGGCCATTTTGAACATAAGTTAGGATGGCCTGGGAGGCAATTGCCACCCTGCCCCCTGGCCCAGCCCTCCCCTGGACGGATCCGTGAAGATCCGCCCCGTGAACCTCCGCTTGCTCAGCGGGGATCGCTCCGCTGATTCCTCGCTGAGCCAACGGATGACAGGGCGGTCCCTGTCAAAAAAAATAGGATATTCCTCCGTCTGCAGAATCGGAGTATTGCGGACCCGGATGAGAATGGGTGTCAGCGGATGTTCAATGTATGTCCCTTTTTTATCCGTAAACGGATGGATGAAAAAGCGGACATACGGTCCGCTGGTGTGAAAGGGGCCTTAGGGTTCTAAGGACGCATGGTGGTTTTATTTTTATTGTATTATTTTTATCCTTTGGTCTGGGGAATATCTAACTGCCACTTGGGATTAGAAAGAATTTTTTTGTTAGAGAAAAATAGATCATGGATATTTTTGGGTTTTCTGCCTTCCTCTGGGATCAGCTGCGGGTTTACGGTTCTGCAGTAGTAAAGTTATTATTTTGAAGCCTCGTACACACGAACGAGTTTCTCAGCAAGAAACGACAAGAAAACTGCCGAGATAGCTTTCTTGCCGAGATAATCGTTCGTGTATATGGTTTCTCGTCAAGAAAACCGACAAGAATCTCGACGAGAAATATAGAGAACCTGCTCTCTATTTTCTCGTCGAGATTCTCGTCAGCCTGTTTCTCGACAAGAAAATTGTGTGTGTACACTTACCTGTCCTCCGGGAAGCCCGCGCATGCTCGAAATGACTTTGACGCATGCGCGGTAGCTTCCTAGGCATACGTAGGGTATACCAAGATGGCGGCGACGGCATCGAATGTGACGAGCACACGCTGGTCGTAGTCGATGACGTCACCGCGTTCGCTCCATTCAAAGAACCGCGGGTTCTTGTCCAAGAATCTCGTCAAGAAAAACGACGTGTTTTTTTCTTGACGAGATTTTCGGCCGTGTGTACAAGGCTTCAGTCTTTTTTTTTGTTTCTGTCTTTTGGTTGAGATGATGAACAGACACCATATGTTTCTCCCTGACCTTTAGCACCCATTTACACTTTTACATTGTGATAAAACACACGCGTTACATGCGCGTTGCTGCGTTATTCGTTTTGAATGACTGCCCAACGCATTATGGTATCTAAAAATATATATATATATATATATATATATAAAAAATCTAAAAAAGGTGCACATAAACTATAGGGGCCCACAAGTGCACTTCTCGGCGCCAAGGGAAACGGTTTACCAATTAACTTATTCTGAGATCAGAATAATAATAGAGTAAAAAGATAACATACAGATATATATATAAAATTAGATATAACCAATATCACATTAATGATAAAAGGTGTTCTTATAAGAAATAGCAGCAGCTGTTTAAAATTATAGATGAAAGAAACTGACACCCATAAAACAGTAAATATATAAAATGTATCAAAAAATTAAGAACAGAGTCTATTTGATAAAACAGCGCTTAGTATTGGATAATGTCCAACTTCAAAAAATGTATGCGGTATGGTGGAAAAGAAATAAAATCACAAAGGATGCAGTAATGTCACAGTTCTTAGTGTGGTAGGTGTTTCTAAGAGATGGATGAATCGTGCACCCTACACCAGCTCCCAATCTTCACCACAGATGTGATATAAGGTCCCCCGCTGGGGTTCAAACTCACCAGAACAGTAAATCAAATGAGCCTTGCAAGATAAATTCCTCCTAATTCAAACTTCCATCACCACCTCAGGAATCGGTATGGGTTAAAACTCCATTCGAGGTACATATAAAACACAAATTCACTTGTATTGGCCACCTGTTCAATGACACCAGATAAGACTCCACACCAAATGCTGCAGACAGCTTTTTTTTCCCTTTGGCATTAACTTTACAGTCCCTCCATACATTTTTTGAAGTTGGACATTATCCAATACTAAGCGCTGTTTTATCAAATAGACTCTGTTCTTAATTTTTTGATACATTTTATATATATATATATATATAATTTTTTTTTACTATGCCAAATATGTTCCTTGAAACACAGATGAGCTGAGAGATAGCAGCAAAATTGAAACTCTCAAGTTCCCTCAATGAGCTGCTTACATAGAAGAAAAAAAAAAAGAAGCTACTTTGTGGTTTATTTTAGTCTACAATAGTTTTGTTCAGTTAGTGTCCTTTGTATCTGTTTTTTATTCTGTTTTTGTTTTTTTCGTTTTTTTCCTTCTTCTTTGATCATTATTTACATATTGTCTCTTTACATTTTTTATTTTACTTTTTCTCTTTCTGTGGCAAATAAAAAAATAAAAAATAGAAGCTAATGAGGGGCCAAGTCCATTATAGGGGAGAGGAGCTTCTGTAACCCTCAATTTAATGGCAATTGCACCTTAAAAAAAAACCCACCAAAAACAACTTAATTCTGCATGGACTCCAAAGTGGACAAATTCACTGAAATCTACCAAATTTTGCTGTAATTTCAAGGAAAAAAAAACTCAGTTTTGATAAATCCTACTTGTAATGTGCGTTATGCAACATGCTGCGCCAATCATTTTGAATGACACCCCAATGCGGTAAGGCATGGCAGTACCGGGACAAGGTTATCTAGAGCCCAGGGCGAACATGATAAATTGTGCCCCCCCCTAAGATATCAAACACAATTAGTTCTAATCTTCAAGTTTAGTTTAAATCCTGTTATTCCACATATGCTCCCATCAGGAATTTTGGGGCACCTTACACAGCTTCAGGCATGGGCCCCCTGGAGCAGAGGAGAACCGGGGGGGTGCTGCCGCTGCAAATTGAGAAGCAGGGGGGCTGCCGCGAATTGAGAAGCGGGGGTGCCACGAATTGAGAAGCGGGGGGGGTTGCCGCTGTGAATTGTTGAGGTTGGGGGGGCTTTGGGTGTTGACGAACAAAAAAAAAAAAAGAACAAAAAAGAAATGGGGGGTTGCCATCCGGGGCCCTGGGGACCTCTGGGCTCCTTAGAAAAAAAATAAAACATTTTTTTATAAAAAAAAATTATAAAAAAAAGGGGGGGTTGCCATCCGGGGCCATGGGGACCTCTGGGCCCCTTACAAAAAAAATGTACTGCCTGTACCCCCCTGATGGCGGCCCTGCTCCCAGCATAATCCCCCCCCAAAAAAGTCCCCCTTCCTAACACAAATCCAGTACCCCTCAAATTCCCCCCCCCCCCCAATCTTCTTGTGCTGCACCATGCAGTCCAGTGTGATTTTTTTTTTCTGCATCAAAAATGCATGGACAGTATAGGTCACATGGATTCCAAAGGCAAACAAAAATAGAACATGCTGCATTTATTTCTGCAAGGAATTGTGCTGGAACAAGGCAAAACACATCAAAAATGCAGCGCAGCGCATTACACCAGAAAAAAAAGGAAAATGAAGAAAAATGTAAAAAAATATGTAAATGTAAATTATAAAAAAAAATAAAAAATAAAAAAAATATGAGGGAAAAAAAAGGCATCTGGAACTCATCAAAAACGCTTGTAAACATGCAAGCAGACAAACCTCTGGAACACATTAAGACTGCGTTTCTGTGGTGTGAACCGGCGCTAACAATGCATGGCACCGCAAGCGTGACACGCATTTTTTGCACATTCGTGGAGCGCTCGGGTGCGAACCTAAACAATATAAGCCCAGGTTTACACTGAGCTGCGGGAATGAAGCCGTGCGAGTTCAGCTGAACTCGCACAATTTCACTCCTGCATGTCAGTCCCGATTTCGGCTGCGATTTTACTGACATCTGTGTCGGTTTCTGCACAGATGTCAATGGAAATCGCCCCCCCAAATCGCAAAAAGTAGTACGGGAACGACTGCCATTGCCGCTGATTTGACATGTCAAATCGCACTAATCTGAACTAGGGCTTATAGCCCATCGTGTGCAAATTAGCCAATCACACCCAGTGCTGGGACAAGGTCACCTAGAGCCCAGGGCGAACATGCCAAACTGCGCCCCCCCCAAGTAGTATGAGAGTTTTGTGTCAGCTAACCCCCCCCAAAAAAAAAATTGGGCACTAATCTGCATGATTACCTCCTAAACATAAATTCCCCCTAATCCCAATACAAATTGACCCCCCTGCTGAAATTCCCCCCTCAGCACAAATCTTTGCCCCTCCAAATCCCCCCAGCAAAAATGCCACCCCTAAAAAATCACCCCTCCTAGCACAAATCCTCCACCCCATTCCCCTCTTAGTACAAACGCCCCCCAATTATCCATACTAGCACAAATCTCCCCCAACCCCCCCCCCCCAAAAAATGCTCCACCTAGCACAAACCCCCCAAATTCCCTCCTGGCATAAATACTCTTCTCCCATCCCCCTCCCAACACAAATCCCCCTGAATCACCACTCCTACTAACACCCCACCCCCCCCCCATATTTCTCCTCCTAGAACAATTCTTTTCCCCTGTTGCCCCCCAAATTCATCCTCCCAACACAAATGCCCTACCCCTTAATCTCCTTGCAGTGCCCCCCCAGCTCACCACAGTGCCCAGGGCAGCTTCCCCTCCTGCCCAATCCTTGTCCCGGCCCTGATCACACCCGACATTCACATCACAAGGGCAGGTTGCTGCAAGTAGATAGAAGTTGATTTTTTTTTTATCTTTTATTATTAAAATGTTTCAGTTTTGGTAAAGAAAACTTTCACCAGAGAATTGCTTTGTATCCTCGCTGCAATTATAATAATGTATCTTTTAGGTTTCCAAATATTATCACACAGGACAGCACTTTAGCTAAAATATCTGCATCTCTAACTATATTATGATGCAATTATACAATATAATATACAAAAAAAAAAAACTAAATATAAAACACAAAAAATTCTACTATTATACAAAATGCTTAGCTCTAGAAATAATAATTATCACTAAATAACTATGAATAATAATTCCAATGTTGATATTATACTGAGCATTCCTCGGACACCCCCTGATCTGCTCCTGCACTGATGAGCATTAAAATGCATCTTACAGGTTGTCACTCTCTCTATATATATATCTGGGAGGTGATGATTGATAATTTGTATCATTTTACAGCAACAGGAATTAACGAAAAAAAAAAAAAAAGGGTCTAGAACAAGATTACCATCCTGCTATAATGAAACAATTTTTACCAGATATTTCAAAAGTGGCCATGGAAGACATCGCCATGTTGCCCGCCAGGTTCAAGGAGCTGAACTTCAAATCTTCATCAGGCTGAATAAAGATCGGGTTATCCATCACAAAACCAGGAATGGATCTGGAGGACTCTGGCCAACTTCCCTCATTTATTCCCTCCACCCAGAGGTTTCACAATGACAGATCAGCACTTTACAAAAATACTTCTCTATGGGTTCTGATTAGAAGTCTGTAGGATCCTCTTTCCAGCCCAGAGCTTCCTCCAACCTCTGCACCCCCAAATACTGCTCCTTAGAGAGGCAGAGCCCCCAACTATTGTAGGAAATAAGAGCATGGTCCACCCTTCCAACCATCAATCCCAACACTGGGAATATACCCCATCCCAAAATTATTTACCCCATTAATTTTGTTTTTCATTTTCACATCCTCTGCCTAAAATTGCTACAAAGAGAGCAGGATGAAAAATCCTCAGAAGTTCAATCTTGAGGCCAGGTTCACGTCTATGTTGCTGCGGTGCGTTTTTGATGCATTTTTGCATGTGTTTTCCATACAGTTTGCATTTTTGTTTTCTAAAGCCCCGTACACACGGTCGGACTTTTGCCCAACAAACTTCGTTTTAAGCAAGTTGGACCAACAATCCGACCGTGTGTACGCTCCATCGGACAAACTTTTTTTCGTTTGGTTTTGTTTTCATCGGACAAATGTTGGGTCTGCAAATGGACAAACTTTTGCCCAACAAAAGTCTGATGGAGCAAAGTCCGACCGTGTGTACAGAAAACCATCGGACTTTTGTCCGATGGACAAAACAACTAATGTTAAAATCAACCAACAATAGCAGAAGTTGACCAAAGGGTGGCGGTAAAGAGCAGAATTGAGCAGAAAAACCATTTGATGTTGCAAAAAGTTTTGGGAAAGTTTGCAGAAAAGTCCTGTGGTGTGTATGCTATGGGTGTGCCTGGCCAACTCCGTTCGGACATAAATCCACGGAAAAGTCTGATGGAAGTCCGACCGTGTGTACGAGGCTTAATAGGAAAGTCTCCTTAACAAATTGTGAATAGCCGGTTGTTAAAGCGGAGTTCTACCCAAAAGTGGAACTTCCACTGATTTGTCTCCTCCCCCCTCCGGTGCCACGTTTGGCACCTTTCGGGGGGGGGGGGCAGATATCTGTCTTTGACAGGTATCCAGTTCCCTCTCCTGGGAAATTGAGGACTATTTTAATGGAAATGATGCGAGGGAGGGCTGGAGGGGTATACAGTACTTGACACAACAGAGGAACAAAAAAAATGGAAGGGAATTCTAGTGCTTCACTGGTTGAAGAATTAAATAGGTTCTTCGCACGGTTTGAGGTTGTGTTAACAAACCAGGATATAGGGTGTCCTTTAGGTCCAGGAAACTTTACATTCACTATACAGGAATATGAGGTAAGGCGTTTAAGGCTATAAATGCGAGGAAATCATCAGGTCCAGACGGAATCCCAGGGAGAGTAGTTAAGGCCCTGTGCTGATCAATTAGCTGGAGTCTTTGCCAAGATCTTTAATCGATCGCTATCATCTGCTGTTGTTCCGGCATGTTTAAAATCAGCCACTATTATTCCAATTCCAAAGAAGTCAACTGCGGGAAGTTTAGACAATTATAGACCAATAGCACTGACCTCAATACTAATGAAGTGCTTTGAGAGGTTGGTCTTGAAATATATCAAAACTAGACTACCGGGTAGTTTAGATCCTTATCAGTTTGCGTATAGGGCAAATAGAAGCACAGAAGATGCGATAGCTTTAGCGCTGCACGGGGCACTTGGACATCTGGAGCATTCAGGAAACTACATAAGGATGTTGTTTATAGATTACAGCTCTGCCTTTAAAGTGGTTGTAAACCCATATAACTTTTTTTTTTCTTTCTAGCCCACCTGCAAGACAAAGCTATAATGAGCTAGTATGACTAGCATACTAGCTCATTATGTACCACTTACCTTAGATCGGGGCCCCCGAAGCCGTCCGTGTCCCTCTCTCCAGCCGCAGCCATCGCTGCGGCGATAGCCGGAATGTTACTTCCGGGTATCGCCACTCCGGCGCTGTGATTGGCCGGAGCGGCGAAGACGTCACTCCGCGCAAGCGCGCGGGAGCCGTCAAATCCGGCTAAGCCCAAGCATTGCTGGGACTTAGCCGAATTTGTGAATGGGATTAACCCCATGAATGCGCCGTTGTCTACGGCGCGCATGCGCCGTAGACACGGAGCATGTCATTTTTAGCAAATATCTCCTAAACCGTGTAGGTTTAGGAGATATTTCTTGCACCTACAGGTTAGCTGCAAAATACTCAACATACCTCTCAGCAAATAGCTTGGGGTGTCTACTTTCCAAAATGGGGTCATTTGGGGGGGTTTCTGGGCATTCCATGGCCTCCGAAACTGTGATAGGCAGTGAGGAGTGAAATCAAAAATTTACACCCATAGAAATCCTGAAGGCGGTGCTTGGTTTTCGGGGTCCTGTACGCGGCTAGGCTCCCAAAAAGTCTCACACATGTGGTATCCCCGTACTCAGGAGAAGCAACAGAATGTATTTTGGGGTGCAATTCCACATATAACCATGGCATGTTTGAGCAATATATAATTTAGTGACAACTTTTTGTGCATTTTTTTTTTTTTCTTTTTATTCAATCACTTGGGACAAAAAAAAAAATATTCAATGGGCTCAACATGCCTCTCAGCAAATAGCTTGAGGTGTCTACTTTCCAAAATGGGGTCATTTGGGGGGGTTTTGAACTGTCCTGGCATTTTATGCACAACATTAGGAAGCTTATGTCACACATCATCCACTCTTCTAACCACTTGAAGACAAAGCCCTTTCTGACACTTTTTGTATACATGAAAACATTTTTTTTTTTTGCAAGAAAATTATGTTGAACCCCCAAACATTATATATTTTTTTAAAGCAAAGGCCCTACAGATTAAAATAGTGGGTGTTGCATTTTTTTTTCCACACAGTATTTGCGCAGCGATTTTTCAAACGCATTTTTTGGGGGAAAAACACACTTTTTTTATTTTTAATGCACTAAAAAACACTATATTGCCCAAATGTTTGATGAAATAAAAAAGATGATCTTAGGCCGAGTACATGGATACCAAACACGACATGCTTTAAAATTGCGCACAAACGCGCAGCGGCGAGAAACTACATTCATTTTTAAAAGCATTTAAAAGCCTTTACAGGTTACCACGTTAGATTTACAGAGGAGGTCTACTGCTAAAATTACTGCTCTCGATCTGACCTTCGCGGTGATACCTCACATGCATGATGCAATTGCTGTTTACATATGACGCTAGACCGACGCTTGCGTTCGCCTTTGCGCAAGAGCAGGGGGGGACAGCGGTGCTTTTTTTTATTTTTTTTTATTATTATTTATTTTGCTTTTTTATTTTATTTTTAAACTGTTCCTTCCATATTTTTTTTTTTTATCATTTTTATTGTTATCTCAGGGAATGTAAATATCCCCTATGATAGCAATAAGTAGTAACAGGTACTCTTTTTTTGAAAAAAAAATGGGGGGGTTAGACCCTAGATCTTTCCGCTGCCCTCAAAGCATCTGACCACACCAAGATCGGTGTGATAAAATGCTTTCCCAATTTCCCAATGGCGCTGTTTATATCCGGGGGGGGGCATTCCCTCCCACTGCTTGTAAAAGCAGTCTAGAGGCTAATTATCTGCTAGAATTGCTTTTACATGAAAGCCGTTCGGCAGCTGAAAAGAATGATACCAAGATGATACCTAAACCCGCAGGCATCATTCTGGTATAAACATTCAAAGTCCAGCAACATACCAGTACGTTGCTGGTCCTTGTTGGACATGTATTGTAATCTTTTTTTTCATGCAGCCTGTTGGCTGAACGAAAAAAAGAGATTGATCGGTGGGTATGCCCACCATTAGAATACCTCCCTTCATCCACCCACTTCTAATGATGGGCATATATGCCGAAGCATGGGGGCATCCTCCCGCAAAAAAGTTATGCCGCGTACACACGGTCGAACTTTTCCACGGGCAAGCCTTTGTCGGAATTTCGACCGTATATACGCGGCATTAGGAGCAAAATCGCTCCTCCGCCCCTGCTGCCCCCAATGCTTCGGCATATATGCTCTTTTTTTTTAACTGTGGTGGTGAAATCACCTCCTACAGCGTTGGAGTCACGGCTTTATGTATCGTGAGAGCAAACGCTGTTGCTGTCAAGATAAATAAATCCGCGATGCAACTGAATGGCGTACCTGCTAAGCAAATGATGGTTAACATTAAAACAAAGTAACATTACAGTACAACAGTAAGACCTTACCATGCCATACCTGCAAAGCAAATACCAAAACAAAACCTAGTAAAAAATAAAACATTTTTTTAACGCAACCTGTGCCTAAAATATATATATGCCGAAGCATGGGGGCATCCTCCCGCAAAAAAGTTATGCCGCGTACACACGATCGGACTTTTCCACGGGCAAGCCTCCGTCGGAATTTCGACTGTATATACGCGGCATTAGGAGCAAAATCGCTCCTCCGCCCCTGCTGCCCCCATGCTTCGGCATATATGCTCTTTTTTTTTAACTGTGGTGGTGAAATCACCTGCTACAGCACTGGAGTCACGGCTTTATGTATCGTGGGAGCAAACGCTGTTGCTGTCAAGATAAATAATTCCGCGCTGCAGTTGAATGTCGCACCTGAAAACAAAAAATTACATTCCTGAAAAGCAAGCATGATAAAACATTGCAGAATAGAATACAGTAAAAAAGAGCAGAACAATAGAGAGAAAATAGAGAGAGAGAGAACAATAAAACTACAACTATTTTTGGTTTTTTTATTTTATATTTTTTTTGTGTTTTGTTTTTTACGTTTTTTTTTTCTTTTTTACACTTTTTTTTGTAACTTTACAACTGTAATGGTTCGGGTCTCTCAAAATGTAATGGCATCTTGGGAGACCCTGTGTAAGTGTGTCCTTGTCTGTGAAATGCTGTACCCTACGCTAAAACTTCACTTTTGAGTGGTAGCGTTCAAAACATTCACCTTGGCAAAGACCAGGCTTGTCAGGACAGAGTGGACAAAAACTACGGGTGTCACGCCTAAATCCGCGCTTGCTACAGACACGACATCTTTTTTGGGGGGTGGCTTTGGGTAGGGGTACTCGGGAGGACATACGAATAATGCCTCTCATGCAGCCGGCTTACTGCATTTGGTAGGGGATGGTGAGGTGCAGAACCGCCTGGATACAGGAGTTCTGTGACTATCTCATTCTGGAATTTTAGAAGAGATAACGTCCCGCCTGAAGCTCTGTATAGCACATGAGCGTTCAGCAAAGCCAATTGGAATAAGGATAGAGACACTTTTTTGTACCAGCGTCTCGCCTTACGGTCAATTAGATACGGCGCCATCAACTGGTCGTTGAGGTCCACCCCTCCCATATTTTTGTTATATTCGTGGACACAGAGGGGTTTCTCCACAACACCAGTCGCCATACGAATTTGGACTGTCGTGTCTGCATGAAGGGAGGTAAGAAGGAAAACATTCTTATTGTCCCTCCACTTCATAGCGAGCAAGTTATTACACTTCAAGCAGGCTCTCTCCCCCAGCCTAAGACGGGCATCTACAAGCCGCTGGGGAAAGCCCCGGCGATTAGGTCGCACGGTGCCACATGCTCCAATCTTATGATCAAACAAGTGACTAAACAGTGGCACGCTCGTGTAATAATTGTCCACATACAAGTGGTACCCCTTTCCGAATAAGGGTGACACCAAGTTCCACACTATCTTGCCAGCGCTCCCTATGTAATCCGGGCAGTTGACCGACTCATTCTGACTGTCTTTTCCCTCATAAACCGTAAAGTTCACTACATAGCCTGTTGCCCTGTCACAGAACTTGTAGAGCTTGACCCCGTATCTGGCACGCTTGCTGGGAAGGTACTGCTTGAAAGACAAGCGGCCAGAAAATTTAATCAGGGACTCATCAACGCAGACAACTTGATCGGGAGTAAACAAGGCTGCAAAACGTTCGTTGAAGTGGTTTATGAGGGGCCGAATTTTATAGAGCCGGTCGTATTCAGGGTCCCCACGTGGACAACAAAGTTCATTGTCGTTGAAGTGCATGAACCGCAAAATCTGCTCGTATCGTGTCCTGGGCATGGAGGCAGAGAACACGGGCATGTAGTCAATTGGGTGCGTGGACCAATAAGCACGCAATGACAGGAATTTATGTGTGCCCATGTTGAGGGAAAGGCCCAGAAAGGTCTTAAATTCGGAAACCGTAATTGGTTTCCAAACTTTGGCAATGGAAGGCAACTGGGGATTAGCGGCGATGAATTGACCAGCATATAAATTACTCTGGTCCACAATAGATCTATAGAGATCTTCCGTGAAAAACAGCGAATAATAATCGATTGGCATAAAATCAGCTGTTTCCACCTGAATACCGGGTTGGGCAGTGAATGGGGGAAGTACGGGTTCTGCAGAAGTGGTGGGGACCCAATCAGGATAGGCGAATTCTGCAGGAAGGGCACTATGGGCACGACGGGCCTGCCTTTGTCTTCTTGGTGGCAGCGGGACACTACTTGTGCTTGCCACCTCGCCAGCTGGAACTGCACTTATGGGACTCGCCACGTCACCACGTGATACTGCAGTGCTGGATGTACGCCCAGGCTGTACTAGGCCGCTGGTGCTTGCCAGTTCACCAGAAGGAATAGTGGCGCTCGTACTCCTCTGCTCCATGATACGAGAGCCCTGCGGTTCTTGCTCCTCAACAACCTCAGAAGATCGGGATCGGGTACGCCTGACCTTAGCAGGGACCTCAACTTCGTCGTCAGAGCTATCTGACGTGGGGCCGCTGACGTCACTGTCTTCTACGGGAAGATATTCTGAGCCTGAATCTGACAGATACGTGACCTCCTCTTCACTATCTGTCATGCTCAGAATCTCGTAGGCCTCTTTACTAGTGTACCTTCGTCTTGCCATTTTGGGCTCTAAATTTAGGGGTACACTAGTAAGATTCACAGGTAAAAAAAGCACCTGACTGTCGTCAGCAAATATATCAAACGCTACAAAAAAAACTGTTAGCGGTCGCAGGGATCAGGACTGTCTCTGCGAACGCTGCAGTTATGTGTGTTGTGTTTGGTAAGTGACAGTGATCGATCGATACTGCACTTGGGTGGGCTGGGCTGGGCTGGGCTGGGCGGAGGGGCTAAACGCAGGCGCTAGCAGGTATCTGGGCTGATCCCGCTAACACTGCATTTTTGGGAACCCTAAACCGCTGGGGATGCTAGTATAGATCTGATCAGATACTATACCACTAAGGGGGGTGTATGCTTTGCGCGTGGGTGTTAGCGTTACTGGCACTAACCTAACGCTGCCTGGGGCGACGCAGACCCTCTCTGGCGCTAAAACCTAATTGATCTCACCCGCCGGGCGATCAGGGGGTTAAACCTTTATTGGGTTATATACGGCGGGTGCCCTGATGCTATAAAAAGCAAACTAACCAACCAGTGTCACCCGTAACCTTTATATGGTGATCACTGGTGAAAGGGTTAACTAGGGGCAATCAGGGGGTTAAAACCTTTATTAAGTTAAATATGGGGGTACCCGACGCTATATAAAAACCTGACGGGTTACCTAAATAACTAGATAACTAACTGGGTAACCAGTGTCACCAGTGACGCTTATACGGTGATCACTGGTGAAAGGGTTAACTCTAGGGGCAATCAGGGGGTTAAAATAATATATGGGGGTACCTGACGCTCTAAAAACCTGCGGCGAAACTAAAAATAAATAACTGGCTATCTAGGGCACCACCGGCACTAAATACAGCGATCGAAAATACGATCGCTTAGTGACGCTGGCGTTAGGGGGTGAAAGGGTTACATGGGGGGCGATCAAGGGGTTAAACCTTTATTAGGGGGGGTTAGGGGGCTACCCTGGACCTAAAGGGGCCTAAACCTAACTGCCCTGCAACTTTTTACTATCACAGATGACACTAAATGCAGTGATCAGTAAAATAAATGATCACTGCAATCAGTGACACTGTGATTGGGGGCTGGGGGGTGACCTGGGGGGGGGTGACTGGGGGGTGATTTGTGTGCCTATGTGTACCTACGTGTCAGTGGACTGTTGGTGCACTAACCTGCTTCCTCTCTCCTCGGCGCCGGAATCGAAAAGACCGCCGCGAGGGAGATGACATCACTTCCTCCTGCCTGTGTTTACATCACATGGCGGAGGAAGCATTTTCATTGGCCGGGAGCGATCGCGAGGGGGTGGCCGAAATCGAATGGTCACCCCCTCATCTCTGATCGCTCCCCAACGATAAACGGCCGCTCACTGTATAGGAGGGGGGTCCGATCGGACCCCCCAACTGTACAAAGGCAATCACGTACACTCTACGTGATTGTGCCTGTCGGTGCCATTCTGCCGACGTATATATACAGTGAGCGGTCGTTAAGTGGTTAAGAAATCGCAACAGCGTTTATATTTTTTGCGACTCCTTAGGAAGAATGGCTTGGGAAGGAAGGTACTAGAGACCTTCTATCGCTCTGCCATTGAGAATACATTAACGTATTGTATTCTAGTGTATTTTAGTGTGGTACCCTAGTTGTACGCAGGCAGATAAAAATGCTCTAAAGAGAGTGGTTCCCACAGCGCAGAAAATTGTAGGGTGTGAACTTGTTTCTCTAGGTGAAATATATGAGACTCGTTGCCTTTGTAGATCAGGAAAAATAGTGAGAGACCCGACTCATCCTGGTTGTCATTTATTTGAATTATTGCCATCTGGGAGACGTTTTAGGGTGATTAAAACAAGGACAAAGAGATTTAAAGAGAGTTTCTTCCCCAGGGCTGTTAAGGCGATCAATGCAGGAATGAAATGAAAGGAGGTCACAAAGTCTTATTTTATTGTCTTGTTTAGTTTTTAATATGAGGACACTTTTTATACTTTTATAATATGGGGACACTTTTATATATAAATCCTGTGTGGTAAATGCATGGTTGATAATTAGGATGTATGAATAATGTGTGGAGTAGAAATGTAATTTCATTGTGAATTTGTTTTTATAATGACAATAAATCAAATCAATCAATCAATTAATCTGGGCCACGGCCCATGACGTCACCGCTGGACTCTCTCCTCCTCTTTCTCCTGCCGCCGGACCAGTAGGAGAGAGGAGTAGAGCCGCAAGGCTACACTGCCGGGTTTCCTCACCCGCAATGGCGGCGGTGTGCACCCGACAGCTGAGCTGATGGAAACATCAGCTGCGGTGCCGACATCACTGGACTTCAGAGCAGGTAAGTGTCCTATTATTAAAAGCCAGCAGCTGCAGTATGTGTGGGCGGACCTCCGCTTTAAGGAGCGGGTGACCGTCGCGTCCTTAACAACCGATGACTCATCAGCTGTCAGCAGAATTCCCCACTGACAGCTGAATGTAAACAGATCTTCTGGCATAAAAAAAAAAACGGCATGGGGTCCCCCCAATCTATACCAGGCCCTTCAGGTCTGGTACAGATTTTAAGGGGAAGCCCATGCCAAAATGAAAAAAAAAAACGATGTGGGGTTCCCCACAAATATATACCAGACCCTTATCAGAGCATGCAGCCCCCCCCCCTCATGATCCATACCAGGCCACATGCTCTCAACATGGGGGTGTGTTTTGGGACAGGGGGGCTCTGCCCCTCCCCCAAAGCACCTTGTCTCCATGTTGATGAGGACAAGGGCCTCTTCCCCACAACCCTGGCCCAGTGGGTGTAGGGATGTGGGGGGGGGGTGACGTATGGGAATCTGGAAGCCCCATTTTAACAAGTCAGGCCCCCAGATCCTGGCCCCTGCTATGTGAATGAGTGTGGGGTGCATAGTACCCCTACTCATTACAAACACAACACTTGCATTTTTGGTGCGGGTCTATTGAAGTCTATTACACGCAAAACACAACCTGCTGGGGGGGGGGGGGGGGGGGGAAAGTCCCTGACCCTCTCCGAAATCGCAGCGGCTGAAAAATGCATAGATGTGAATGTGTCCCATAGGAAACCATGTAAAATGGACTGTAATGCGTTTCTGAAAAACGCACTAAAAATGGCATAGATGTGAACAACAAGCCGGGGGAGGGGCAGGCTGTTCTCTGCCCTGCTTGTTGCAACCTGCTGAATGATGAAGACTCTGGACTGCGGATTTTTCACCCGGCGCTCTTCTTTGACCCATTTCATTTGGATGTCTCCTCTCGGGGTGAACGTCCTCTCCCGGGGGGGGGGTCGCCATCTTTGTGGTGAGCGGCTGAATACAGGCCAATTGGCCCCCAATAAAGACTTTATTAACCTGCGCCCCGCTACCCCCTCCCTCCTACGTTTTGGGCTAAAAATCTTTTAGATATCTTACGTACAAAAAACATACTAGCCACTGCACACAATGCACGTCACCTCAGTCTTTGTGTCCCTTTGGAAGCTTTCCTATTCCTTGGATTAGATAAGTTGCTTTTATTGATTCAGAATCTTCAGCACAGGAACTGATGCAGCTCACAACACTAATTACGCACACTTTGGTTTAATGCCAATTTACAGGTAAATTGTGTACCGGAGCCCCCCTTTATCTTATAAATCAGGGGTCCAAGGCTCCAAACCTTCTAAACAAAGTGCCAGTTTACTCTCCTTTAGGGGGGCCGGACTGTGGCCAATGGGAGTAGAGAATGTCCTGAAGTCCAGTGGGAGTAAACAATGCTCTATCCTTGGAATCAGTGGGAGGAATAGTGCCCCATCATTGGTGTCAGTGGGAGGAATAGTGCCCCATCATTGGTGTCAGTGGGAGGAATAGTGCCCCATCATTGGTGTCAGTGGGAGGAAGTGTGTCCCATCATTGGTGTCAGTGGGAGGAATAGTGTCCCATCATTGGTGTCAGTGGGAGGAATAGTGCCCCATCATTGGTGTCAGTGGGAGGAATAGTGTCCCATCATTGGTGTCAGCGGGAGGAATGGTGCCCCATCATTGGTGTCAGTGGGAGGAATAGTGCCCCATCATTGGTGTCAGTGGGAGGAATAGTGCCCCATCATTGGGAAGGGGTTAACTGTGTGCCTAACAATGTGTAATATGTGCTGCTTTTACTAACAGATTTGTCTGTTTTTCTATTGGCTTTGCAGGGACTTGGGGTCTTGGCACACTTTGGACCCCCCATGGTTTAATCACCACGACCTACCTGAGTATTGTTGCTTACCATGTCCATCCCTTTATGACTACAGTGTCCCCATCTCCTAATAAAGGGGGTCCAACCCACTACTAGCAAGGGGGACCTAATAAAGGGTGTCCAACCCGCTACTAGCAAGGAGGACCTAATAAAGGGGGTCCAACCCGCTACTAGCAAGGGGGAGCTAATAAAGGGGGTCCAACCTGCTACTAGGAAGGGGGAGCTAATAAAGGGGGTCCAACCCACTACTAGCACGGTGGATCTAATAAAGGGGGTACAACCCGCTACTAACAAAGGGTGCTAATAAAGGGGGTCCAACCTGCTACTAGCAAGGGGGGACCTAATAAAGGGGGTCCAACCTGCTACTAGGAAGGTGGACCTAATAAAGGGGGTCCAACCCACTACTACCAAGGTGGACCTAATAAAGGGGGTCCAACCCACTACTAGGAAGGGGGACCTAATAAAGTGGCCGGAGAGTGTATATCTATATTTACATCTTATATATCTGCCGGGGGCTCAGCCTTCACCATAACCTGACTGGGACAGTCTATAGCACTACAATGCTGCATGTAGCGGTCCCAGTATAGAACTCTGCAATTTCCTGTGTGGCCAGAATCCCGGGCCGAGGGGACTTTCAATACTTCCTAACAGTTCCTACCTGCTGATCATTCCTATTGGCCAGCTAAGCCACCCATCATAGGAGGTAGGAGGGGGCAGGCGAGCTCAGGTCATTTACATGTTGCAGCACCTGGGCGCCTGCAGAAGGGCGCATAGGAATATTTATAAGGAGCTCTCGGCGCCTGCACTGCAGTGCTGTGTTCAGTGCCCTAAGCCCAATCACAGGCTCTCTTTAAGCAGCACTGTTAAGAATGTAAAAGTTCTCGGTGACACTCGGGGGACCTGAAGTGAACTTTCCCCTCGATAATAATTACAGCATTTGTTTCCTCCACCAGATGATATATTACGTGTCTATTGGGATGAATGGTGGGATCCGCCGAGGCGAGCGCTTTCGTTTTCTGTTACTTATTTCTCTTTTTTGTATATTTATGGGGTAAATTCACGCAACACGTGTCCCCTGCTGGCAGCGCCTTCCTGTCCACAGGCGTCACGGCTGCTCCCTGGATGAAGACAGATATCTGTTCCCATATGACACAATATCTGTCCGACGAGACTCTGACCACGAGGCGTTCCGTCACACGGATTCAGATCTTCATTCTTGCTTCTCACTCCTCAGGCCAGCGGGGCCAGTGTAAGGGGGCTGGGGGGCTGGGGGGGGCAGAGTTCGGGAATCTGGAAATTACAAAGACAGAGCGAGGGGATTCAAGGCTTGTGTCCGATCGTCCCGTCCCAGAACCTCCACCAACGTGGCATCTGTACTATAACATAAAATAAACATAAATACAGTGGGGGGGGGGGGGATGATTGGCTCCCCTGCAGATTGTGTAAGATTTTCCCACTTACATAGAAATGAAGGGTCTATAATTATTATCACAGGTGTATTTTATATGATAGAGACAGAATATCAACCAAATATCCAGAAACAACTCACTTGATACAAATGTTATAAATGGAGTTGCTGTTCAGTGAGTAAAATAAGTATTTGATCCCCTTAGTAGTTGGGGGGGGGAACCCTTGTTGGGAAGCACAGAGGTCAGACGTTTCTTGTAGGTGGTGATCAGGTTTCCACACATCTCAGGAGGGATTTTGCTCCTCTCTTCTTTACAGATCTTCTCTAAATCCTTAAGGTTTCTTGGCTGTCTCTTGGCAACTCGAAGTTTCAGCTCCCTTCATAAATTTTCTATAGGATTAAGGTCTGGAGACTGGCTAGGACACTCCATCACCTTAATGTGCTTCTTCTTGAGCCACTCCTTTGTTGCCTTGGCGGTATGTTTTGGGTCATTGTCATGCTGGAAGACCCATCCATGACCCATCTTCAGTGTTCTGGCTGAGGGAAGAAGGTTCTCATCCAAGATCTTACAATACATGGCCCCGTCCATTGGCCCCTCAATGCGGCAAAGTCGGCCTGGACCTTTATCAGAGAAACACCCCAAAGCCTCATGTTTCCCCCTCCGTGTGACTGGAGGGATGGAGTTCTTGGGGTCATAGTGACCATTTTTTTTCCTCCAAACACGGCGAGTTGATGCCAAAGAGCTGAATTTTGGTCTCATCTGACCTCAGAACTTTCTCCCCAATACTTCTCTGAATCATTTAGATGTTCATTGGCAAACTTCAGAGGGGCTGTACCTGTGTCTTCCTGAGGAGGGGGACCTTCAGGATTTCAATCCATGGCGGTGTGTTGTGTCACCAATGGTGTGTTTGGTGACTGTGGTCCCAACTGCCTTGAGATCCTTCACAAGCTCCTCCTCCCGTGTAGTTCTGGGCGGATCCCTCACTTTTCTCATGACCATCCTCACCCCATGAGGAGAAACCTTCCATGGAGCTCCAGACTGAGGGAGATTGATGATTATTTTGTATTTCTTCCATTTGTGAATAATAATCCCTCCAAAAGTTGTCTCCTTCTCACGAGCTTCTTGCTGATGGTCTTGTAGCCCATTCCAGCCTTGTGCAGGTCTCCAATCTTCTCCCCGACGTCCTCTGACAGCTCTTTGGTCTCCCCCATGATGGTGAGCTGTGATTGGAGGAAAGAGATTCTGTGGACAGGTGTCTTCTATACACATAACGAGTTGTCGTTAGGAGAACCTTCTTACATTGACAGGACTGATCTGTGTACCACATGAGCCCCTCCTGTAGCCAGGGCCGTTTGAAGGAATTTGGGGGCCTCAAGCAAAATGGACATGGAGGAGCCCCCCATCCCTACCGTACCGCGCGGGGGGGGGAGTTGTCCCCGGCTCTCCTGCGTCATGTGCGCCCCCCCAAGTCCATACACTGCCACCACCTTCAAGACAATACCTGGGGCTGTTTCCATAGGAATGAGGAATCCCTGACCCCCCCCCCCTCCATCCATCCATCCATGGCTGCGTGTGCTGTACACGGAGTGCTGGAGAATCAGATCGCCGCTCACAAGGATCTTTTTGTGTAGGTTCGGGAGTCCCCGGGGACTGTGTGCGGTCCTCATAGATCGGGGTTCCCGGTGCACGGGTCCCTGCACCGTCTATGGACTCCATTTACCAAGACATGCCTTGACGGCGCGCGGCAGGAGATTCAGTTTCCTGTTCCCGGTGTTCTGCCGAAAAAGGACCCCCCTGTACTGCACAGGCGCGGCGCTTGCGCAGTACGAACCTCAACTGAGCCTCCGAAAATAGCCGAACATGTAGAGCTGAGAGTCAGCTCTACTCGGCGCCTGCGCAATGACTATGACACATGCCACACGCTGCCGATGCTAGTGCTACTCTGCAAGGGGCGGGGGTGATTTTACCAATATAGTACACGACTTAGTGGGGCGCCGTGTAGAGCTGACTCTCAGCTCTACATGTTTGGCTATTTTCGGAGGCTCCATTGAGGTTCGTACTGCGCAAGCGCCGCGCCTGCGCAGTACAGGGGGGGGTCCTTATCCGCCGGGCGGACCTTATTCGGCAGAACACTGGCCGGACTGAAAGGAAGTGAGCACTCAGTGTTCACTTCCCGTCAGTCCGGCCGGCCGGGAACAGGAAACTGAATCTCCTGTACTGCACGCCGTCAAGTCATGTGCAGCATTTATAGGAAGCGCGGCAAGGGCCCTGGGTCCCCAGGCCAGCTCGGGGCCCCCAAGCAATTGCTTGGTTTGACTGTAGCCAGTCTGTGGGGGGCAGAATTATTGTTGGTTGGTAGGGGATCAAATACTTATTTTATTCCATTTATAACATTTGTATCATGTGATTTTTCTGGATTTTTGGTTGATATTCTCTATCATTTAACATACACCTACGATAACTATAGACCCTTCATTTCTTTGTAAGTGCAAGGGGTTCAAATCATTATTTTCCCCACTATAAATATAAATAAAATAATAAATAAAAATATTAAAACTAAAAAAAAAATTAAAATAAAATATATAAAACAAATTAATACAATAAAAAAAAAAGATTACATAAATAAAATAATCATAAATAAAACAAACATACATTTATAAAAAAGAGAAAAATGAAATGAAACAAAAAATAAATAAAACAAATATAAATTTAATAAAAAAAGCGAAATAAAATATAAATAAATAAATAAAACAAATTGATAAAAAAAAAAAAAAAAAAAAGAAAAATGAGGCCTGACGCATTTTGGCCTCACAATGCATTACCTGCTGATCAGATACCAGTAAATATTTGGAATTCTCTCTGTACCCAGGAACTTCTAAAGTTACATTACATATAAATCCCAAGGAAGGGGAGAGTGGGACACCCCCCCCCCTCCCCTCCAAAACATATTGAATTTCTTATTCCTCTGGACTCTATCACTCTTGGTATGGCATCCTTTCTGTTTCCACATACAGTATCTCACAAAAGTAAGTACACCCCTCAGTCACATTTGTGTAAATATTTTCTTGTATCTTTTCATGTGACAACTCTGAAGAAATGACACTTTGCTACAATGTAAAGTAGTGAGTGTACAGCTTGTATAACAGTGTAAATTTGCTGTCCCTTCAAAATAACTCAATACACAGCCATTAACCACTTCTCCACCGGGCCTATTCTGGCACTTCTCTCCTTCATGTAAAAATCATCATTTTCTTGCTAGAAAATTAATCAGAACCCCCAAACATTATATATATATATTTTTTAGCAGACACCCTAGGGAATAAAATGGCGGTCATTGCAATTTTTTATCTTGCCCGGTATTTGCGCAATAATTTTTCACAAATTAAAAAATAACAAAACAGTATAATGTGAAAGATGCCGTTATGCCGAGTAAATAGATACCTAACATGTCACGCTTTAAAATTGCGCACACTCATGGAATGGCGCCAAACTTCGGTACTTAAAAATCTCCATAGGCGACGCTTTAAATTTTTTTACAGGTAACTATTTTCGAGTTACAGAGGAAGTCTAGTGCTAGAATTATTGCTTGCACTCTACCGCACGCGGCAATATCTCACATGTGGGGGTTTGAACGGAGTTTACATATGTGGGTGGGACTTACACGCGTGTTTGCTTCTGAGCATGAGCTACCGGGGACAGGGGCGTTTTAAATTTTTTTTTTCTTTATTTTTTATTTTTTACTGAATTTTTTTTCTTTTTACACTTTTTTTAATATTTTTTTTTTATCACTTTTATGTAAACATCCCTTGTAATAGGAATCATTGTGACAGGTTCTCTTTATGGAGAGATGCAGGGTCAATAAGACCTCACATCTCTCCTCCAGGCTGGAAAGTATGAGATCAGTGAAAAAAAATTCACCGATCTCATGCTGACAGCCGCAATTATGGCTTTGTTTACTTCCGGGTATCGGGCGTGACGTCACAACATCGTGCCCGGGCCTCTGACGGTCATAGAGATGACTGGTGACCATCTGGTCACCAGTCATCTCTATCGTCGTGAGCCGGCGCCGGCCGTTTCGTTCTCCGGGCCCCTGATGGCACAGGAGAGCCCGGAGAAGCACCGGAGGGCGGTGGGGTGTCCCCTCCCGCCGCCTATAAGAACAATCAAGCGGGGAAACTGCCGCTATGATCATTCTTATGGTGCGCAGAATCGCCGGCATGACAGAATGATATATGAATGATGCCTGTAGCTGCACCCGTCATTCAGATATCCCCCTTGAAATTCAAGGACGTCATTTGACGGTGGGCGGTAGGGAAGTGGTTAATGTCTAAAACGCTGGCAACAAAAGTCAGTACACCCCTAAGTGAAAATGTCCAAATTGGGCCCAAAGTGTCAATATGTTGTGTGGCCCCCATTATTTTTCAGCACTGCCTTAACCCCCTTGGGCATGGAGGTTTTTTTTAGCACAGACTATGGAGAATAAAATTACGGTCATTGCAATATTTTATGTCACACGGTATTTGCGCAGCGGTCTTTCAAGCACAATTTTTGGGGAAAAAGTACACTTCACTGAATAAAAAATAAAAAATAAACAGTAAAGTTAGCCCAATTTTTTTTATATTGTGAAAGATATTACGCCGAGTAAATAGATACCCAACACGTTATGGTTTAAAATTGCGCATGCTTGTGGAATGGTGAAAAACTATGGTACTTAAAAATCTCTACAGGCGACATTTAAAAAAAAACTTTAACGGTTACCAGTTTAGAGTTACAGAAGAGTTCTTGCACTAGAATTATTGCCCTCGCTCTGACGTTCGCGGCGATATCTCACATGAGTAATTCGAACACTATTTACATTTGCGGGCGTGACTTACGTATGCGTTTTCTTTGGTGCGTGAGCACACGGGGACAAGGGCGCTCTAAAAAAAAATTCTCTTATTTAAATAATTTATTTAAAAGTTGGGGGAAGGAAAGGATGGGATTTTAATGGTGCAGACAGTGAAGTAATGAGAAGGAGATTGTTATTCATAAAAAAGTTGTTACAGTTTATTCAATATATTCATAAAAAATGATCCTGGATGAACAATAAAGACACAATGGGTAAAACCAAGGTGGCTGAAATACAGTTAGAAGGTGGTCACAGTATACAGGTCATTTTCAAGTAGGGAGCGGAGAGCTGTCGCATCAACCCGACATGTTTCGCTTATGTAGCTTCTTCAAGGGTAGTGTGATAAAGCTCGATGCTAACACTAACAACTGTGTAAACAGAAAAAACATATATATTAAATATAAGTTTATAAATTTAATCAACATTTCAAAAGATTTTATTATTTAAAAAAAACACAATAATAATATAAAAATATTTGATTATTTGAGGAATAGATCAAAACACCATGCCCCAATCCAAGGACTAAACTCACCCCGCTGTGAATCTCAGGCAGATGGAGCCACCGACATAGTTCCAGGATCAGACAAAGGTCCCCCATAGGGGGGTTGAAGGACTGTCCCTATTGGTCACAGAGGACAAAATAAGGGACTGCTGAGTCATAAATAAGAGAAGAAGAAAAAAAAATGAAAAAAATGAATAGGGGGGATAATAAACAAGAATTTTTTTTTTTATATATATATATATATATATATACACACACGGCAATGCCACTTACTTAAAAACAGCAAGAGGATGATTTGGAGAGGGGGGAGGGGGGAGTATAGGTTTTGAGACTGGCTGAAGTGTTTACAGACCTGCAACAGTCTGAAAGCTACAGTGGAGCCGCATCATGTACATCGAAAGGGTGGAGGGTAAGAAATACCGTCCACCCTGGGCGCCCATGTGATCCAAAAGGAAACAGTCACCCAAGGGACCAATGAACAGGGACAGGTGGTGAGAAGCCACAAAACACACAGCGGGGAGATAGTCCCTAAACGGGACCGACAATAGTGACCACTTAAAGCCGGTGCCTGATTCGGATTTAACAATGGTGTTGACCCAATCCTAAAAAATATAATAATAATGAATTCAAGAAAAAAAATATACAAAGGGAGATACAATAAGATACAAATGGGCAATGTTGTATACATATTATTTTATAATTATACAAATGTATCTAGTAAATATTTGGAGCAAAAAACAATCCTTAACCACTTGACAACTGGGCACATAACCCCCTTCCTGCCCAGGCGAAATTTCAGGTTTCAGCACTGTCACGCTTTGAATGACAATTGCGCGGTCGCGTGACGTGGCTCCCAAACAAAATTGACGTCCTTTTTTTCCCACAAATAGAGCTTTCTTTTGGTGGTATTTGATCATTTCTGCGGTTTTTATTTTTTGCGCTATAAACAAAAATAGAGCGACAATTTTGAAAAAAACACAATATTTTTTTAATTTTTGCTATAATTAATATTAATATTTTTAAAAAAACTATTTTTTTCCTCAGTTTAGGCCGATACGTATTCTACATATTTTAGGTAAAAAAAAAAAAACGCAATAAGCGTATAGTGATTGGTTTGCGCAAAAGTTATAGCCCCTACAAAATAGGGAATAGAATTATGATTTTTTTTTATTTTATTTTATTTTTTACTAGTAATGGCGTCGATCTGCGATTTTTTTTTGTGACTGTGACATTATGGCGGACACATCGGACACTTTTGACACATTTTTGGGACCATTCACATTTATACAGCGAACAGTGCTAGAAATATGCACTGATTACTGTATAAATGTGACTGGCAGGGAAGGGGTTAACCACTAGGGGGCGATCAAGGGGTTAATATGTTCCCTGCTAGATGTTCTTACTGTGGGGGGAGGGGACTGACTGGGGGAGGTGACTGATGGTTGTCCCTATGTACAAGGGACACACCATCAGTCTCCTCTCCCCGACAGGACGTGGATCTCTGTGTTTACACACAGAGATCCACGTCCCTGGCTCTGTGACAGCCGATCGCTCGTACCTGGAGGACATCGCGGCCGCCAGGCACGCGCATCGGCACCCCCCCTGACACGGCGGGCACAGCTTTTCCCCGATGCGCGCCCGCGGTGGCGCGCATCGCGGAAGTGAATGGGAGGACGTCCATAGACGTCCTATCAGCAATTGACGACCGCTTTGCGGACGTCTTTTTCATATGGCCCGGGCGCGAAGTGGTTAATATAAAAATGGCGACCAAAATAAATAATAAGAGTGGAAGGAAAAGGGAGAAAAAAGGGGAGAAGACGGGTGGGAAAGCGGGAGGGAAAGGGGAAAAAGAGAGAAGAGCGAACCTGCAATTAGATGAAAGATGAAAGTAGCCAAAAGAGGAAAGAAAGGGAAAGAATTACCAGAATAAAGAGCTTAATATCTAACAAGAACACAAAATACATATGTTTTTTTTTTTTGTGTTCTTGTTAGATATTAAGCTCTTTATTCTGGTAATTCTTTCCCTTTCTTTCCTCTTTTGGCTACTTTCATCTTTCATCTAATTGCAGGTTCGCTCTTCTCTCTTTTTCCCCTTTCCCTCCCGCTTTCCCACCCGTCTTCTCCCCTTTTTTCTCCCTTTTCCTTCCACTCTAATGCCGCGTACACACGACCGCTTTTCTCGACAAGAAAAACTGCATTTTTTCATTTCGCCGAGAAAAACGATCGTCTGTGGGCTTTATGCCGTTTTTCTCGTCGAGAAAAACGGCATAAAAAACGACGAGAAAAATTAGAACATGTTCTAATTTTTCTCGTCGTTTTTTCCAGCATTTTTTTCCGCGGCAGTTTTCCCATAGGGAGACACTGCCGTGGAGCCCACAGACGGTCGTTTTTCTCGTCAAGAGAAAAAATGACGGGAAAAACGACCGTGTGTGGGGAACAAGCCGTTCCCTCGTTTTTCCTGTCATTATTCACGGCGTTTTTTTAACCGCCGTGAATAATGATCGTGTGTACGCGGCATTAGTATTTATTTTGGTCGCCATTTTTATATTAAGGATTGTTTTTTGCTCCAAATATTTACTAGATACATTTGTATAATTATAAAATAATATGTATACAACATTGCCCATTTGTATCTTATTGTATCTCCCTTTGTATATTTTTTTCTTGAATTCATTATTATTATATTTTTTTAGGATTGGGTCAACACCATTGTTAAATCCGAATCAGGCACCGGCTTTAAGTGGTCACTATTGCCGGTCCCTTTTAGGGACTATCTCCCCGCTGTGTGTTTTGCGGCTTCTAACCACCTGTCCCTGTTCATTGGTCCCTTGGGTGACTGTTTCCTTTTGGACCACATGGGCGCCCAGGGTGGACGGTATTTCTTACCCTCCACCCTTTCGATGTACATGATGCGGCTCCACTGTGGTTGATTTACGGCCATTTCTTCCATCTAGCCGGTGTATCCACCCCTTTCTCCTCCTACCATCCCCTACTGACATGGCTGGGATCTGAGGCGGGATCTGTGGGCTTGCCTCAACATCGGCGCCGCTACGCAGTCCCCTCCCCCCCCCTTTGCCGCTTGGCAGTCTGGGGTTTGTAGTATATTGCCATCTGAGGTCCTTGGAGCATGCGCAGTGACATCCAGCCGTCCGCCTCGCACCCGGTGACGTCAGACGCCGGGTGCGATGGAGGACACTATTTAACCAGCTCCTCAGCGCTTCCTTTGCATGGAGCAGGGGGACCTGAGCTAACAGTTCTATGTGAATGGTAAACGCTTATACCTCTTTTGTACTTTTCTTGTTAGGACTCTTTTCTCCCTTCTCAATTTTGCCTGTATGAGATTTGGGGATGTCTCTTATATATATATTTATAAATTCCTTTTGTTTGTTTCATCCGGTGCTTATATTATACATAGATACTGTTATTCATAATCAGTATATATCTTATATTCTTTATATATAATATATTTTTTTGAGACATAAGCCCGCTTTCATTGCTCTACGGTTCATTTGAGATTTTTCCATATGAAAAGCGTCACATATTTAGTTTGTGTATTCCCTAAATTGTCTACCATTGTTGCTAGATATGCCCTGGTTTTGTTCCTCCTTTTGATAACACCGGGAACTACCTGTTTTTGATTACATACTGCCTTTTTTCTATTTATGATCCCTTCCTTCTCTATTCATATGTTTTATTAATTTTTTATCTGTTGTAGCTTTCAGGCTGTTGCAGGTCTGTAAACACTTCAGCCAGTCTGAAAACCTATACTCCCCCCCCCCTCTCCAAATCACCCTCTTGCTGTTTTTAAGTAAGTGGCATTGCTGTATATATATATATATATATATATATATATATATTAGGGCTGTTACTGATTAAAATTTTCGTGTTCGATTAATCGTTTTTTTTTTTTTATCGTTTAATCGACTAATTTCGATTAATTATAACACACAGATCCAACTACTTTTAGCTGATCTCCTTGCAGGCCGATTCCCAGTGCAGCTCCCAACCACTGGAAAAATGGATAGCAGGATACAAAAAACACACAAAGGCAGCGCCCGATGGGAATAGCATTAAAACTTTTATAGTCTTCAAGTAGGTAACAAAATAAATATTGCACTGGAGATAAAATCGATGTAGCTACATAAGCTGTAAAAATAGTGCGAGTAATACCAAACGGTAGAAAAAGCAGTCATAAAAACATGTAGCTAAGTATGATACTGTATAAAAATGTGTACAACGATACCACTGCTGAATCCAGAGGAGGAGGGGCTAACATCAGTCCGTCGGCATGTAGATGTCCCGTGAAGGGAACGATCACATCTCCCAGTGGATGGCTGTAGAATCCCAGGTTGATAGAGGGAAGTGATAGAGGGAAGTGTAACAGCCCTTGCATGTGGCAGATAGTAAGGTCCCGCCGGCATGCAGATATGAAGGCACAGCAAAGGAGCCCTTCAGATGGACACGGCAAGCCCAAAGAATTTTGATCGATCAAAACAATTAATCAATTAATCGAGGAATTAATAGTTAATTTCCACAGCCCTAATTTATATATATATTAAAAAAAAAAATCTTGTTTATTATCCCCCCTATTCATTTATTTAATTTTTAATTTTTTAATTTTTTTTCTTCTTCTCTTATTTATGACTCAGCAGTCCCTTATTTTGTCCTCTGTGACCAATAGGGACAGTCCTTCAACCCCCCTATGGGGGACCTTTGTCTGATCCTGGAACTATGTCGGTGGCTCCATCTGCCTGAGATTCACAGCGGGGTGAGTTTAGTCCTTGGATTGGGGCATGGTGTTTTGACCTATTCCTCAAATAATCAAATATTTTGATATTATTATTGTGTTTTTTTTTTTTTTTTTTTAAATAATAAAATCTATTGAAATGTTGATTAAATTTATAAACTTATATTTAATACATATGTTTTTTTCTGTTTACACAGTTGTTAGTGTTAGCATCGAGCTTTATCGCACTACCCTTGAAGAAGCTACATAAGCGAAACATGTCGGGTTGATGCGACAGCTCTCCGCTCCCTACTTGAAAATGACCTGTATACTGTGACCACCTTCTAACTGTATTTCAGCCACCTTGGTTTTACCCATTGTGTCTTTATTGTTCATCCAGGATCATTTTTTATGAATATATTGAATAAACTAACAACTTTTTTATGAATAACAATCTCCTTCTCATTACTTCACTGTTTGCACCTTTAAAATCCCATCCTTTTCTTCCCCCAACTTTTGAATATATTTTTCTGGGATGTGGTGCCAACTTCTTTTGGTCTTTCACCTCTGATTGGACAAAACCTATAAAATAATAATTTATTTATTTTACATTGTCCCTTTAAAAATAAAAAGATCACTTTTATTGCTGTGAGAAGGAATGTAAACATTCCTTGTGACAGGTCCTCTTTATAGAGAGATCGGGGGTCTATAAGACCCCAAAATCCCTTCCCGTGCACTTAAAAGTATTCAAAAAACACCAAAATCTGTGTTTTGGAATACTATAATTTTTTTTAAATCAGCACCATTGGCAGCCGAGTAAACTGGAAGTGACGTTGTGACGTCGCTTCTGGGTTTTTACATCGGAGACCCGATTGAAGCAGATTCCAGCTTTGTTTGAGTCTCCGTCCAGCCGCCGGACGTGCCGGCTGGTCGCTCGGGTCTCCTGGTGGGGCGGAGTGGCGGAAGGCGGCGGGAGACGTCCCCTCCCGCTCCTGCTGATAACCACTTACTCAAAGCGACATACAGGTGCATCGATTTGCGGGAAATGATAACGGTAATACTTGGTACAAAATCCTTTGTTGGTAATGACGGCTTCAACACGCCTCCTGTATGAGGAAACGAATCGCATGGTTCCGTGGGCCTCTTCTATGAACTCTGATCTTTAGTTCTTTCTATAGATTTTCTATTGGATACAAGTCATGTGATTGGCTGGGCCATTCTTTATTTTCTTCCTCCTTGGCTTTGTGTTTGGGATGATTCTCCTCCTGAGATCTCCACCCTCCTTTCATCTTCATCATCCTGGTAGATGGCAGCAGATTTTTATCACCATTCATCCTTCCTTCAATGATATGAAGTTTGCCGCTACTGTATGCTGATCCCCGCCCACACCATGATGTTCCCACCCCTAAACCTCACTGTTGGAATGGGGTTGTGACCTCCAAACATGGTGTGTATTATGACATCCAAAGACTTCAATTTTGATCTTCTCTGAGCAGACGATATTCTCCCCGTATTTCACAGGCTTGTCTAAATGTTGTGTAGAAAACTTTAAACGATTTTCACCATACTACTTCTTCAGCGATGGAGTGTTAAGTGGTGAGCGTCCATACAGGACATGGTGGGTGAGTAGTGAGCGTCCATACAGGACATGGCGGGTGAGTGGTGAGCGTCCATACAGGACATGGCGGGTGAGTGGTGAGCGTCCATACAGGACATGGTGGGTGAGTTGTAAGTGTCCATACAGGACATGGCGGGGGAGTGGTGAGCGTCCATAGAGGACATGGCGGGTGAGTGGTGAGCGTCCATACAGGACATGGCGGGGGAGTGGTGAGCGTCCATACAGGACATGGCGGGTCAGTGGTGAGCGTCCATACAGGAAATGGCGGGTGAGTGGTGAGCGTTCATACAGGCCATGGCGGGCGAGTGGTGAGCGCCCATACAGGACATGGCGGGTGAGTGGTGAGCGTCCATACAGGACATGGCGGGTCAGTGGTGAGCGTCCATACAGGAAATGGCGGGTGAGTGGTGAGCGTTCATACAGGCCATGGCGGGGGAGTGGTAAACGTCCATACAGGCCATGGCGGGGGAGTGGTGAGCGTCCATACAGGACATGGCGGGGGAGTGGTGAGCGTCCATACAGGCCATGGCGGGTGAGTGGTGAGCGTCCATACAGGCCATGGCGGGGGAGTGGTGAGCGTCCATACAGGACATGGCGGGGGAGTGGTGAGCGTCCATACAGGACATGGCGGGGGAGTGGTGGGCGTCCATACAGGACATGGCGGGGGAGTGGTGAGCGTCCATACAGGACATGGCGGGTGAGTGGTGAGCGTCCATACAGGACATGGCGGGTGAGTGGTGAGCGTTCATACAGGCCATGGCGGGTGAGTGGTGAGTGTCCATACAGGACATGGCGGGTGAGTGGTGAGCGTTCATACAGGACATGGTGGGTGAGTGGTGAGCATCTATACAGGACATGGCGGGTGAGTGGTGAGCGTTCATACAGGACATGGCGGGGGAGTGGTGAGCGTCCATACAGGGCATGGCGGGTGAGTGGTGAGCGTCCATACAGGCCATGGCGGGGGAATGGTGAGCATCTATACATGCCATGGCGGGTGAGTGGTGAGCGTCCATACAGGGCATGGCGGGTGAGTGGTGAGCGTCCATACAGGACATGGCGGGTGAGTGGTGAGTGTCCATACAGGACATGGCGGGTGAGTGGTGAGCGTCCATACAGGACATGGCGGGTGCGTGGTGAGAGTCCATACAGGACATGGCGATTGAGTGGTGAGCGTTCATACAGGCCATGGCGGGGGAGTGGTGAGCGTTCATACAGGACGTGAGTGGTGAGCGTTCATACAGGGGTGAGTGGTGAGCGTTCATACAGGACATGGCGGGGGAGTGGTGAGCGTTCATACAGGACATGGCGGGTGAGTGGTGAGCGTCCATACAGGACATGGCGGGGGAGTGGCGACTGTCCATACAGGACATGGCGGGGGAGTGGTGAGCATCTATACAGGCCATGGCGGGTGAGTGGTGAGCGTCCATACAGGACATGGCGGGTGACTGGTGAGCGTTCATACAGGACATGGCGGGGGAGTGGTGAGCGTCCATACAGGACATGGCGGGGGAGTGGTGAGTGTCCATACAGGACATGGTGGGGGAGTGGTGAGCGTCCATACAGGACATGGCGGGGGAGTGGTGAGTGTCCATACAGGACATGGCGGGGGAGTGGTGAGCATCTATACAGGCCATGGCGGGGGAGTGGTGAGCGTCCATACAGGACATGGCGGGTGAGTGGTGAGCGTTCATACGGGACATGGCGGGGGAGTGGTGAGTGTCCATACAGGACATGGCGGGTGAGTGGTGAGCGTCCATGCAGGACATGGCGGGTGAGTGGTGAGCGTTCATACGGGACACGGCGGGGGAGTGGTGAGTGTCCATACAGGACATGGCGGGTGAGTGGTGAGCGTCCATACAGGACATGGTGGGGGAGTGGTGAGCGTCCATACAGGACATGGCGGGGGAGTGGTGAGCGTTCATACAGGACATGGCGGGTGAGTGGCGAGCGTCCATACAGGACATGGCGGGTGAGTGGTGAGCGTCCATACAGGACATGGCGGGGGAGTGGTGAGCGTCCATACAGGACATGGCGGGGGGAGTGGTGAGCGTTCATACAGGACATGGCGGGTGAGTGGCGAGCGTCCATACAGGACATGGCGGGTGAGTGGTGAGCGTCCATACAGGACATGGTGGGGGAGTGGTGAGCGTCCATACAGGCCATGGCGGGGGAGTGGTGAGCGTCCATACAGGCCATGGCGGGGGAGTGGTGAACGTCCATACAGGCCATGGCGGGGGAGTGGTGAGCGTCCATACAGGACATGACGGGTAAGTGGTGAGCGTCCATACAGGACATAGCGGGGGAGTGGTGAGCGTCCATACAGGCCAATTGCGGGGGAGTGGTGAGCGTCCATACAGGACAATGCGGGTGAGTGGTGAGCGTCCATACAGGACAATGCGGGTGAGTGGTGAGCGTCCATACAGGACATGGCGGGGGAGTGGTAAACGTCCATACAGGCCATGGCGGGGGAGTGGTGAGCGTCCATACAGGACATGGCGGGGGAGTGGTGAGCGTCCATACAGGACATGGCGGGGGAGTGGTGAGCGTCCATACAGGCCATGGCGGGTGAGTGGTGAGCGTCCATACAGGCCATGGCGGGGGAGTGGTGAGCGTCCATACAGGACATGGCGGGGGAGTGGTGAGCGTCCATACAAGACATGGCGGGGGAGTGGTGAGTGTCCATACAGGCCATGGTGGGTGAGTGGTGAGCATCTATACAGGCCATGGCGGGTGAGTGGTGAGCGTCCATACAGGACATGGCGGGTGAGTGGTGAGCGTCCATACAGGGCATGGCGGGTGAGTGGTGAGCGTCCATACAGGCCATGGCGGGGGAGTGGTGAGCATCTATACAGGCCATGGCGGGTGAGTGGTGAGCGTCCATACAGGGCATGGCGGGTGAGTGGTGAGCGTCCATACAGGACATGGCGGGTGAGTGGTGAGTGTCCATACAGGACATGGCGATTGAGTGGTGAGCGTTCATACAGGCCATGGCGGGGGAGTGGTGAGCGTCCATACAGGACATGGCGGGGGAGTGGTGAGTGTCCATACAGGACATGGCGGGGGAGTGGTGAGCATCTATACAGGCCATGGCGGGTGAGTGGTGAGCGTCCATACAGGACATGGCGGGTGAGTGGTGAGCGTTCATACAGGACATGGCGGGGGAGTGGTGAGCGTCCATACAGGACATGGCGGGTGAGTGGTGAGCGTCCATACAGGACATGGCGGGGGAGTGGTGAGCGTCCATACAGGCCATGGCGGGGGAGTGGTGAGCGTCCATACAGGACATGGCGGGGGAGTGGTGAACGTCCATACAGGCCATGGCGGGGGAGTGGTGAGCGTCCATACAGGACATGACGGGTAAGTGGTGAGCGTCCATACAGGACATAGCGGGGGAGTGGTGAGCGTCCATACAGGCCAATGGCGGGGGAGTGGTGAGCGTCCATACAGGACATGGCGGGTGAGCGTCCATACAGGACATGGCGGGTGAGTGGTGAGCGTCCATACAGGACATGGCGGGTGAGTGGTGAGCGTCCATACAAGCCATGGCGGGGGAGTGGTGAGCGTTCATACAGGACATGGCGGGTGAGTGGTGAGTGTCCATACAGGACATGGCGGGTGAGTGGTGAGCGTCCATACAGGACATGGCGGGGGAGTGGTGAGCGGTCATACAGGACATAGCGGGGGAGTGGTGAGCGTCCATACAGGCCAATGGCGGGGGAGTGGTGAGCGTCCATACAGGCCAATGGCGGGGGAGTGGTGAGCGTCCATACAGGACAATGCGGGTGAGTGGTGAGCTTCCATACAGGACATGGCGGGGGAGTGGTAAACGTCCATACAGGCCATGGCGGGGGAGTGGTGAGCGTCCATACAGGCCATGGCGGGTGAGTGGTGAGCGTTCATACAGGACATGGCGGGTGAGCGTCCATACAGGACATGGCGGGGGGAGTGCATTACCTGTTGTGTACCTGCTAATTCCAGGTTTTTCTGAAGCTCTCCACAAATGCTCCTTGGCTCTTGGACAGCTCTTCTGATAATTATTTTCACTCCTCTGTCAGAAATCTTGTGAGGAGCACCTGGTCATAGCCGGTTTATGGTGAAATGATGACCTTTCCATATCCAGATTATGGCCCCAACAGTGCTCACTGGAACATTCAGAAGTTTAAAAATTCTTCTGTAACCAATGCCATCCATTTGTTTTGCAACAATAAGGTTGCAAAGGTCTTGAGAGAGCTCTTGGCTTTTACCCATCATGAGATGTTTGTTGTGTGACACTTTGGTAATGAGACACCTTTTTATAGGCCACCAGGTGAGACTGAAGCAGCTGATATTAATTTGCACTGACAAGGGGCAAGATTGCTTTCTAATCACTGGTAGATATCAGCTGGTGTCTTGGCTCTCCGTGCCTTTTTGCACCTCCCTTTCTTCATGTGTTCAATACTTTTTCCCTGCGTCCTTCCATTTTATTACACAGAACATAACATAGGGCAAAACATAAGCAGATTAAACTTCAGTTTTAAGTAATAAAAATCTGATGGGGGGGGTTGTAAACCCTTTGCCACCGATCCCAAAAAATTGGCTGGAGTTCCACTTTAGAAAAAAAAAGGAAAACCATCCCCGGAGCCCACAGATCCCAACACTAATATTGTCACCCCTCCCCCACTTCCTCGTGGCCCTCAGCAATTTTCCCCATAAACATTTCTTTCTGAATACGTTCCGGTCGGACGAGGGAGAAATGATTTTGGACATTTTCTTTGCCTGTCTCGCGGCGGTCGGTCATCGGATTCTCGTTTCTTATCCTTTGTATTGGGGAACGTAGCCCGGGGCCCCTCCTCCGAGGGACAGAAATTCCCCAGAAGCACAAACTTCTTTCTGTTCCGCTGATTGGAGGGTGAAAGTTCCTTCTCAGGCCGAGGTTTACAAAGAAAGGTTTATGCAGAGCGGGTTTCTCTCCGAAGAGTTCAGATACTGAGGGGATTTCACAGATCTCCGGAGAACGATTGTTATGTGCGGACGCAGGAATAGATACAAATAATGATTCATGTCAGTCGGAATTCATCATTCCTTCATCGTTCTAATGCACGTTATAAGGAGAGAGAACATACGGTATATTGCATATACAGTGCCTTGAAAAAGTATTCATACCCCTTGAAATTTTCCCACACTTTGTCATGTTACAACCAAAAACGTAAATGTATTTTATTGGGATTTTATGTGATGGACCAACACAAAGTGTCACCTAATTGTGAAGTGGAAGGAAAATGATAAATGATACAAATAAATATGTGAAAAGTGTGTATGGCGCCCCCCGGAGTCAATACTTTGTAGAACCCCCTTTCTCTACAAGTCTTTTTGGGGGTGTCTCTACCAGCTTTGCACATCTAGAGAGGGACATTTCTGCCCATTCTTCTTTGTAAAATATCTCAAGCTCTGTCAGATTGGATGGAGAGCGTCTGTGATCAGCAATTTTCAAGTCTTGCCACAGATTCTCAATGTGATTTAGGTCTGGACTGTGACTGGGCCGTTCTAACACATGAATAGGCCTTTGATTTAAACCCTTCCATTGTAGCTCTGGCTGTACTTTAGGGTCATTGTCCTGCTGGAAGGTGAACCTCCGCCCCGGTCTCAAGTCTTTTGCAGACTCTAATGCCGCGTATACACGATCCGAAAATCCAACAAGAAAACCGTGTTTTTTTTTCCCGACGGAATGTTGGCTCAAACTTGTGTTGCATACACAGGGTCACAAAAATCTTGTCGGAAATTCCAACCGTCAAGAACGCGGTGATGTACAAGACGTTCGACGAGCCGAGATCAATGAAGTTCAATAGGCAGTTCGGCTCTTCTGCTTGATTCTAAGCATCTGTGTGTTTTTTGTTTTTTTTTTGCGCGTCGTAATTGCATACAGACGATCGGAAATTCTGACAAGAACCTTTTTCCGTCGGAAAAATAGAGAACCTGCTCTCAATCTTTTGTTGGCGGAAATTCCGACAGCAAAAGTCAGATGGATCCTACACACGGTCGGAATTTCCGACCAAAAGCTCACATCAGACTTTTCTTGTCTGAATTTCCGATCGTGTGTAGGCGGCATTACAGGTTTTCTTCTAAGATTGTCCTGTATTTGGCTTCATGCATCTTCCCATCAATTCTGACCAGCTTCCCTGTCCCTGGTGAAGAAAAGCATCACCACCATGTTTCACAGTGGGGATGGTGTGTTCATGGTGATGTGCAGTGTTAGTTTTCCCCACACATAGCATTTTGCTTTTGGGCCAAAAAGTTAAATTTTGGTGTCATGTGACCAGAGCACCTTCTTCCACATGATTGCTGTGTCCCCCACATGATTGCTGTGTCCCCCACATGGCTTCTCACAAACTACAAACAGGACTTCTTATGACTTTCTTTCACCAATGTCTTTCTTCTTGTCACTCTTCCATAAAGGGCAGATTTGTGGAGAAGCACGACTAATAGTTATCCTGTGGACAGATTCTCCCCCCTGAGCTGTGGATCTCTGCAGCTCCTCCAGAGTTACCATGGACCTCTTGGCTGCTTCTCTGATGAATGCTCTCCTTGCCCAGCCCGGTCAGTTTAGGTGGACGGCCATGTCTTGGTAGGTTTGCAGTCGTGCCATACTCTTTCCATTTTCCAATGATGGATTGAACAGAGCTCCGTGAGATGGTCAAAGCTTGGGAGATTTTTTTTTTTTTTATAACCTAACCCTGCTTTATACTTCCCCAAAACTTTATCTCAGCTGTATTTATACTGAGATTACATGACACACAGGTGGACTCTATTTACTAATTAGGTGACTTCTGAAGGCAATTGGTTCCACTAGATTTTAGTTAGAGGTATCAGAGTAAAGGGGGCTGAATACAAATGCCCCACCATACTGTTCACAGTGGTAAAAAAAATATATAATTTTACTTCACAATTATGTGCCACTTTGTGTTGGTCTATCACATAAAATCCCAATAAAAACATTTAAGTTTTTGGTCATAACATGACAAAATGGCGTGCCCCCAACCCAGAAACCTCTTCCGATGCACAGGTACAATATGGAGCTCTTGTTGCCTATCTGGAGAGAGGCCGGAATTACTGTCTGGTGAGTGCAAATCGGTCTAACTGGTGAAGAGTAGTGCCGGGTTAAATTCTGTGGAGGCCCCTTGAACGCATCCGCCAAGGGACAGAAATTCCCCAGAAACACAAACTATTTCTGTTCTGCTTTGTAGGAGGTGAGAGTTCCCTTTTTTAGTCATATAGATGTGCTAGCTGGGGCTCCAAAGGGCCGCAACCTTTGAAGGGTCTCATTGTTCTTCCAAATTCATAGAGAATTCTCTGCCAGAAAACCAACTGAGATTTTGGTTGTTCAGCAAATTCGAGAGCTCAGGGCCATTGTTGGCACATTCGGGTCTTTCCAGCTGAACTCTTTGGAACCCTCCACAATCAGAACCCCCCCCCCCCCCCTCTGAACTATTTGGGCCCCTCCATGGTCAAAATCATCCTCTGTGTTCTGCTGGCAATGGAGAAAGCGCCCTGTGATGGACTCTCAGATACTGAGCCTGATTTACTAAAGGACATGTGTATAGGCTGACACATCAATAGGCATTTTGCCAAAAATGTTGACATGATCATACCATAGTGCACTTCATAAGAGCAGCAAACACAACAGTGGTATTATTAAGATGTTCAATACACATGGGCCCAGATTGTACACTAAGACCCATGTTTGGGTAACACTGACTTTACATGAAGTCCCATGGATCCTGGGCTATGACTCTCTATGAAACCCCTTGGATCCTTCCACCACACTTTACATGAACTCCCATGGATCCTGAGCCCAGACTGTGCGTGAAGCTGTTTGAATCCTTGCACCAGGCTGTACATGAAGCCCCTCAGATCCTGGGCCCAGACTGTACATGGAGCCCATCAGATCTTGGCCCGCAACTGTTCACGAAGCCTCTTGGATCCTAGTCCCCAAATCTACAGCCCCTGGATCCTGGGCCGCGACTGGATGTAATGCTTATTTTCTGGGCCCAGACTGTACGTGAAGCTCCTTGGTTCCTTGCCCCAGGCTGTACATAAAGCCACTTGGATTCTGTGCCCCAACAGTACATGAAGCTCCTCTGATCTTGGGCTCAGACTGTACATGGAGCCCCTCAGATCCTGGGCCCAGACTGTACATGGAGCCCCTCAGATCCTGGGCCCAGACTGTACATGGAGCCCCTCAGATCCTGGGCCCAGACTGTACATGGAGCCCCTCAGATCCTGGGCCCAGACTGTACATGGAGCCCCTCAGATCCTGGGCCCAGATTGTACATGGAGCCCCTTCAGATCCTGGGCCCAGACTGTACATGAAGCCCCTCAGATCCTGGGACCAGACTGTACATGGAGCCCCTCAGATCCAGGGCCCAGACTGTACATGGAGCCCCTTCAGATCCTGGGCCCAGACTGTACATGGAGCCCCTCAGATCCTGGGTCCAGACTGTACATGTAGCCCTTCAGATCCTGGGCCCAGACTGTACATGGAGCCCCTCAGATCCTGGACCCAGACTGTACATGGAGCCCCTCAGATCCTGGGCCCAGACTGTACATGGAGCCCCTCAGATCCTGGGCCCAGACTGTACATGGAGCCCCTCAGATCCTGGGCCCAGACTGTACATGAAATAGGGTGAATACATGTCCCTGATTGCCAGGTACAATATTTTGTCCCAGGCACCTTCGTTCCAGGACAATACAGTGTCTCGGAATGAAACTGACACAGCCACCCTGCACAGTGCATTCTGCGCCCAATCAGGGCACAGTAAAACCTGGCTAAGGAGCAGCGTTCTTAACAATGAGTCATCAGCTGTCAATGGGCTTCCCGCTGACAGCTGAATAGTAGAAAACAAAAAATGGCACCAGGCCATATGGCCTCATCTTTGGGGGGGGGGGGGTGCTTTGGGACAGACATGGGCCTCATTCCCACAACCCCGGCTAATGGTTGTGGGGGGGTCTGCGGGCAGGGGGAATCTGGATGCCCCTTTTAACATAATGACCCCTCTATGTGAATGAGAATGTGGTACATAGTACCCTTACCTAGTCACCAAAAAAGTGTCCAAGAGCAATTGTCAAGCACGCCGCTGCCGCCACTATTGCCAGACATGAAAAAGAAGTAAAAAAAAAAAAAAAAAACACTCCCGCCGCCCATGAAGGCTGACCGACTACTGTAGGCTCTGCCGTTTGACAGTTCTTATATAGTTAAGGGGCAGGGCCACCTGGTGGCACTGCCCCTTTTGGTCGTCACTAACCCAGCATGCACCGGTCCGTGACGTCACAAAAGGGGGGGTGCCCCTTGCCCTTACCTATATAAGAACTGTCAATTGGTGGAGCCTGCAGTAGGCGGTCAGCCTTTATGGACGGCAGGAGTGGGTTTTTTTTTTTTGGGGGGCGGCGTTATTGACAATGGATTTACATCAGGGGACGCTGTTTTTATTTTTAAATAAAGGAATTGTCAAAAACTCTGTTTTTATTACTTCTTAACACTTGTTTGGTGAATGGCTAGGCCCAGGGTTGTGGGGACAAGGCTCTTGTCCCCATCAACATGCACCCACATATTGGGGGGCGGCACAGCTCCCCCCTGCCCCAAAGCGCCCCCCCCATGTTGAGGGCATGTGGCCTGGTATGGTTCAGGAGGGGGGGGGCGCTAACTCCCCCCCCTTTCCGGACTTGTCAGGCTGTTTGCTCAGATAAGGATCCGATATTGATTTTTGGGGGGGGACCCCATGGTGTTTTTTTTTTTGGTGTGGGGTTCCCCTTAAAATCCATACCAGACCCGAAGGGTCATTTTTTTGCTGCAGTAGAGTTGTTACGAAGTGTGGAATAATGGAAAAATAATTCAATGGAGACAAGAAGTATTTTACTTTGGAGAGATTTCTTCTTACTTCCTCTTGTGTCTGGATGTGAAGGAAGATCTCCCCCATTGGGACTAAGACCACCTAAAAAAACAAACAAAAAAAAAAAAACATCCCTGCTCTATCCAAAACAAAAAAAAAATAGCTTTAGATTAATTTCAATCTACAAATTGCAGGCAGGAACGGGTTAAAAATATTCTGGTTCCAATTATGTGAACATCCATATGAAGTGAGATTTTCATTCTTGCTGGACTCACCTTATCAGCATGCAGGGGGTGCCATCTGAACAGGATGCTGGATCAGGGTATGGGTACTCTGAAGGAGAGAGTGCGGGGTCACCACGCCAAGTCCCCCTGCAGAGTATGTGCAGTGGGAGACAATCCTCTTTTACCTTCGGGTCGGTGTTCTGCATCTGGAGACCTCCTCCTGGTTTTCTCGAACAGTGTCTGCCAGTGAATGAGCCCCACACCACTAAAGTCCAACACTCCTTTATTCTTCCGATAACAGAGTAATGCACAGACAGTTGGACTCCCTCAATGAACAAAACAGACGGGGGGGGGGGGGTGGATGCGAGTAGGCCCAGGCACAATGAACTCTCCACTTTCCTCCCTGAAAGTGGGTTGCGGTCTCCAATGCGAAGGGGGGTTTCCTTCCAGGCGGTCTCCAATGGAAGGCTCACCTGTCACTGGCAATATGCTGCACCAGGTCTTCAAGCAAGTATCTCCCACCGGTCCATTACGCCCTCCGGATTCGGGTACCCACTCCCAGGGTCCCCTAGGATCTCCTTCCCTCTCGGAACTCAGTGTTGGGCACTGAGCTCCAGACCTCCATCCGAGTACCTCACCCCAGGCTAAAGGTGCCTGGGATGGAACACGACCTCCGAACGTCCTCTAGGCCTAGGCCGCCTAGAGGACCGACACGAACCACCGCCCACAGGCTGAAGGTGCCCGGGACTCGACCCCGTGACAAAGATGGCCGGCCCCTTTATACCCTCTCCCAGCAAGCACGGCGGGTTCCCCGCCCCACCATACCGCTGCCGAGGGAGGACAAAAAGGAGGCACAGCAATGGTTCGGCGACAGCGCCACCCGCTGGGCTGCAGGGAACTGCACATCACTGGTGTCTCTGCCAGTTTTAAATACACAGAAAAGTGTATACCCGCTACACTCTCCCCCCTGGTGATTTGACACTGGTCCCCAGCGTCTGGAGCAAACCATGCCCTCAAGGGCTGACATAGTCCAATCCAGAAACCGACTGAAAATTGTAAAAAAATCCAAAAACTTTAGAAAACTAAAACTAGCTAGAACAGTTGTGCCTGAGCCTCACATGAAAAGGGAGGGAAAGGGAAACAACAACACTTAACAACAACCTTGAAATCACATTTTCACATTACACTTTTCCCCAACCATCCTGACTAAGACCCACCCCATACTCAGTGGTCTTGATGGGATGCTCTCCTGCAGAGGGAAAAGAAAGTTAACACACATAAACCCTGACACAAACTTCTCCGCAGAGAAATCCTTTCCTTCATAAAGTGTGTGTGTGTGTGTGTGTGTGCGTGTGTGTGTGTGTGAACAGTGATATCGATGCGCAACACTGCCACCTGGTGACAGCATCGCGGTAACTGCACTCGTGGAACTTTCCTTCTTCTCTTGGGCCTTATCTACCCCAGAGTCCATGATTTCTTGCTGGAAAATTGAAGAACAAACAGGAACAGTCCTTCATTCCTCTGGGTAACAAGAACAACAACCCCGGAAAGTTCAGCAGCATAAAGAACAAAAACTGAGTCTCTCTTCTCCTATAGATAGAATCGAGGGTGCGGCAGGACAAGTGGCTTCAAGTGCTGATCCATGGTCTCCAGATGGTACTTGACATCTTCCCCTTCCTTGCGTCGGATCAGCACCTTGTCCGCGTGGATATGTCGTCCCATCATCTATTCTGCTTTGCAATCTTTAAAGCGCTGAGAGGCCTTGGGGGAACACGCAAGGTACCTGCGGGCGTGTGGAACCTGAAGGTGGGTCCACACAAAGTCATTGTACCAGCGCTCCCGGCAAACTTCCACCTCATACAATAACTCCTTGGTCAAGTATGGGTACTCCCATCCATACTCAGCAGCAACCTTCTGGCCAAATAGGCGTTGTAGTCTCGCCAGAGGAGGCATAGTGGCTTTGTCCCCCTCGCCAGGCAAAACTATTGCGTCCGGGTGGCGAGGGGCCTTGATTACATCTGGTCTGGGCATAGGTGCCCGCAACAACAGTCTCTTTTCCCCGGCATTAGGTGCAGGAGGCACCGGGAAGGCAAGAGTAGGCTGGGGACGGGACCCCTCCTCAGGCGCTGGTGCCTCCACCCGGGGTGTACTATCCCCTGTAGACATGGGTGGGTCCCTGGTTCTGCGGGACGAGGCAAGAGGTACTTTGTCCCAGCCCTCTTGAGCAAACAGTTCGTCTATGGCGACATCGTCTCCCATATCAGAGAGGGACTCTAGGTCGGAGGTGTCACACTCCTCCGCGGGTATGTAGCCTGTAGTGGAAACGGGACTACCACCCCCCACGAACACACAGGGTTGTGGATCCCCGACACCTCCGCCCACACACCAAGTCCCTCCGCCTGGCTTACCTCGGCCTTTTCTTGAGGCAGGACGTCCGGAACTCTTCTCACCGGATTCATCCGGGCCGGGCGTAGGCAGGCGAGATGGTCCACCGCAACCGCTGGACAGGGCTACCATACCGGTCTTTCTCTTCGGCGGTGGACGCTGTGAGACAGTGGTGACCAAGTCAGCATCCTCGGATTTCTCCTGTATTTGAGTACTCGCGACCTCCTCCGCGGTCGCTGCAGTGCGCACAGGGATGGCTGTCAAAGCAGTGATTCCTCCAACTTGAGTGGTGCTGCCTGTGGTACCGCCGGGGTAGATAGTTCTTGGCTTCTCAATGACTGTATCTACCTCGAATAGGAACTTCCCACAGACTTCGCATCGCCCAAATGGCTTCAGATGACACACCAGTCCCGAGCAGCCGGGACAAATCACACCCAGGGCCTCAACGTCCATGCATGAATACAGGGCGAATCGTCCCCTTGGCTTTAGCTGAATCCCTGTATCGGTCACCGGAGCAGCAGCAGTCAAAGACGTGGTGGAAGGGTGAAGTGGAACTCACGCTGCTTGCCCGAACATGCTGACTTGCTGCTGGTCCATCGCGCACTGCAAAGTTTTGCGCCAACGTCCCACGTGTAGTCCTTCACACGTATTGGACTCCTCCCCTTTGCTCCAGTTCGCGGGCTTTTTCTTCCTGAGTCACGCCCACGAACTAAGCGGTGGGGGTGTGCCTGGTGGTGCAGTGCAAATAGAAGCCCCCACGTGTAGTCCTTCACACGGCTGAGCTCCCCCCTTTCCTCGCTCTTCTGCGTGGGCCTTTCCCTTCACTGGGTCATGTCCACGACTTCGAGCAGGGATGCACTTTGGCCAATAATATGGCCGACCTACTCGGAACTCCTCCGGGCAGACACGTTCAAACTCCGTAGTAGCACGAACACCATCCCGGACCCGAGCCCCCACGTGTAGCGGCCTCCACTCTCTCCTCTCTATACTTCTTGCTCTGGCTTTTGTCTAGGGGTACTCTGAAGGAGAGAGTGCGGGGTCACCACGCCAAGTCCCCCTGCAGAGTATGTGCAGTGGGAGACAATCCTCTTTTACCTTCGGATCGGTGTTCTGCATCTGGAGACCTCCTCCTGGTTTTCTCGAACAGTGTCTGCCAGTAAATGAGCCCCACACCACTAAAGTCCAACACTCCTTTATTCTTCCGATAACAGAGTAATGCACAGACAGTTGGACTCCCTCAATGAACAAAACAGACAGGGGGGGGGGTGTGGATGCGAGTAGGCCCAAGCACAATGAACTCTCCACTTTCCTCCCTGAAAGTGGGTTGCGGTCTCCAATGCGAAGGGGGATTTCCTTCCAGGCGGTCTCCAATGGAAGGCTCACCTGTCACTGGCAATATGCTGCACCAGGTCTTCAAGCAAGTATCTCCCACCTGTCCATTACGCCCTTCGGATTCGGGTACCCACTCCCAGGGTCCCCTAGGATCTCCTTCCCTCGCGGAACTCAGTGTTGGGCACTGAGCTCCAGACCTCCATCCGAGTACCTCACCCCAGGCTAAAGGTGCCTGAGATAGAACACAACCTCCGAACGTCCTCTAGGCCTAGGCCGCCTAGAGGACCGACACGAACCACCGCCCACAGGCTGAAGGTGCCCGGGACTCGACCCCGTGACAAAGATGGCCGGCCCCTTTATACCCTCTCCCAGCAAGCACGGCGGGTTCCCCACCCCACCATACCGCTGCCGAGGGAGGACAAAAAGGGAGCACGGCACACAGCAATGGTTCAACCCCAGCCCAATGCGACAGCGCCACCTGCTGGGCTGCAGGGAACTGCACATCATTGGTGTCTCTGCCAGTTTTAAATACACAGAAAAGTGTATACCTGCTACAATGGTATGTAGGGGTTGCCATCTGTGCAGGGAGCTGGGTCTGGGAATGTGGGGGGGGGGGTGCCATCTGAGCAGGGAGCTAGGTCAAGATATGCAGGGGGTGCCATCTGAGCTGGGTTAGGGTATGCAGGGGATGCCACCTGTGCAGGGAGCTGGGTCAGAGTATGCAGGGGGTGCCACCTGTGCCCTGTTCTGTGTTAGGTTATGCAGGGGGTGCCACCTGTGCCCTGTTCTGGGTTAGGTTATGCAAGGAGCTGGGTCAGAGTATTGCAGGAGGTGCCACCTGTGCAGGTCAGGGTATGCAGGGCCTGCCATATTTACCATGTTTTGTGTTAGGGTTAGGTTAAGCAGGGGTTTCCACCTGTACAGGGAGCTGTGTTAGGTTATGCAGGGGATGCCATCAGTGCAAAGAGTTGGGTCAGTGGATGCCATCTGTGCAGGGAGATGTGTTAAGTTATGCAGGGGGTGCCATCTGTGCGGGGAGTTGAATCAGAGTATGCAGGGGGTGCAACCTGTGCCATGTTCTGTGTTAGGCTTAGGTTATGCAGGGAGCTGGGTCAGGGTATGCAGGGGGTGCCATCTGTGCAAGGAGCTGGGTCAGTGGATTGCAGGAGGTCCAACCTGTGCAAAGTGCTAGCTCAGGGTATGCAGGGGCTTCCATTTTTACCATGTTATGTGTTAGGGTTAGGTTAAGCAGGAGGTTAAAATTGGTAAGTTTGGCAGATCGACTTTGTAGGCACAACAAAAATCTATGCTTTATTAAAAGGGAATAGAATACAGAATAAAAAATAACAATTATGGGAAGACCCTTTTGTTGTTCCAATTTGGTTGGGGGGCATGCTTTGGGGTACTGTGGAGGGTTGTGCAGCATCCCAGGATAGCAAAAAATATATGTGTTTTCTTAAATGTTGTGATGTAACTAATTATTGATTTTTAATTTTCTACTCCTTAGAATTTGCATTAAAACTCCTGAGGAAGTGTTCTCCACGTGCAACATGTTGAGTTAAGCAGTATGCGACCCTGTGTCCTCGTTTTCAGTATACTATAAGAACCCTTACTTTTATGGTTCTTCTAGGTGGTGTGTTACTGTTATTCTAAGACCCTTTTGTCATTATGAATAGTCAATGCTGTTATTTTTTATTCTGTATTGTATATCCCTTTTAATAAAGCATAGATTTTTTATATGTAGCGCCACCCTGGGTATACTGGGAGAAGAGAGGTACCTCCAGAGACAGGGAGCAAGCTTACATTCACCCCAGGGCTGAGTCCATGGCTATAATGGGAAGTTTAGAACAAATGCGGGCGCCAGACACTTTAGTATTTTTCAATGCTTTAATAAAGAACTTGGAAATAGTAATAGGATAGAGGGTTAGGGGAGGTTTCAGATACCTTTAGCAGATCACTTGCGGACTCCTTGAATCCAAAGGACAAAACAACTTTCTTTAGATGATCTTGAATACCTGGATAGGTCTCTCACACAGACCTAGCAACCGGTATGGTTTTTTGTATAAGCCTCTCTCACAGGACTTAGCAGCCAGTAAAACTCCTGGACAAGCCTCTCTCACAGACTTAGCAGGCAGGAGTTAGTTACCTTGAAGTAGATTTGTAGAACAGCTTCACAGTACCAGAACCTTTAAGCCATCCGGCAGTACTGTGAGGGTAGATTATCTTAGGTGCGTCCTCCAAACTAGTCACCAGGCCCTCCTGAGAGACCAGCCTTCATCCTGGCTCTCTCCAGCAAGGGTCCTTCCCTGGATCTCCTTCGCTTGGCTTGGCTTCTTCCACGCAGGCAAGACAGCCTAGGACCACCTCAGGATTAGTAGGCCCCAGACAGGCTTCTAGGCCTACTTGCAGAGCTTACAGCAGCGTAGCCTCAGGCCAGAAGGGCCACGAGGTAACAAGAGACTGAACACATGGCGTCTGCCCCATAAATACCCTCTCTCAGAATGCACAGCGGCCAGGAACCTCCTACTGGGCGGTTTCTGGAAAAATAATATTCATTACAGCTTAACTGTGTTGTAATTCTCATGCTGGTCTGTGGTACCAGTGACACCTACTGGCAACAGTGAGAAATGCACAACAAGCCAAGTTCAAGGCAGAAACCAAAAACTATACACAATCAACCTGAGCTGTTTACAGCTCAGACAAAAACGAAATTTACATTATAGCCCCTTTGTTTTAGGAACAGGGGGCTACATATATATTCAACCGTGTTGTGCCTACAAAGCCCATCTGCCAAACTTACCAATTTTAACAACTTACTATTTCGGGACGTGGCATTGTGTACTTTTTATCATATCCACAGCACCACTCTGTGATGATATGACACCCAATCATTCTGGTTAAGCAGTGGGTTCCACCTGTACAGGGAGCGGTGTTAGGGGTATGCAGGGGGTGCCATCAGTGCAAAGAGTTTGGGCAGGGTATGCAGGAGAAGCCATCTGTGCAGGTAGCTGTGTTAAGTTATGCAGTTGGTGCCAGCTGTGCAGGGAGCTGGGTCAGAGTATGCAGGGGGTGACATGTTCTGTGTAAGGTTATGCAGGGGATGAAATCAGTGCAATAAGCTAGGTCAGGGTATGCAGGGAGTGCCATCTTTGCCATGTTCTGTGTTAGGGTCAGGGTATGCAGGGGCTGTCATCTTTGCCGGGTTAGGTTAAGCAGGGGGTGCCACTTTTGCAAAAAGCTGGGTCAGGGTATGCAGGGGCTGGGCATCATCAATGCAACGTATGGAAGTCATGACTTTTATGGAGTAAGGCTTTGCGTCCAACGAGACAGTATATGGATGGCTGAAATGCCTGAAACAGCTGTATGGAATAAATGTCTCTATAATGTTCGGCTATATTCGCTCTAAGCACCATCGGCTCTGGCTGTACATCTGTCCAATGGGGTGTATAGAAATTATTTGCATGGCTCTGCACACTGTCCTGAAATGAGGAATTATCACGTTATATTTGGGATGGAATCAGACACCTGAGTACCTGAAGCCTCTACTGAGCGATCACTGATTGGTTTGGAGGACTTCTCGATCCCTTTATTCTCACCATCACCTGTTTGTATTTCACATTGAAAAGATTAAATCAGTTTTTTTTAATTTTTTTATTGTAATTCCGAAGTTCTGGAATAAAGTCAGACAAGCGACAGATAAACTCTTTATTTCACACTGTACATTCGCATTTCAACAACAAAGACAATTGATCTAGACAAAAATATCCCGATCTATACTGTGCAGGCTTCCAAATCCGGGAAACAGGGTGTCACCCTCCCATCCCCCCGACAAAACCCCCCTCCCATCCCCCAGCCTGTACCCCTGACCGCTCTTCATTGCGGCGTTCCCTGCGGCGTCGGGAAAAGCAATGCATTCTGGGCTCAGCGGCTGGGATTTGTAACAAATCTCTGGAAATGTAACTTTTTCTTCAACATATAAATTAAATATTTTCCTTTAAATAGGGATCCGGTGAAAAAGTGCAACATTGTAAAAATTGGGCCCACGATTTGCTTAAAAAGTTGCGGTTTTCCGGTCTGATGTGAACTTTAGAAATGGCGGGACAAAAAAAAAAACGGCAGAGTGTGGAAAAATGGTTACAGCTGCACCGTACAAGTTCCAGCTTCGGCTCCGTCTACAATAGGAACTTCCTGTGAGGGAATACATAGCAGGAAAACCGACGACGGCGAATCACTAAGTACCGCCCACGTCATTCATCGCCCAGTGACATCATCGCTACTTAGTGAATTAAAACCCGTCTCACACATTTATAGGCTCTATTCACATCTCTGATTTGCGTGAATGCACACGAAAGCACACATTTTCATGGAATTTGCAAAAAAAAAACACGTTGTGCCATTTTTTATTAATGGAATCCTACACATTTTCATTCATGGGCATCGAAACGCGTGACAAACCCAGGGTTAAAAAACAAAACAAAAAAAAAACAAAGCTTAAAGGTGCAGGAGCCGCTTTGGTGCATTTGTTGCAAGTAGGGCCAGGCATGTAGCACGAAAACACACAAACACAGCGATGTGAATGGGGCCTTAAGGTTTTGGATGGAGTGGGTCAGAAGGCATGTAGCACAAAAACGAGGCGATGTGAATGGGGACTTAAAGGGGTTGTAAACCCCCGTGTTTTCACCTTAATGCATCCTATGCATTAAGGTGAAAAAAACTTCTGACACTGACCGCCCTCCCCAGCCCCCCCCCCCCCGCTTTACTCACCTGAGCCCTTCTTCTCCGCCCGGGGTTCTCAGCTTTTGATCGGATAGATTGATAGCATCGCTGCCATTGGCTCCCTCTGCTGTCAACTAAATCCAATGACGCGGGAGCGCCGGGGGGCGGAGCCGAGTACAGCATTCTGTGTCTATAGACGCAAATGCTGGACTCGGGAGCACGCCCACAAGGTAACCCAGAGAAAGAACGCTTCTACCAGGGGGGTTTACCGATGCGAGGAGGAGCCGCAAGCGCTGCCAGGGGACCCCAGAAGACGAGGTTTGGAGCCACACTGTGCAAAACAAACTGCACAGTGGAGGAAAGTATGACATGTTTGTTATTTAAAAAAAAAAGAAGATTTAGCGTCACTTTAAGGTTTTGGATGGAGTGGGTCAGGGTCAGAAGGCATGTAGCAGAAAAACACGGCGATGTGAATGGCCAAACCCTCAAGTTGGCAGTCACCGGTCCCCCAGCCCCCCTCATTTTACTTCATTGAGCCCGTTCCTCTCCTTCGCTGGGATGCGCTGTCTCTCTCTCTCCACGGGGTCCAGGCTCTTGATTGGCTAGATTGATATCAGCACAGCCATTGGCTCCCGCTGCTGTCAATCAAATCAAATGACGCGGGAGCACCGGGGGGCGGAGCCGAGTCCGGCATTCTGTGTATACAGACGCAAATGCTGGACTCGGGAGCGCGCCCGCAAGATAACCCCCTCGGGAGAGAGCTTCTCCCGAGGGGGTTATCTGAAGTGGGGAGGAGCCGACGAGGGACCCCAGAACAGGTGGATCGGCGGCCACTCTGTGCAAAACGAGCTGCACAGTGGAGATAAGTATCACATGTTTGTTATTTAAAAAAAAGATATAAACGATCCTTTACAATCACTTTAAGGTTTTGGATGGAGTGGGTCAGGGTCAGGAGGCATGCAGCACAAAAAACGCTGCGATATGAATGGGGCCTTTAGGTTTTGGATGGAGTGGGTCAGGGTCAGGAGGCATGCAGCACAAAAAAACGCTGCGATATGAATGGGGCCTTTAGGTTTTGGATGGAGTGGGTCAGGGTCAGGAGGCATGCAGCACAAAAAACGCTGCGATATGAATGGGGCCTTTAGGTTTTGGATGGAGTGGGTCAGGGTCAGAACTCCTGTAAGATTTTTATCGCTATGACCCCCACACTCAGGACATTTTATTTCTTGTGTGGTCACCATGATCATTTCCCCAATGGGGTCACAGCAATAAAAACACAACAGGTCACCTGACCCTCCCCCTCTATAAAAACAAATATAGTCAGCTGGAGTTTGGATGTAATAGACCCAATTAATGTCTCATTAAAGTGAACTCTTGACCAAAAAAAAAAAAAAAAAAAGACAAATACGCAGCAGCCTGTCACAGGCATTAATAGTCCCTCCTGTAACAACTGTTGATCCTGCCAATAGATCTGCTATTTTTCCACTTCCTGTTACAAGGTGACAACACTTAATTCTGCACAGCAGCGTTGTCACCCTGTGGACAGATTCACCCCCTTTTACGTTCATTGTGCCTCCCTTCCAGCGGCACGCCATTCGTTTCCAGTGCTGGCGCCGTCACCCGTCCGCCATTTCCAAGGTTCACACGCCGCGGACTATCTGGGTCATAAATTAAAACATATCACATAATAAACACCAAAAAATCGTTAATAAATATCACACGTCTACACATAAATCCTCCAGTTTTTGTCTACTACGATTTCCAGTTATACAGCACCACAGACTAGGTTGGCGCTATCGTTAATGGCTGTCCTCCGTCATTTAGATGTCTGAGGAACCTCCAGTTGTGGCTCTTGGGGGAGGGGTCCCAGTGAATTAAAGGCATAGTAAAAAAATAAATAAAAGCAAAATCACAATTGTGAAAAGAGCACCTGTCATGTACACACGATGGGCGGCCGTCCTGCAGGAATGTTTAGGAACAATCCCGCATTTTAACGCATTAAGAGCATGAAATGCGTCAGCTTACACCTCGCGGCTCAGTGACATCACAGGACTCCCAGCTTTGACCCGGCTTAGAGAACGCCAGCTGGGTGACAGGTACACTTACCGGCAGCAGATAACAGGTAGGTCTTCATGCCATGAGTGATAACACTTTAGTTGAGAGCACAAGCAACTGTGACGGCTAAGCCATCAAATGGCTGGTGTGGGAACTGGACACGTGTGCAGCACTTGGCCTGTGATCTGCAGTTGCCCAAGATGGCAGCTTCCGTGGCAATAAATGAAGAGGAGGAGGGTTTAGTTCCTCGTTAACACGGCTCGGCTCGAACCAAGTCACTGAGAGCGCCCCCCCACAGGGGTGCACATTTCATAACAGATTAAACATATATTAAATAAATAAATAGATTGTTCTCCTTCAGGCTGAATAATACCCCTCCCCCCCCCCCTACCGAGGTTTCCTGGCCCTATCAAGACCTACCCGGCATGAAATACTCCTAAAAAAAAGTCACTTTCTGCCCCTCCCCCCACATAGGACAAATAAATGACTCTCAGAGGGAGTATTAGTGGAGCGTTGGACCCGATGATTGGTAGTTCTCTGTCTACTGAGGTATCTCTAGGGGTCCCTGGAGTGCTCAGAATAGTATACAATGGATGAGAGTGCCTCCGGTGTGTGTGTGTGTGATTATATATATATATATATACACACATACACATACATACATACATACATACATTATATATATATATATATATACACACACACACACACGTATACACGATATCACCAAAAGTATTGGGGCGCCTGCCTTTACACACACATGAACTTTAATGGCACCCCAGTCTTAGTCCGTAGGGTTCAATATTGAGTTGCCCCCCCATTTGCAGCTATAACAGCTTCCCCTCTTCTGGGAAGACTGTCCACAAGGTTTAGGAGGGTGTCTATGGGAATGTTTGACCATTCTTCCAGAAGGGCATTTGTGAGGTCAGGCACTGATGTTGGAAGAGAAGGCCTGGCTCGCAGTCTTTGCTCCAATTCATCCCAAAGGTGTTCTATGGGGGTTGAGGTCACTCTCTACTTCCGCTACAAGTAACAGATGAATGACTCCCATTGGGTGTCAGCTCTCTTTTAACTAGGGTATCTCCAGGGGTCTCTGGAGTGGTCAAGACAGTATACAAAGGATGAGAGATCCTCAGGTATATATGAAGTCCCGTAAAAGATTAATTAACTTGACAAGTCAGAGGATAGAGCCAAGAAGTTTCGGGGGCTCCCACCTCTCTTCCTCAGGGCTCAAGTGCTGGCAAGTATTGGGTATATACTGGACTCCTGTTAGAATAATACCTCTCAAATTATATTTCCCTGCCCTGCCATCCCTACAGATGCATAAAAAAATAAAAAAAAGAAGTGGTCCAAACAGTAAACAAAAGACGGGAGTGTCTCAGATATATATGAAGTTCAGTAAAAGATTTAACTTGATATTCAACACACTTCAAGGGCCCTCAACTCCCTTCATCAGGGCTCAATGTTGGCAGTCATTGGATATGTACTGGTCTAATGCCTGAATACCTCCGAAAGTTAAAGCATCTCACAATTAGGTTTCCCTACCCCCCCCTCCCCCCACAGAAAAAGTCACTTTCCACCTCCCCCCACATAGGACAGATAAATGACTCTGGTATGTCTAAGGCTCCTGTGGTGTTTGTAGCTGTACGGTTATAATCAGTAACACTCTATATAGCTATGAAATTATAGACCTATGAAATGTATAGATAGATTTTTTTGACCCTTCTCTTCCCCTCCCCCCCCCCAAGCAGTGAATTCAATACTGTACAATATTACAGGGAACTACAGACATCTGAGCAGAGACAGACAGACAGACAAGATTGACGGCGATGTTGTCCATTGGTCGCACAGTGATGTCTCCGATCTCATCATTTTGGAGCTGCGGCTCTCTAAAGACAAATTGTTCGTAACACGGGAGTCATTTTAACAGTCATCTTCCTGACAGTACGATATGTATTTAGTAGACGGTCCCATTTTCTCTGGAGCGTCTGAGAACAGGCTTAGCCAATCACATAGCAGCACGTCGAGATAAAACCTCTTTGGGCCTGAAGTGAGGTTCATTGCAAAGGAATCGCACCAATGCACAGCACCAAATGAGTTCATAGAAAATAAAGACTTCTTCATCTGTTCCGGAATTAGGACTGAGATGCTGTGAATGGCAACAATCGAAGATCCTCCCTCTGACAAATGGAGGTCCTCAACCATCACTCTAAAAAAATGGCAGTTGTCAACCTTCCCTCTGAGAAATGGAAGTCCTCAACCTTTCCACTGAGAAACTGATGTCCTCAACCTTCCCTCTGAGAAATAGAAGTCCTCAACCACCCCTCTGAGAAATGGAAGTCCTCAACCACCCCTCTGAGAAATGGAAGTCCTCAACCACCCCTCTGAGAAATGGAAGTCCTCAACCACCCCTCTGAGAAATGGAAGTCCTCAACCACCCCTCTGAGAAATGGAAGTCCTCAACCACCCCTCTGAGAAATGGAAGTCCTCAACCACCCCTCTGAGAAATGGAAGTCCTCAACCACCCCTCTGAGAAATGGAAGTCCTCAACCACCCCTCTGAGAAATGGAAGTCCTCAACCATCCCTTCGAGAAATGGAAGCCCTCAACCATCCCTTCGAGAAATGGAAGCCCTCAACCATCCCTCTGAGAAACTGATGCTCTCAACCATCCCTCTGAGAAACTGATGCTCTCAACCATCCCTTCGAGAAATGGAAGTCCTCAATCATCCCTTGGAGAAATGGAAGTCCTCAACCATCCCTCTGAAAAAATGGAAGTCCTCAACCACCCCTCTGAGAAATGGAAGTCCTCAACCACCCCTTCGAGAAATCGAAGTTCTCAACCACCCCTTTGAGAAACGGATGCTCTCAACCATCCCTTCGAGAAATGGAAGTCCTCAACCATCCCTCTGAGAAATGGAAGTCCTCAACCACCCCTCTGAAAAAATGGAAGTCCTCAACCATCCCTCTGAGAAATGAAAGACCTCAACCACCCCTGTGAGAAATGAAAGTCCTCAACCACCCCTGTGAGAAATGAAAGTCCTCAACCATCCCTCTGAGAAATGAAGTTCCATAAACCATCCCTCTGAGAAATGGAGGTCCTCAACCACCCCTCTGAGAAATGGAGGTCCTCAACCATCCAACCAATCCCTGTATCAGAATACGGGCCGGCGCAGGATATGAACCCACTACAAATGTATCCATAGCCGTCCCGGTAAATACTGATTCAGCAGGAGGTGATGAGGCCTTCATGTTCCTATGGCATTACGGTTCACAATGAAACTCTTGGCATTGGGCAGTGGACGGACATCATTCTGGTGGCTACGCCTCTCGATGAAGGTGGTCAGTCGCGTGGTGTCCAGGGGGATTTTGGAATAACTGCTATAGTGAGGCTGGAGCCAGGGATGGAGCAGACAGGTAGCCACCGTCGGCCTCCAGCGGGCGTCCATCTGCAGTGTGGCCCGGATGAAGTCCTGAGCGGCTTGGCTGACACTGGTGAAATACTCCAGTGGGAAGGAGAAGTCCACCCTGCAGATGTTCATACAGGTCTCCTCGCTGCTCTCGTCTAGGAATGGCGACACGCCGCTCAGCATGACGTACGTCAGAACGCCCAGACTCCAGATGTCGGTCGCCAGAGAAACCGGCGTGCCTTTAATCACCTCCGGAGCAGTGAATTCCGCGTTCCCCAGCAGCTGGTGGACATAATAGTGACCGCTAATCCTCGTGGCGTCTTCAAGGTCAATTATTTTTACCCGCGGCACCGGGATACGGAGGTCGATCAAGAGGTTTTCCGGCTGTAGGAAAGAAAGAATGACAAAAAGGGTGGCAGAAGCTGAAATGCACCTTTCTGAGACTTTTTTCTGCCTGGCAGAGCGGTTAAAGATCGCGGGCCGTGAAAAAAAACCAAGCGGCTCACCTTGAGGTCTAAGTGGGCGACACGGCAGCCGTGCAGATACTGGAGGGCCCCCAGGATGTCCCGCATGTAGAAGGCCACCTTCTCCTCCATCAGCTCATCATGCTTCATGAGATAATCCAGCAAGCGGCCGTCATCCACCCTGAAAGAGATCAGATCATGTGATCACTACGCAGCGGCCTATAAAAAGAAGGGGCTAAACGGGCGTTTTCCCCAGAACAGGTCCAAAGACCAGACGACAGATCTGCAGGTGATGGAGATTTGCATCCAGGGCCGCCATCAGGAATTTTGAGGCCCCTTACACAGCTTTTCAGGCATGGGGCCCCTGGAGCAGAGGAGAACTGGGGGGGGGGGTGCTGCCGCTGCAAATTGAGAAGCGGGGGTGCTGCCGCCGCAAATTGTTGAGGTCGGGGGGGTTGCCATCCGGGGCCCTGGGGACATCCGGGCCCCTTACAAAAAAAAGGGGGGGTTGCCATCCGGGCCCCTTACAGGTGTACTGCCTGTACCCCCCTGATGGCGGCCCTGTTTGCATCACAGAGGAGAATCTCTTTTGTCAAATTATACAAAATAGGGTTTTAGAGAAGAACTCCAGAAAAAAAAAGAAGAATGATGGAGGCCGTAGTACAGCTTCTATGAATGGAGGAGGTGGTGGAAAGGGCAGGGATAGCTTGTACTCTTGATGAGTGCCTGTGACAGGTCCAGTGCTTCTATTAACCCCTAACGCACTGGAAGTTTACGGCTGGGAGGGTAAGGGCAGGGCAGGGAGAGCGGTGCAGAGGACTTCAGATTTCAACTAAGGCTCTCCAGCAGCACAAGGGACGCTTCACATTGAAAGGAATACCGTCCCTTGTGCCGATTTATTTATTTTATTCGAACTAAACTTGGCTTTCAAAAGCGGAGTTCCACTCGTTTTTCAGTTTATAAAAAATCAGCAGCTACAAAAAGTGCATCTTCTGGCTTTTAATAAACACACACTCACCTGTCCCACGGTCCAGCCACCCAAAGCCTCCGTTCTCTCTACCGTGTCTCCCTCCTCCGTCACCGGCATCACTAGTGTGGTGGGCACCCGGCTGTGACAGCTTACGCCTTCACAGACGGGTGCGCACTGCGTATGCACGAGTCGTGCTGCGCGGTCCTGAATGGCCTGGGCAATGGTCTGGGACCCGTGACGTGTCCCAGAAGATTGCAGGGAGGGAGGGTGGAGATGAGGAGTTGCCTAGGTGGTGCTGGTGGAAGTGGGAGCTGGGTACCTATGAAAACTAGGTACCCCCTCCCCCCAAATGTGGCATGTCAGGGTGTTAGAACTCCTTAAAGAGGGCTTTTTTTTCAGCGGAACGCGGAAGGGGGGGGCCCGGGGGACGTAGTTCTGCCACCTCTAGCACTGCATGTATGTAATGGCAAGGGGTGCTGGGATATGCTGGAGCACGGTCACACTTTAAATGACAATTGCGCGGTCATGTAACGCTGTACATATATGACATTTTTATCATTTTTTTTTAGACTAATAGAGATTTCTTTTGGTTGTATTTAATCACCACTGGGGGTTTTTATTTTTTGTGTGTATATATATATTTTTTTTTACGATTTTTTTTTTAACACACTTTGACCAGAACAATATAATGTTACCATAGCAACATTGTACTACTCTGAGGAAGTGATCAGTATATATATATATATGGTAAAAGGTTTGGGGTATATGGCGCTACCCTTATGCTCTGGGAACTTATTTAGAATTGTGTTGGGTTTCCTCTGCGGATACAACTGATAAGCCCCTATGGGATGAGGTGCAGGACTGTGTGTATTTTGTGCTAGTAATCCTAGATTCTATATATTAGCTGTGTGTGTGATCCTCAAATCCTATGTATGTGGAAAAAATCCTAACCCTCTAAAGGTTGTGACAATTGTGCTATTAAATAAATAAATGTTACCCTTATTAATGTGTATGATATCTATGTGGGTGCGTTTCACTTCATTTTGGATGCAAATTCCATAATCCAAACATTAATCTCAAGATTCCAAACAAACTTCTAGTGAACTCAGTATTTCAAAAAAATCAAAAAACAATATTATAAAAATGACTTCCTTGCCGTATAAGTCCCTTTATCTTATTCCATACAGTTCACACCTTAAAGTGTTGTGTGTATTCAATATATCCTGTGCCTAAAAACTGGTAATGCCCGATTTCCGTTATAGTCCCTGGTCACTGCCCCAGGTAGGAGCTGCTAGACGTCCAGTTAATTCCCTTGTAGGTTAACCCATTAACTGAACCAATGAAATGTATTCACAATGGTCATGTAATGGTCAGCCACTTTAGTGGTGAGGATTAGTTTCCTTGTAATTCCTCAATTCAAATGGTTAATCAGAAAAAAGAAGTACTGACAGATATATACATATATAGTATAGCCAGGATAAGTTCATGCGGCTACAGCAAATTCATGTGTTAACATAAAAAAAGTTCAAGTATTCTTCATGCGTTTTTTCAGTGATTTTGGCGATTACATATTGCCAATGGAGATCCTCCAGCTTGCAGGTAAAGCGGTGACTTTTGGTGCCCCCCCCTCGTATGGGTCCCCACTCACCAGATCGACGCACCCCTGCAGGGGTCACAGGCTCATCGGGTATCCCCAGCAATTTATCCTCCACTCCGTAGGCTGTTCCACTCTCTGCTCTCTCCTCCTCCACCAATCAGATCCTCAGAAATGAACCACAGAACAGAACTTCCATAGCGTAAAATCGCTTATTTATTTGTAAAAAATAGTAAAAATTCCAAACATAAATAAAAATAATTATAAAAAAATAAGGCCTGCAGACCTTCCTAGATTCACTCCCTTCTGGTTGTAATTACCGCCAGGTGCCTAGTGAATCCACACCGCAAACCGTATGCCAATGTCAGACAAGTCCCATGGAAGTCCCGCCAGCCTGCTGTGTCAGCCTCAGCTTCGGCGTGCGTTCCACCGCTCGAGCCTCGCTAACTGGACGTGACGTGGTCATGTCTGGATGGTCAACTGACGCGTTTCGACGAATGGTCGTTATCAAAGGTGCTATCATCCCTTCGTGTCCGACGTCTATAAGCAAGCACTGGCACTATAGCTCCGCCCCTTCAGGGCGTACCTTTCTTTTCCAATTCACTATATGTGGAGTGTATAATCGCTCCCATCTATCCTATTTGGCTCCATCTAGTGGTGGTTACGTAATTGGTTATTACTATGCCAGTGATTGCTTATATTAGTTCATAGAGACTTTTGTTTATCTTCTAAGGGGAATGTGATTGAATTCAGTAAATGATACCCCTAATACATTTGTTCTATGTTTTGTTGAATGTGCCATATTAATTTAAGCAAACATTGGGGATATGATATTACATCTATTTATCCTCTAAGGGGAATAACATGGAATTCAGTAAATAATACCCTTAATATATTTACGTTGTGTTGATTATATGCCTTATTAATTTAAGCAAACATTGAGGCTATTCACTGATATATTATCCCTACTTTCCCCTCCTGGGTATTTATACCATTAATGACCTAGTGGGATTATTATATCTTACAATATTCAAGTGCAAGACCCCCCTAGTGTTATCATTAAGTATATGTTTTGGTGTAATTTTCGATGTACTTGTCCCCATAAGTTCTTTTGCTAAATGGTCATATCTGTTGTGTATAACCATTTAGAATACCTTACTACATTTTCCACACATTTTACATCAGTTTGTCCTTCCTATCACTTGGGGATTACCAAAGATGGGTTATATGAATCTTATCTCTTTGTGGTATAATTTTCCAATGTGTATTGTTTATTGTTCATTTCCCCCACATCTATTTTATTCCAAATATTATGTTTCCAAGGGGATTCATCTAATGTGTTGATATCTTCCCTATTTTCCTATAATCTGCATAAGTTATAGGAACAACCTATATTTATTTGTGTCCCATACCCCATATCTGGAGTATGACTTGAAAACTTGGTTTAGAAATTAGAGAGAAAACAATTGAGGTCGATATCTAGGTTGAGGCCCCTGGGAGCAAGGGACCCCAACCTATGTATCCACCTCGTTTCATTTTGGGATACTTGAATCAACTTGTTGCCACCCCTCCAATGATCCTTTATGATGTCTATTGCATAGAAGATCATTCCAGATGGGTCTCTTTGGTGTACTTCATCGAAGTGTCTCGAAAGACTATGCTTCGGGAATCCCTTCTTAATGTTGGCAATATGTTCTCGGATCCTCACTTTTAGTGGTCTGGTGGTTCGTCCCACGTATTGCAGGTGGCAAGGACATTCTATCACATAAGTGACATGCGTGCTATTACATGTGATCAGTTCTCTTATTTTATATTCTTTATTGTAGGCCTGTGATTTGAACGTGATTTTCCTCCTGGGCTGTGGTCTACTTTTTCTGCAAGCTAAGCACCGTTGACATTTGTAGAACCCCTTGAGTTCTGGGCATAGTTGAATTTGGGAGGGGGCATCTATGACGTTCTGTACAAGCTTATTCCTCAACGTAGGAGCTTTCCTATAAATGAAGGTGGGTTTCCTTGGAATTACTTTTGAAAGTATTCTGTCTTCCATCAAAATGGGCCAGTATTTTTTAACAATATGTTCAACTTGGGAATATTGATTACTGTACCCAGTAACAAATGCTATTTTCTCATGAGTGGTTGGTGTTTTGATTTTCTTTGTTAATAGCGTTTTTCTATCCACCCTTTTAACCTTTTCTTTAAGTTTCTGCAGATGGTGGTCGTGGTACCCTTTTTCTTTGAATCTGTTCACTATGATCTCAGCTTGCCTATCAAAATCTTCTTCTTTATGGCAATTTCGTCTGATTCTTAGTAGTTGTCCTTTAGGAATATTAGCCTTCCATTTGGGATGGTGGCAGCTGTTATTGGGTATGTACCCATTTCTGTCCGTTTTTTTTAAATAGGTTTGTGTATATAGCATATCTCCTTCCTTCATTATCTCTAAGTCCAGGTATTCCATTTTTTCCTTATGACATTTCCCTGTGAACTTTATGCCATATCTGTTGTTGTTTAGATTAGATAAGAAATGCTCGAACGTGGTTTCTGAGCCTGCCCATAAGATGATCAAATCATCAATATACCTCTTAAAAAATTTGATTTCTGGTATGTTCTTATTATAAATGTACTCCTCCTCTCACATGTCCATGAACAGGTTTGCCACACTGGGGGCATAACGTGCCCCCATGGCAACTCCCCTGGTTTGGACGTAGTATTGTTTATTATACCAGAAATAATTATTACTCATGGCCAGTTTCAATCCTTCAAGAATGTAGTCCATCTGTTTTTGTGTTAAATCTGTACGTTCTGTGAGGGGGTTAGCTCGGCAGCGGGTGTGTGTGACCCCCGAGATGGGCTCCCCACACAAAAACAGGCCCAGCAAACGGAGGTTGTGGTTTTCAAAATCAAAAAGGTGCGGTTTATTTTCTATTTACAGTGACAAAACACAGCAAAGCAAAAGAAACATAAACAAAATAAATCCTGGTCAACTTGACCTCTGACTAAACATACAGGTTTCCTAACTAACAACTGGGATCAGCCTAGTGCTGTCCTAGTCCCTAAGTCCCTGGTTTTAAATGTCCAAGCAAATAGCCACACAGGCTTTGTCTCACCGCACAGGGGTTCACTCTCCCTAGACAGTCCACACAGGTCTGGGTCCAGGCATGAGCTAACATCTAATGAAGCTGGGAGTTCTTATAGAGGCCTAAATGAGCTGACAAGCTTCAGCTGGTCTCATCAACTCCCTGTCTGCACGACGCCCCACACTCTCCCTAGAGGTATGAGTCATCCATGAGCCCACTAGCCTCAGCTGGGCTTATACAACTCTCCACCTAGTTGTATAAGTCGGCGTAAAGCCTGAATCTGGGCGAAATATATCTACCCCCCTGGATGCAACCAGGTGACTTTACCTTCCTGCTGTCACAGTTCATATAAGGCTTTTTCTACTCCCTTCAGTCTGTCCTCCTGCACTATACTTGTATATAGGGACTCCACATCAATCGTGGCGATTAAACATTCTCTGACTTCTGTTTGTTTTTGAAGCTCACCCAACAGATGCGAACTGTCCCTCAAATGGGATTTCCCTTGGCTAACCATTGGATTCAAAAATTTGTCAATATATTCACTTAGTCTTGAAAAGATGGAATTAATTCCGCTTATGATTGGTCTCCCTGGCGGTTTCAGTATACGCTTCTGCACTTTAGGTACGTGATATATGACTGGGGTTTTGGTTGATTGAGAAACTAAGTACTCTGCTTCTTTTTGGTTCAGAATGCCAAGGTCCCTGCCCTTGGAGACAAATGTTTTTAACTTGCCTTCCAGGACTCCCTTAGGGTTCCCTTTCAGTTTTTTATAGGTGTTCTCTACTTGCAGTAAGTTGTTCATCTCTTCTTCATAGTCCAGTTTGTTGAGTATGACTAGCCCTCCCCCCTTGTCCGCTGGTCTTATTATCACTTCCTTTTTTTCACCTATTTGTTTGATTATTTTCCAAATGTTCTTATTGTTCCTATGCGATTTTCTCTCCAATTTCCTTATATCCTCCTCTACCATCTTTTTAAATGCTGTCTCAGGCATTGGTTCCCCGGGGTCGGTGGGTTAAACAATCAGTTGTTTTTCAATGTAGTATGTTTGTAGGTTATTGGTTCAACTTTTCTTAAATCTTTATTCAGCTCAAAATGCTTTTTGAGGTTTAGTTTCCTCATTAACTTTTGGAGATCTATATACACTTCAAACTTGTCCAATTGTTTCTCAGGTGCATATTTTAATCCCTTATCCAAAATTGCTAGCTCCTCTTTTGAAAAAATGGCATTGTTTAGGTTATAAATGCCTTCCCCCAATATTCCCTTTGGCGTTTTTTTCTTCCCCCCTCTCTTTCCTCTTCTCCGTTTGTGCGGTCGTTGTATCTCTGGGGGGCTTTGTTGTGTCTCTCCCACTCCTGTGGTCTTCCTTCTCTGTCTCGGATTCCTTGGTTGTAATGATATGGGCGTTCTTCCATGGGTTCCTGTCCCCTCTGTATATCTCTGTTTGCAGTTCTCCCTTGCCCTCCTTTGTTCCATGTGGAACCCCTCCAGCTCGAGTTTCTGTACGGTACTCGGGCCTGCCATCTTCCTGGTGGTCTGCTGCGGGGTCCTCCTCTGGAAAAATCCCTCTGCTCCTGATGATCGTGTCTTCTATCTCGATCTGTTGGTGTTCTCCATCCCCTACTTCTATATGGCGGGGAGACTCTGTTTCTTAAATGGTTATTTCGTCTTGGGGTAGTAGGGATTCTGGGTGGGTTTCTATGGTCATCTTGATACTGACGATTATTATAAGGGGGTCTGTGTTTTGTTTGGTTTTTATTCCAGGCGTTGTTGTGGGTGGGTGGTTCCGAAGTGGTTTCAAATCTCAAATGTTGGATTGGGAGTTCATTATCACTTTCATTACCATCATCTTCACTTGAACTATCCTCCAATGATGGATTTTCTACTTCCTGAATTTCCTCCTCTTCTTCCATTTGCCATTTGTACACTCTCCCACTTCTGTACTCTAGGACATCCCTTTTGTACTTTTTTTGTACTTTTTTTGCTTGGATCTCGATATCATATTTCTTAATTACTTCCTGGAGTGCTAGCTCCTTATCCTTATATTCCTGTGTGGCTGAAAAGGGGGCCAGGGAATTTTTGAGTTCAACAATCTTTGCCTCTATTTGCCTCTAGTTTTCTCTCTAATTTCTAAACCAAGTTTTCAAGTCATACTCCAGATATGGGGTATGGGACACAAATAAATATAGGTTGTTCCTATAACTTATGCAGATTATAGGAAAATAGGGAAGATATCAACACATTAGATGAATCCCCTTGGAAACATAATATTTGGAATAAAATAGATGTGGGGGAAATGAACAATAAACAATACACATTGGAAAATTATACCACAAAGAGATAAGATTCATATAACCCATCTTTGGTAATCCCCAAGTGATAGGAAGGACAAACTGATGTAAAATGTGTGGAAAATGTAGTAAGGTATTCTAAATGGTTATACACAACAGATATGACCATTTAGCAAAAGAACTTGTGGGGACAAGTACATCGAAAATTACACCAAAACATATACTTAATGATAACACTAGGGGGGTCTTGCACTTGAATATTGTAAGATATAATAATCCCACTAGGTCATTAATGGTATAAATACCCAGGAGGGGAAAGTAGGGATAATATATCAGGGAATAGCCTCAATGTTTGCTTAAATTAATAAGGCATATAATCAACACAACGTAAATATATTAAGGGTATTATTTACTGAATTCCATGTTATTCCCCTTAGAGGATAAATAGATGTAATATCATATCCCCAATGTTTGCTTAAATTAATATGGCACATTCAACAAGACATAGAACAAATGTATTAGGGGTATCATTTACTGAATTCAATCACATTCCCCTTAGAAGATAAACAAAAGTCTCTATGAACTAATATAAGCAATCACTGGCATAGTAATAACCAATTACGTAACCACCACTAGATGGAGCCAAATAGGATAGATGGGAGCGATTATACACTCCACATATAGTGAATTGGAAAAGGAAGGTACGCCCTGAAGGGGCGGAGCTATAGTGCCAGTGCTTGCTTATAGACGTCGGACACGAAGGGATGATAGCACCTTTGATAACGACCATTCGTCGAAACGCGTCAGTTGACCATCCAGACACGTCCACGTCACGTCCGGTTAGCGAGGCTCGAGCGGTGGAACGCACGCCGAAGCTGAGGCTGACACAGCAGGCTGGCGTGACTTCCATGGGACTTGTCTGACATTGGCATACGGTTTGCGGTGTGGATTCACTAGGCACCTGGCGGTAATTACAACCAGAAGGGAGTGAATCTAGGAAGGTCTGCAGGCCTTATTTTTTATAATTATTTTTATTTATGTTTGGAATTTTTACTATTTTTTACAAATAAATAAGCGATTTTACGCTATGGAAGTTCTGTTCTGTGGTTCATTTCTGAGGATCTGATTGGTGGAGGAGGAGAGAGCAGAGAGTGGAACAGCCTACGGAGTGTAGGATAAATTGCTGGGGATACCCGATGAGCCTGTGACCCCTGCAGGGGTGCGTCGATCTGGTGAGTGGGGACCCATACGAGGGGGGAGCACCAAAAGTCACCGCTTTACCTGCAAGCTGGAGGATCTCCATTGGCAATATGTAATCGCCAAAGTCACTGAAAAATAGGATTTTTATAACAGCTTACCTGTAAAATCCTTTTCTTGGAGTACATCACGGGACACAGAGCGACATAGTCATTACTAATGGGTTATATAGATACCGTCAGGTGCTGGCACTGGCAACTTCCAAAACCGGAAGTACCCTCCCCTATATAAGCCCCTCCCATCCGGGAGCACCTCAGTTTTGTAGCAAAGCAATAAGTGTCCCCAAAGAGGGGCGGGAGCTCTGTGTCCCGTGATGTACTCCAAGAAAAGGATTTTACAGGTAAGCTGTTATAAAAATCCTATTTTCTTTCTCGTACATCACGGGACACAGAGCGACATAGTCATTACTAATGGGATGTCCTAAAGCAATGCCAAATGAGGGGGGGGATACACCATATATAAGCTGAGCGCTATCAGACATGAGGATCTTTTGCGGCCTGCAACACACTGCGCCCAAAGGCGACATCCTCCTGACTTCTAACGTCCACCTGGTAGAACCTAGTAAACGTGTGAACTGAAGACCATGTTGTGGCCTTACAGATTTGAGCCAGGGAGGCCTGGTGATGCACTGCTCATGAAGTTCCAACTGCTCTCGTGGAGTGCGCTCTAACTTTGAACGGAGGCGGTCTCCTTCTCAAGCCATAGGCTTGTATTATGACCTGTCGAATCCACTTGGCTAAAGTAGATTTTGACGCTGCCTGACCCTTTCTGGGGCCTTCCGGCAGAATAAACAAAGTATCCATTCTGCGAATCTGAGCAGTGGCTTTTAGATAAGCTTTAACTGCTCTTACTACATCCAAAGAATGCAATAACTTTTCCTCTACCGAGGTAGGTTTGGGGAAAAAAGAAGGAAGAACCACATCTTGGTTCAAATGAAACCTCGATACCACCTTAGGAAGAAAGGCTGGATGAGGACGTAACACTACTCTGTCCTTATGGATAACCAGATATGGCTCTTTACAGGACATAGCTGCTAATTCCGACACTCTTTTAGCCGAACAAATGGCTACTAGAAAAATCAATTTCCTGGTGAGAAGCACCAAGGAAATATGCTGTAATGGTTCAAATGGTTGTTTCTGTAGAACCGACAGAACCAAGTTTAGATCCCATGGACATATGGGAATATTAACCGGAGGACTAATACGCATCACTCCTTGTATAAAGGCTTTGACTAGTGAATGCGAAGCCAAGGGCCTTTGAAAAAATATTGACAAGGCTGAAATCTGACCCTTGATAGTACTCAAGGCAAGCTTCCTATCTACAGCCCATTGTAGGAAGTCCAGAATCCTACCTATTACGTATTTACGTGGATGCCATTTCTTGGCCTCACACCAGGCGATGTACGCCTTCCAGATTCTATAGTAGATCTGCCTGGATACCGGCTTCCTGGCATTGATCATGGTAGATACCACAGCATTAGAGAGCCCGCTCTTTTTTAGAATGTGGGCTTCAATAGCCAGGCCGTCAAACCTAGGGCTGGTAAGGAAGGGTGGTATATCGGTCCTTGCGAAAGCAGGTCCGGACGATGTGGGAGGGTCCAAGGACTCCCCACAGACATTTTTACAATCTCCGCGTACCATGCTCTTCGGGGCCACGCTGGAGCCACCAGAATCACTGGTTTCTTTTCTACCCTGATTCTGCGGAGTAATCGAGGTAACAATTGTGGCGGTGGGAATGCATATATCAGCTTGAACTGATCCCAAGGGAACACTAGGGCATCCGAGCCGCAAGCTAGGGGATCCCTTGTCCAAGAGACAAACCTGTCCACTTTTGTGTTGAATCTGGATGCTAGCAGATCTACATCCGGTGTTCCCCACCGCTGACATATTGTCCGGAAAACCTCGGGATGAAGGGACCATTCCCCTGGGCATAATTGTTGGCGACTTAGAAAGTCCGCCTTCCAATTCTCCACTCCTGGAATGAATACCGCAGATATGGCTGGGACATATCTTTCTGCCCATCTCAGGATGTAATTTACTTCCCTTTGGGCTGCACGACTCCTGGTGCCCCCCTGACGATTGATATATGCCACTGCTGTGGCATTGTCTGATTGAATTCTGACAGGGGACCCTTGGAGTTTGGATGTCCACGCTACTAGGGCATACCGGGCTGCTCGTATCTCTAAGAGATTGATGGGCAGGGCCTTTTCCGCATCCGACCATCTGCCCTGGAGAGACCATTGCTCCAGTACTGCTCCCCAGCCTATAAGGCTGGCATCTGTAGTGACCACCTTCCAGGAAACCGGACTGAAGGATTTCCCTCTTTCCAGATTCTGGGGAACCAACCACCAGCGGAGGCTCTTGCGAACGGAAGGGGACAAGGACATTGGTAAGTCCAGAGCCTGAACTTTTTTGTTCCAGGCTGACAGTATGGCCCTTTGCAACTTCCTTGAATGGAATTGACCGTAGGGTACTGCTTCGAATGATGCCACCATTTTTCCCAGCAGCCTCATGCACAGGCGTATGGATGGCTGTCTTTTTGAACCCACTAAGTGGATCAAATCTCTCAAAGACGACCCCTTTTCTTGAGGCAAGAAAATTTTTCTCTGGTCTGAATCCAGCCTTAGCCCCAAGTATTCCAGACTTTTGACTGGTTTTAGGGCTGACTTGTCTCGGTTGATAATCCAACCGTGAGATTCCAGATACTCGATTGTCTCGTGAACAACCACTTCTAGTTTTTCCACTGAGTGGTCTATCAGCAACAAGTCGTCTAGATATGCCATTATCGTTACACCTTGTGTTCTTAGATTGGCCAATAATGGGGCCAGAATTTTTGTGAACACTCTTGGTGCTGTGGCCAGACCGAAGGGTAAGGCTCTGAACTGAAAATGGCGCCCTTCTACCGCAAAGCGTAGAAATTTTTGGTGGGCTGGAAAGATGGGAATGTGCAAATAAGCATCTTTGATGTCGATCGAGGCTAACCATTCCTCCCCTTGTAGGGCAGTGGCTACCGATCGGATCGACTCCATCCGGAAAGTCCTGATATGTAGGAATTTGTTTAGCCCTTTTAGATTTAATATGGGCCTCACGTCCCCGTTTGGCTTCGGGACTGTAAAGAGGTTTGAGTAAAACCCGAATCCCCATTCTTCCAGGGGAACCTCTATAATTACTGCTTGGAGCAATAATTGTTCTAGTGCCAACAGGAGGGATCCTCTCTTCTGGGGATCCCTTGGCACGTTTGACCTTATAAAGCGGGAAGGAGGGGAGTTTTTTAACTCCAATTTGTATCCCAGATTTACTGCGGAGAGCACCCATCTGTCTCGGATCGTGTCCCGCCAGGTCTCTGCGAACAACTGAAGTCTTCCCCCCACCCGATTGAGTGGGGGCAACCCTTCATGCATTTGACTTTGGGGGAGGTTTTGTACCTCTCCTGCCCCAGGGCTTCTTGTTACCCTGCAATTGTCCCTGATTTTTACCTCCGGGATTTGACCGAGGAGGCCGTCGGAACTGTTTCACAGCCGATGTCCTAGGGACTGGAGAAGCAGGCCTCTTAAAAGAGGGACCTCTAACTCTATTTTTAACCGGCAAAAGTGTACTTTTACCGCTGGAAATTTTCTGGATATATTTTTCCAGGTCTTCCCCGAATAAGCGTTCACCATGAAATGGGAAGCTGACCAGCAATTTTTTACAGGGAGCTTCAGCAGACCAGTTTTTGAGCCATAGAAGCCTGCGCATATGTACTACAGACAGCGTAAGGCGGGAGGCCTGATGGATTGAATCCTTTATAGCGTCCACCGCAAAGCATAAGGCTCTAGGTAGATCAGCTAGGGCAAGAGCCTGCTGATCTGGCAAGTCCCTTAAGACCTGTTTCAACTGATCCTTCACTGCTTGGCAGACCCCAATAGCTGCCACTGCTGGTTGTGTCACCAAGCCTGCTGTAGAAAAAGCAGATTTTAATAAGGACTCCAATTTTTTATCTATTGGGTCCTTGAACATTTGGACATTATCCACTGGACATGTCAGTGATTTATTCACACAAGAGATGGCTGCGTCCACTGTAGGGACCCTCCATTTTTTGATGAACTTATCCTCCATGGGATAGACCACCTGAAATCTCTTAGGGGGAGTAAATATTTTGTCAGGATGCTCCCAATCCTGGTAAATGAGCCCTTCCAGTAAAGGATGGATCGGAAAGGAACAAACAGTCTGGGGAGCTTTTAGCGACCCCAACGAGGAGACAGAAGTGGATGATGGCTCCGCAAGGGGCATTTTAAATGCTGATCGGACCATATTAGTCAGGGACTGAACCCATAACCTTTCAGCATGTGATGCTGAGAATGGCTCTTCCACTGTTGATTCCTCTACAACCGAATCGACCTCATCCTGATCCCCTTCAGGTAGGTCGATCCCTGTATGGGACTGTTGCTCTGTTAACAGGCACTCTGAGGGAGGAGACGGAGATCGAGCGCTTTTTTCCTGTGACAGGGAAGCAGCGATCAATGCTGACAATCTCTCTTCCAGCCCTCCCAGAGCTGAGGAAAAAACCTCCTCTGTTACATACACAGGAGCAGGTGAACTGAGGACAGCCACAGTACCAGGTACTCCTGAGGGTGCTCTACGGTCACTAACCTCTGATTCTTCAGGGGAGACTGGTGCAGCCGAAGCATGCCCAAGATCCTCAGAGCCCGATGGAGACCCCCTATTCCTCCTGGAATTTCTAGTCCCGGAGTTTTTAGACGGCATATTCCTAAGCCACAAAGCTGAGGTATTCCAGCCGAAATACACCAGTTACTGACAATAGTCTAGCATAAATGCTGCTATAAGAAACAGTTGGTGTCTACTAATGTGCCTTTCTAGGGGATGCCTGTATCAACCGCTTGCTGTATGCCTTTAAATGTTGCCAGCTCTGTCTCTGTACTTCATAGCCAGCTCACCACACAAAATTGTGGTTTTTAACATGCTGGGACGCCCGCACATGCGCAGAAGCGCTGCGGCCGCACAGAGCGTCATCCCCCAGGCTCCGCCCCCTTTCGCAGCTCACCTCTATATATAGAGGCGCGTGCACGCGCACGCGCGCGGCCACGTGCGCCTTCGGCGCTAATTTCGAAAATGGAAACCAGGGACAAGAGCCAGGGCCCCTTTGCCGCAGGCCGGGGGATGGACGAGCATTGCAACATGGCAGAGGAAGCAGTTTCCCATAAGAGAACTCACCATCTGCCTGGACTCGCTCTGATGAGAAGAAACTAGTCCACATGACAAGAAACGTTCCACAGCGGCCTCTAGTGGACAAACACAGGTACCGCAGTCTAATATATTAAATATATATTTAAAAAAAATTTTTTTTTTTTCTTGACCACCATTAAAAATTATTACATTTTTTTAGTAGTTACAGGCATGCACAGAATTTTGCGGGAATACCGTTAGGTAACAGACAGAAAGACAAATTAGGCTTGGGGGTCCCCCAATAGAACCAAGTTCCTGGGGGCCCCCACTTACCTGTTCCCCGCCGCAGGACTTTGTTTGGTCCACAAAAGCCCAAACTTCACCTATCACGGCAGGCATTGTAATCAAACCTTCAGGGACCGGGTTCCCAAGGATTCCACTCCCCTGGACCTGTATAGCACCCTGCACAGAAAACATCTTGGTCGTGGGTATGACCAGAGCTCTGGATCCCAGGGTCCAGCTCTCCTAAGAGAAGCATTACAGGCAAAACCTTGCTCTTCTCTGCAAGGCCCGGGTACCGACCGTTTAGCTATGAAGCTTTTTTGGTTGGATCCGGAATAGCTTACTGAGGCCCAAAAGAACCTGTACGCAAGCTCAGTGAAAAACACATGTTTCTTCTTGGCCAACACCTTAGACACTGGCAAAAAACTGAGGTGCTCCCGGATGGGAGGGGCTTATATAGGGGAGGGTACTTCCGGTTTTGGAAGTTGCCAGTGCCAGCACCTGACGGTATCTATATAACCCATTAGTAATGACTATGTCGCTCTGTGTCCCGTGATGTACGAGAAAGAAAAACGCATGAAGAATACTTGAACTTTTTTATGTTAACACATGAACTTGCTGTAGCCGCATGAACTTATCCTGGCTATACTATATATGTATATATCTGTCAGTACTTCTTTTTTCTGATTAACCATTTGAATTGAGGAATTACAAGGAAACTAATCCTCACCACTAAAGTGGCTGACCATTACATGACCATTGTGAATACATTTCATTGGTTCAGTTAATGGGTTAACCTACAAGGGAATTAACTGGACGTCTAGCAGCTCCCACCTGGGGCAGTGACCAGGGACTATAACGGAAATCGGGCATTACCAGTTTTTAGGCACAGGATATATTGAATACACACAACACTTTAAGGTGTGAACTGTATGGAATAAGATACAGGGACTTATACGGCAAGGAAGTCATTTTTGTAATATTGTTTTTTGATTTTTTTGAAATACTGAGTTCACTAGAAGTTTGTTTGGAATCTTGAGATTAATGTTTGGATTATGGAATTTGCATCCAATATGAAGTGAAACGCACCCACATAGATATCATACACATTAATAAGGGTAACATTTATTTATTTAATAGCACAATTGTCACAACCTTTAGAGGGTTAGGATTTTTTCCACATACATAGGAGTTGAGGATCACACACACAGCTAATATATAGAATCTAGGATTACTAGCACAAAATACACACAGTCCTGCACCTCATCCCATAGGGGCTTATCAGTTGTATCCGCAGAGGAAACCCAACACAATTCTAAATAAGTTCCCAGAGCATAAGGGTAGCGCCATATACCCCAAACCTTTTACCACGTTACCCAGTAATTTGCCTTGTGACAGATTACATATCAGGGGGGGCAGCAGCCTAAATAAAGTCCACATTGCGCAGAACATCACCACAAGTTCAGTATATATATAGATTTTTTTTATTTAAATTTTTTTTTGTTACATATGATGTTTGCATTTCATTGCTATAAGCAAGCATTTTACCGAATGAAATTGATTCATTCAGTCTGTTTTGTTGTGATTGGCCCTGTCTGTACCATGTGATCACACTGACCAATCACAGGTAGCAACACAATTGTACACAATGGATTGGCTTGAAAGGGAACCATCCAATGTTTACAACTGTCATGTGACCCGCTGTGATTGGTTACAGCGGTCACATGGTACGGGCAGCGTCAGTGTCCGGTGGATCCAGCCGGTGACAGATCCCGCCGCTGCGCAGCCCTCGATCCGGGAGGACGTCATCCTGCTATAGGCCGGGCAGGAACCGGTGATATAAAAGTCTATTCCCTGTATTCTGTCTCCCATTTCACTGGATAACAGGTTATGCTTTCAGAAGCAACGCAACCCATATTTCTGGCCCATATACTACATAGTTAAAGGTTTGTGGACTAGAATACCTAAACCTCCCATTCCAAATCATAGGCCCGCTGCCACTAACCCCTCCCCCCTCCCCTCTCCCCTCCTCACTTTGTGGCTATAACAGCCTCCATTCTTCTGGGAAGGCTTTCCATGAGATTGTAGAGTGTTTCTTATAATGTATGACAACAGCCGGCTCTCAGAAAGACATCATCAGCAGTCACTTCCGGGTTCATGCGTTTATATTCTGGGAGTGTCTGGTGCAGACGTCACCTCTCGTGTGCAGCATGGAGCAGCAGGAGTGTGAGCGGGGTCCGGAGAGAGAGGACTGAGCTGCAGAGGATCAGCAGAGCTGGGGGACCAGAGCAGGAGAAACTAGCAATGTCACACGTTGTGCGCAGCGTGAGAGCAATATAGCAGGAGGGGAGCAGGGACCAGAGAGAGAGAGGAGGATCAGTACTGAGCGGGGGATTAGCAGAGCTGGGGGTTACTACTGAGTGGGGGGATCAGCAGAGCTGGAAGTACTACTGAGTGCGGGGATCAGCAGAGCTGGAAGTACTACTGAGTGCGGAGATCAGCAGAGCTGGAAGTACTACTGAGTGTAGGGATCAGCAGAGCTGGAAGTACTACTGAGTGCGGGGATCAGCAGAGCTGGAAGTACTACTGAGTGCGGGGATCAGCAGAGCTGGGGGTACTCCTGGGCGGGGGGATCAGCAGAGCTGGGGGTACGCCTGGGCGGGGGATCAGCAGAGCTGGGGGTACGCCTGGGCGGGGGATCAGCAGAGCTTGGGGTACGCCTGGGTGGGGGATCAGCAGAGCTGGGGGTACGCCTGGGCGTGGGATCAGCAGAGCTGGGGGTACGCCTGGGCGGGGGATCAGCAGAGCTGGGGGTACGCCTGGGCGGGGGATCAGCAGAGCTGGGGGTACGCCTGGGCGGGGGATCAGCAGAGCTGGGGGTACGCCTGGGCGGGGATCAGCAGAGCTGGGGGTACTCCTGGGCGGGGGATCAGCAGAGCTGGGGGCACTACTGGGTGGGGGGTACTAATGAGCTGGGGAACAGCTGAATACATAGATGCAAACCATACATCTGAGCATTTTAATTCTCTCCAGTCTTGAAATTTACACAGATCTGCCACCCATCCAGAGGGTGACACCACTACTACTACTAGTGTCACCAGCCTGCTCGCTGGACAATGAATCGTCATCCCTCTGCAGACTGACTGCCCCGGAATGGTGACACCCGCCTGGCAATGCTGTTTGGGAATCACAATATTCCAGCATGTAGACATGTGCAGAAAAAACTAAAAATGGTTTAGGTGTCATTTTGTTTCGATTCGTTATTAAAATAATTTTGTTTCGCTAAATTTGTTAAATTCGTTTTTAGGATTAGTTTTGTTTATTCCTTTTCAATTTCAATTCTCCGAATTCAATTCGACCGAATTTGGAAAATTCAAAATTTATTCTATTTAAAATGCGTATTTCAGGAGACGGTTATATTCTTTCTATTTTATTCAATTCTATTTTTTTTTCTATCCTATTCCTTTAATTTCAACTCTAATCTTTTCTATTCTGTTCTATTCTTTTATTTTCTATTCTATTTTATTCTATTCCTTGATTTTCTATTATTTTATTTTTGCGATTCTATTCTGTTATGTTTTACTTTATTCTACTCTCTTCCATTCCTTTAAATTATATTTTATTATTTATATTCTATTATTTTATTTTCTATTATATTATTTTCTTGTATATTATAGTCCTTCATTTTCTATTATATCTTATTCTATTCTTTTATTTTTTATTCTATTCTGTTCAACTTTATTCAATTTTTTCCATTCTATTCCTTTTCATTTCTATTCTATTTGTTTTCATTCTATTCTAATCTAATCCTTTAAATTATATTTAATTATTTTAGATTCTATTATTAAAATTTTCGATTCTATTCTTTTCTTGTATATTAAATTCCTTTATTTTCTATTATATCTTATTCTATTCTTTTATTTTTTTATTCTGTTTAACTTTATTCAATTTGTTTCCATTCTATTAAATTCCTTTAATTTCCATTCTATTATGTTTTACTCTATTCTTTTCTACGATTTTATTTTCTAGTCTATTCTTTTCTATTCCTTTATTTTCTATTATACCTTATTCTATTTTTTTCCATTCTATTCTATTCCTTTAATTTCTATTCTGTTATGTTTTACTCTATTCTTTTCTACGATTTTATTTTCTAGTCTATTCTTTTCTATTCCTTTATTTTCTATTCTGTTATGTTTTACTCTATTCGTTTCTAGTCTATTCTTTTCTATGCTATTATTTCTATTCCATTCCTTTAATTTTCTATTATATCTTATTCTATTCTTTCATTTTTTTTTATTCTATTCTGTTCAACTTATTCTATTTTTTCCATTCTATTCCTTTTTAATTTCTATTCTATTATGTTTTACTTTATTCTACTTGTTTTCATTCTATTCTAATCTATTCTATTCCTTTAAATTATATTTTATTATTTTAGATTCTATTATTTTAATTTTCAATTCTATTATTTTCTTGTATATTAAATTCCTTTATTTTCTATTATATCTTATTCTATTTTTTTTCCATTCTATTCCTTTCATTTCTATTCAGTTATGTTTTACTCTATTCTTTTCTAAGCTATTATTTCTATTCCATTCATTTATTTACTATTATATCTTATTCGATTTTTTTATTTTTTTATTCTGTTTAACTTTATTCAATTTTTTTTTCCATTCTATTAAATTCCTTTAATTTCCATTCTATTATTCTTTTCTACGATTTTATTTTCTAGTCTATTCTTTTCTATGCTATTATTTCTATTCCATTCCTTTAATTTTCTATTATATCTTATTCTATTCTTTTATTCTGTTTAACTTTGTTCTATTTTTTTTTTTTCCATTCTATTAAATTCCTTTAATTTTCATTCTATTATTCTTTTTTACGATTTTATTTTCTAATCTATTCTTTTCTATTCCTTTATTTTCTATTGTTTTCGATTAGAATTTCGGGCGAATTTCGATTCAGAACTAAAAACGAGCGGCACGTGTCTAGCAGGATGTGTAGATATATGGTCGCCAGGCTGCAGCTCTCCGTTACCATGGCGGTTGGATAAACGTTTCATCCATTTCCCTTCTGTTTATAAAACGGAAACATTAAAAATAAAATAAAAATCGCTCTAAAAAACTGAGATCCGAGCGGCATTGTCTCCCCCTCCCCCACTCACAGGTCCAGGATGAGGATGTAGGCGTTGGCCGACTCGTAGGTGTCATGGAGGGCGAGGTACTGCGGGTGTTGGAGGTGCTGGAGCAGCGCCGCCTCATGAGACGCCTGTTCGCGCTTTTTCAGCTTCTTGTTGACGAATTTCACGGCGACGTCCTTCCGCGTGTTCCTCTGCACGCACTTCTTCACCACCGAGAACCGACCCCTATGGGGGGGGGAGGGGCAATGACAGGTGAAGGGATATACATAGAAGAGATCATATAATAGCACAGCAGAGGGCGTGCAAACAGATCACAATGGCGCCATACACAGAGAGATTTGTGAAGGATTTTAGGAACAAGAGATCCCCAACAAATGATTTTATTATTAATTGAAACGTATACCGTATATACTCGAGTATAAGCCGACCCGAATATAAGCCGAGGCACCTAATTTTACCACAAAAAACTGGGAAAACGTATTGACTCAAGTCTAAGCCTAGGGTGTCCATCTGCATGCCTCACTGTGCCCATGCCTCACTGTGCCCATGCCTCACTGTGCCCATACCTCACTGTGCCCATACCTCACTGTGCCCATACCTCACTGTGTCCATGTGCATGCCTCACTGTGCCCATGCCTCACTGTGCCCATGCCTCACTGTGCCCATACCTCACTGCCCATGCCTCACTGTGCCCATGCCTCACTGTGCCCATACCTCACTGTGCCCATGCCTCACTGTGCCCAATCCTCACTGTGCCCATACCTCACTGTGCCCATGCCTCACTGTGCCCATGCCTCACTGTGCCCAATCCTCACTGTGCCCATGCCTCACTGTGCCCATGCCTCACTGTGCCCATGCCTCACTGTGCCCATGCCTCACTGTGCCCAATCCTCACTGTGCCCATGCCTCACAACTAGACCGACGTTTAACATGGGAGTCTATGGAAGGGGTGCCTGGCTTTGAAAAATCAATGCTCCCCGGCCATAGGTTCCCTAGACAAAAAACCTTGCACACTTACAGAGGAGAAATGGGGCTACATGTGTGCCAAGTTTCGGGACCAGGGGACCTACGACCGGCCAGTACCGGGTCCCCAAATTCACCAGAAAAATGACCGTTTAACATGGGAGTCTATGGAAGGGGTGCCCGGCTTTGAAAAATCGGTGCTCCCCGGCCATAGGTCCCCCGGACAACAATCTTTGCACACTTGTAGAGGAAGAGTGAGGCTACATGTACACCAAGTTTTTGGGTCCAGGAGACCGACGGCCGGCCGGTAGCGGGTCACCGAAATCCAGGAGATCAGGCGCAAAACGGTGACTCGAGTATAAGCCGAGGGGGGCATTTTCAGCACAAAAAAATGTGCTGAAAAACTCGGCTTATACTCGAGTATATACGGTAGATTGAAAACAGGATCAAAAACAAGCAACTAAAATACTGATTGTCTCCCCTGCCGATTGTGTAAGTTTGTCCAAGAAATGAAGGGTCTATAATTCTTATCATAGGTGTATTTTATATGATAGAGACAGAATAGCAACCAAAACTCCAGAAAAAACACATGACCAGTGGCGGTGCATCCATAGTGGGCACAGGAGCGCTGCCCCCTCTCTCACCTGCGCCCGTCACTCACAACAACAATACGTAGGTTCATGCAGTGCCACCCATGCCGCCAATGCCATATTGTGCTGCAGACAGTGCCACCCATGGCGCTAATGCTATAACGCATGTGCTGCCTGTCTGCAGCACAATATGGCATTGGCGACATGGGTGGCACTGTCTGCAGGTAGCACATGCGTTACGGCCCATAACGCATGTGCTGCCTGCAGAGACAGTGCCGCCAATGCCGTAATGTGCTGCAGACAGTGCCACCCATGACGCTAATGCCATAAAGCATGTGCTGCATGCAGAGACAGTGCCACCCATGCTGCCAATAGCATTATACCATTGGCGGCATGGGTGGCACTGTCTGCAGCACAATATGGCATTGGCGGCATGGGTGGCACTGTCTGCAGGTAGCACATGCGTTATGGCATTAGCGGCATGGGTGGCACTGTCTGCAGCACATTACGGCATGGGTGGCACTGTCTGCAGCACAATATGGCATTGGCGGCATGGGTGGCACTGTCTGCAGGTAGCACATGCGTTATGGCATTAGCGGCATGGGTGGCACTGTCTGCAGCACATTACAGCATGGGTGGCAATGTCTGCAGCACAATATGGCATTGGCGGCACTGTCTGCAGGTAGTACATGCGTTATGGCATTAGCGGCATGGGTGGCACTGTCTGCAGCACATTACGGCATGGGTGGCACTGTCTGCAGGTAGCACATGCGTTATGGCATTAGCGGCATGGGTGGCACTGTCTGCAGCACATTACGGCATGGGTGGCACTGTCTGCAGCACAATATGGCATTGGCGGCACTGTCTGCAGGTAGCACATGCGTTATGGCATTAGCGGCATGGGCGGCACTGTCTGCAGCACATTACGGCATGGGTGGCACTGTCTGCAGCACAATATGGCATTGGTGGCATGGGTGCCACTGTCTGCAGGTAGCACATGTGCTGCCTGCAGAGACAGTGCCACCCATGCCGCCAATGCCGTAATGTGCTGCAGAGACAATTTCAAGGTGGGGTCTGGGGTGGGGCCAGGGGTGTGGCTGAAGGAGGGACCAGGGGCGGAGCTGAAGGGGGCCCCGTCAGGTAGGCTGTACGGGGCCCCATGATTTCTATCAGTGGCCCTGCTTCCGGGGCTGTGGTCAGGGAGAAGACAAAATCCATATTTGGTGGTCCTGCCCCCCCCCCTCCCCGCCTAGCGGGATTCTGGTCAAGGGTCTTCAGACTCCCTGTTCACCCTTTTCCACGTACCGATCTGCAAGGATGCCAAACTAGCATTGCTCCATCGTCCGATCCTGGGCCTCTCTTCCTCTCAGCAGAAATTGGCCCCTTACCTATTTATCACTGCCAAGTGCACAATAGCGAGGGGCCTGGGAAAAAAACTCCTGTTTCGTTTGCAGTGGTGAAGAGCACCTTGACGACCCTCCTGATCCACGAAAAAAATGTATCCTCAGCGATACTCATGCTAACTCTGTGGTGGTCTTGTGCCCAGCCAGCCTAGGCCCCTCTAAAAAAAAAAACCCTCAACCCCCAGCCTGGGGGGAACTTCCCTCTCCTTCCTCCGCTCCTCGCCTAAGCTCCTCCTCCTCCTCCTACCCTCTTCTCTGGGCTCCTTGTCCGCCACTCTGTTCTTCATTCCCGCCTTCTTGTTCCCCACTTTAATTAGCAGTCCTCCCCCTTTTTTTTCTGTTTTGTTTCGTTTTCTCCACTTATGGCGGATGAGTCCGCTCCCTTTACCTACCTTAGCCCCCCCCCCCAAGTCGTAAGGCTCAGGCACTATGCATTACCCCCCCGGCCTGGGTCATTGTTCGTTAATAGTTTATACTCTAGGACACGTCTTTTTTTGTGTTTTCACAAGAATCCTGCATTGTGTCCAATGTTCATATCTCCTGCGTGGGAATTTTGTATCTATTCTCTCTTTACATTCCAATAAAAATAATTGCACCGAAAAAACATATTATGGCCACCAGGTGGCGTTGACGATAAAAGAACTACACATATTAGAGAAAATACAGCAATTTTCATCCCCACTGTACAGAGGTTTGTCATCGCCACACAGCAAACATTCCCTACATAGATATGATCCTTCCATTATGGCAAATTAAACACAGGCTGAGTGCTTTTGTGAATGACCCCCACCCACACCTCTGCCAGAAACCATAGCCTGGTGACCTTGGCCTTTCTCTTCTGCAGCTGCACAGCCTGATCACCTTCTCGCTCTCAGCCTGTGATTAGACAGCAAAGGAACAACAGCAGACTGATGAGTCCTCACTCTGTTCTCTACTCCTGCCAGCACGTTCCTTGTCTACACATGTGCACAGTGCACGTCTGATTGGCTGCTAAAAAAAAAAAAGCTCCTCCCTTTCCAAGTCTGCACATTGCAGCAGATCACAAGAGGCTCATACCGAGTCCAATTCAGGAATATAAATTAGTTCACGTTTAATGTGATTACAGAATACATCATTTGGTGCCGATCTCCCGGGGTTCTGCTTTATGGTTAAAACATACAAAATTGAGCAGAGAGGGAATTATCATATAGAAAGAAGCGCGGTGTGACGTACCGTCCGATCTCCTGCAGCTCCACGTACATCTGGTCGAAGTTCTCCTTCCAGCAAACGGTGGAGCCATCAGTATTGGCGTCTGTAGAGGAAGAAGAGGAGGAGAGGTGATATGGAGGAGAGAACAGAACCCTCCTACGCAATGCGCCAATCACACCAACCACTGGATGTCTCCCCTCTATTCATTATTGTGCAGAGTTATGCAAATATCACAATTCCTCAGTGGGTGGATGCCAGTCTGGAGGGGTGGGCATTCCTATAAGCAGACCACCCTGGATAATGCCCACATGTAGAGGCGTAACTATAGGGGTCGCAGAGGTCACAATTGCGACCTGACCTTATGCTTCAGTGGGCCCGTGCAGCCCCCCCCCTGTTACATTTGTCTACACCTGGATGAGAGGGGCATCAGGCGCGACGGCATATAGCGAAACCGATGTCCTGCATTTTGCTCCTGCAGCCGCCGAATGCCTGCGGGAGGGAGAGGAGAAGCGGGCATTCAGCAGCTGCAGGAGCAAAATGCAGGGCATCGGTTCTGCTATATATCATGCCGCCCTCGCCACCCCTCCTATCCAGCCTTGTGCTAGGTGTTTCTGGCAGTCGTCAGATGCCAGGACAGCCGGCTCCACCCCCGACTCCAGCTCATGCTGCTTGTCTCTAGGCTTCTCCTGCTGGGTAAGGCAAGACCAGCATACTGTGTGTCCTACTGTAACAATGATCCTTCTTATCACATTGCCCCCCCCAACTGTCACACTGCCTCCCCCCCAACTGTCCCACTGCCCCCTCTTATCACACTGCCCCCCAACTGTCCCACTGGCCCCTCTTATCACACTGTCCCACTGCCCCCTCTTATCACACTGCCCCCCAACTGTCCCACTGGCCCCTCTTATCACACTGCCCCACCCCAACTGTCACAGTGCCCCCTCTTGTCACACTGCCCCCCAACTGCCACACTGCCCCCGTCATACTATCCCCCCGTCACACTGCCCCCACTGTCATACTTCTCCCCTCTCCTGTCATACTGCCTCACTCCTTTCGCACTTACCAGGTACCCTTTCTCCTGTCACACTGCCCCCCTCTTGTTACAATATCGCCCCTTTACACTGTCCCCTCTTATCACACTGCTACCCAACTGTCACACTGCCCCCTCTTATCACCCTGCCCCACCCCAACTGTCACAGTGCCCCCTCTTGTTACACTGCCCCCCCAACTGCCACACTGCCCCCCCCAACTGCCACACTGCCCCCATCATACTATCCCCCCGTCACACTGACCCCATTGTCATACTTCTCCCCCCTCCTGTCATACTGCCTCACTCCTTTCACACTTACCAGGTACCCTTTCTCCTGTCACACTGCCCCCCTCTTGTCACACTGCCCCGCCTCATACTGCCGCTACTTGGAACACTGCCCTTCTCCTTTCACAGTGCCCCCTCTTATCACAATCCCATCTCCTGTCACACTTTCCAGGTACCTTTCTCCTGTCACACTGCCCCCTTTTGTCACAACACTGCCCCCCTGTCACACTGCCCCATTGCTCCCCTCCTTTCACAATACCCCCTCTATCATACTGGTTCCCCCATTACACTGCCGTGTCACACTTCCCCCTTCTTTTACAGTGCCCCCTCCAGACCCTTCCTTTTCCTTTTTCCCCATTCATAGATACAGCATAGTAACGGCGTTTCATATGCTTCAGTTTGTGATTGAACAGGAAGCCTCTGTACAGAGCTATTTCTGCCCATTCATTCTGTGTAGCTGAGGCTGCAGAGATGGAGATTGAGGGCACTGGGCTCAGAGGAAAGGGCCCCTGCCAGGGTCGGACTTCATGGTTTCTTGCACTGAGGCCCAAGTGCAAGAAGGTTCTAGTTACCCCTCTGCCCACATGTGATGCTGAGTCTCCAAGATTGAAAGAACTGAAATCCAATGAATGAAAGGGGCGGGGCCAGGGACTGTCAGACTGGGGAAGAAAAAGCTAGATAACGCTGGATGTCCTCCAGCCAGAAAACGAGGCAGGGCTCTATCTGACTTGTTGCAGCTTCTAATGTACATTGTGAGATGCTCACAGTGTGCAGTGAAATCAGAGGAAGCCGTTTCAGTCCAGGAGAGGAGCCGGTACACCTATGCGAGACTGAAGAAGAGGCCGGAGGGAGGATATAAGTGAAGGAAGATGATATCCGTATTATACCCTGAAATCTGAATGAGGAAAAGAGACCCCCCTCACATTCCTCATCCTCCAGTATATTTCTGGAGTTCATAGGCTTGCGCACAGGGTGTGCCAGGTGTGCCTGGGCACACCTTAATCACCCTGTACACAGTGCAGATTCCCCCCCCCCCCCCCCAGTGCTGCCGGCCTCTCTACTTTTCTTTCCCACCGGCTGCTGCTGTGGGCACACACAGGGGAGGTGTTTTAGGATGAGTGGGGGAATTTTGGGGTTGAAGGGGCCTGTGAATATGTAATGTACCGGCCCGTTCCCTTTCAGAATGAACACAGTGAGTGATTGGTACCGTGTGTTTGAGCTTTGGAGTCTAATGCAATAGGCTGCTCACACATGCTGGAGTTCATGGTATGATCTATCTGAAGCCAAAACGATCAGTTTTAGTTGTGGAGTGAGGAAGAGATGAAATCGCAGTCTGCAGCTACATGGATTGAATCCTAGAGCTGCTGGATTCTGTCCTTCATTGCCATCTACTGGACATTCTCCTGCACTGCAGCAAAACCACATTCAAGGTGCTCACCACTGACCCCTGCTGGACATTCTCCTGCACTGCAGCAAAACCGCATTCAAGGTGCTCACCACTGACCCCTGCTGGAATTTTTCTGGCACTGCAGCAAAACCACATTCAAAGGTGCTCCCCGCTGACCCCTGCTGGACTTTCCCTGGCACTGCAGCACACTGCAGGTTCTTACAGCTGAGCTCATTAGCAATCTATAAAGTGAGCTCCATGCCTGTTTTTGACCAACGGGTTCCGTCTGACTCATGTCTGTTTGTACAACTTTGAACTTGGCAAAGTTTTCCCACCCATGAGCTGTAAACTACTCCAGCAGCATAAGGTTGCAGGCCCTGCCCTTTTTGTGCCCCCTTTCTGAGGTACCCCTCTTCTGCCTACCCCTATGTCTGGTTCTGCTGCCACTCAAGCATCTGCCTTCCTGCTCCCCCCCCCCCGACCTTCCTTGGATTTCAGGTTGGTGGTTTAACATCGGCACCATCAGCGGGGGAAAAGACCCAACACAAGGTGGTTGTTGTTCTGATGGAGTTGGCACACTCAGGTGATGCAGAGGGCTCACAAATTGTGACACTGTGTCCCCAATAGGGAGATTCGCACGCTCCGGTAATCTGGGTCTCTTATACAGAAAGGAATGGAGGATCCACAATGTTTGTTGTCACTTGAACAAGAGGGGAAGCTTCCAATGGGAACACCTAGTGACAAATGTCTATACGGGGATGGCCTCCCCCTTGTTTTGGGGAGATGGACTCTCACTTAATGATGTCAATCCAATCCCGCTCCACCCAGAACTAGAATAAAAGGTTCAGGCTTTAGATACACCTTAAAGTTTCCCAAATTTTGGGACCAGTTTGGATGAAAGGACCAGAATGTTTCCTTCAGAGAAGTCTACGTTGGAGGTCCTCAGGAGCTCTGGATATTTCATAGACCCCCATAGGACTGATATCAGACCATCCCCCGCTCTCAGATGGATTCGGACCTAGAAGCTGTTTGTAGCCCTTTATAATGTCTGTATAATATGGAGGAAATGTTCCAGGTTCTCTATTGGCTGCTCAGACATAAAATGGCGAATATTTGACGATGAGCTGCTGCAGTCCTGATATCCAAGCTGAGCACCCTGGTAATAGAGGAACGCAGGAGACGGAGTCCCAACCTACCGTTCTCAGGCAGCCGAAGGGGTTCCGATGGCTCGCTGGGCAGGCTGATGCCCCAGGGGTTGCTGGCGCTGACTCTGAACTGGTAAGCACCTCCAGGCCTCAGGTCCTCCAGTACAAGGTAAGTATCCAGCGTACAGGCCACTGACTGCTGCCAGACCTGGGAGCCTGTGGGAGAGACAGTGCATGTTACATCAGAGGGAGGGAGAGCTTAAACATTCTTACTGTATAGCAGGGGTCTCCAAACTAAGGCCCAAGGGTCACATCCAGTGCAAGATTTTATCCCTAAGCTGGGGGAGGGCTCTGACGGGGACCCTGATGCAAGGGGGGCGTCTGACGGGGACCCTGATGCAAGGGGGAGTCTGACGGGGACCCTGATGCAAGGGGGGAGTCTGACGGGGACCCTGATGCAAGGGGGGAGTCTGACGGGGACCCTGATGCAAGGGGGGAGTCTGACGGGGACCCTGATGCAAGGGGGGAGTCTGACGGGGACCCTGATGCAAGGGGGGAGTCTGACGGGGACCCTGATGCAAGGGGGGAGTCTGACGGGGACCCTGATGCAAGGGGGGAGTCTGACGGGGACCCTGATGCAAGGGGGGAGTCTGACGGGGACCCTGATGCAAGGGGGGAGTCTGACGGGGACCCTGATGCAAGGGGGGAGTCTGACGGGGACCCTGATGCAAGGGGGGCGTCTGACGGGGACCCTGATGCAAGGGGGAGTCTGACGGGGACCCTGATGCAAGGGGGGAGTCTGACGGGGACCCTGATGCAAGGGGGGAGTCTGACGGGGACCCTGATGCAAGGGGGAGTCTGACGGGGACCCTGATGCAAGGGGGGAGTCTGACGGGGACCCTGATGCAAGGGGGGAGTCTGACGGGGACCCTGATGCAAGGGGGGAGTCTGACGGGGACCCTGATGCAAGGGGGGAGTCTGACGGGGACCCTGATGCAAGGGGGGAGTCTGACGGGGACCCTGATGCAAGGGGGGAGTCTGACGGGGACCCTGATGCAAGGGGGAGTCTGACGGGGACCCTGATGCAAGGGGGGAGTCTGATGGGGACCCTCATGCAAGGGGGGAGTCTGACAGGGACCCTGATGCAAGGGGGGAGTCTGATGGGGACCCTGATGCAAGGGGGGAGTCTGATGGGGACCCTGATGCAAATGGGGCTGTCTGACGGGGACCCTGATGTAAAGGGGGGCTCTAATGGGGATATTTTTCTGCTTGCAAATATTTGTAAAATACAGAATATCATGCGGCCCTCATACTGAGAAGTTTAGAGCGCCCTGCTTGTACATAATTGTATGTAACTGATGTCTCCTCAGTCTTATTTGCCAAATTTCATAATTCCAAATTTTTATAATTTCCAGGAACAACTATCCACAGCCTGGGACCCTCCCAGGACCACTGGCAGGTATGGAGTCCCTACCTTCATCCTTGTACTCCACGGTGTATCCGGAGATGGTGCAGTTCCCTGTACTTGATGGAGGGAGCCAGCGGAGGATGACGGAGGAGCTGCTTCTCTCCTGGGCTACAGGTTGGCTGGGGGCCCCGGGGACACCTGGAGGGGACACAAGAGGTAGTCACACAAATTCAAACTCTGGATATAACAGGCCATGTTTTGTGAAATTTTCTTAAATACAATAGTGGTCATAAATGCCAAGCTATTGGTTTATTTGTTACAAGGTTTTATTTGAGAAGGAACGGCCTACTAGCCAGAAAGAGTGCCACCTATCATTTCATATGACAAGATGGCGCTCGGAAGGCAGCACTGACCGTAGATTGACTCATGGGCCCATGTGGTGGCCATTGGATATCGCCATCAGATACTATGCCTGGTCATCTGCACTGTGCTGGCCCCTTGCCCCTCCTGCCCCTGGGTACTATTGCTGGATCAACTGTGTTGTGTTGCCCCTTTTCCCCTGGTGCCCTCAGGTACCATGCCTAGATCATCTGCACTGTGTTGCCCCCTTGCCCCAATGCCCTCAGGTACCATGCCTGGATCATCTGCACTGTGTTGCCCCCTTGCCCCAATGCCCTCAGGTACCATGCTTGGATCATGTGCATATTGTTGCCCCCTTGCCCCCTAATGCCCTCAGCTACCATGCCTGGATTATCTGTGCAGTGTTGCCCCCTTGCCCCTGGTGCCCCTAGGTACCATGTGTGGATCATCTGCACTGTGTTGCCCCCTTGCCCCTGTTGGCCTCAGGTACCATGCTTGGATCATGTGTGTATTGTTGCCCCCTTGCCCCCTAAAGCTCTCAGCTATCATGCCTGGATTATCTGTGAAGTGTTGCCCCCTTGCTCTTGGTGCCCCCAGGTACCATGCGTGGATCATCTGTGCTGTGTTGCCCCCTTGACCCTGGACCCTTCAGGCATCGTGCCTGGATCATCTGTGCTGTGTTGCCCCCTTGCCCCTGGACCCTTCAGGCATCGTGCCTGGATCATTTGTGCTGTGTTGCCCCCTTGCCCCTGGTGCCCCCAGGTAACATATGTGAATCATCTGTGCTGTGCTGCCCCTCTTGCCCCTGGACCCCTCAGGTACAATGCCTGGATCATCTATGCTCTGTTGCCCCCTTGCCCCTGGTGCTCCCAAGTACCTTGTACTTTGATGGTGGCGGAGGTGGAGGTGCAACCCAGCTCATTGGTCGCCACACAGGTGTAGATCCCGCTGTCCTGGGGCATCAGATTATAGATCTTTAAACGAATGTCACCGGATTCGCTGTAGGGGGAGAGAAGCTTTATGAGGTCAGAGGTGTCCACTGCCAAGAACACACACCGGGCAGAACCGGGCAGAATTTCCCACCTGGCTGTCATGGTGTAAGTGCTGCTGTCACCATCCAGAATATTCTGATCCGGGCCCTTCCACGTGATTGTCGGTTTGGGTCGGCCGCAGACCTTGCAGTGTAGGGTCACCGTGTCGCCAACAACACATATAATGTCCACCAGAGTCAGGAGGAACTCCGGAGCCACTGCAAAAACCACAAACATCAGTCAGAACTCGAGTGGTCTACAGGAAGGTGAAGCCCAATGTGCGAGAAGCAAGAGAGACACCAACAGGTGGTCACAGTTCCCAACCGCTTGTATTGTGTGGATTCCCAGGAGAAACGTGAGCCGATGGTTGGATCCCAGGACAGATCTCTTGGGTTAGGGTGAAGTTAGGTAAAACTAGGTGCAGTCCCCATTGGACAGGTGGCTCACATTTACCGAAAGTCCTAAAAACGCTTTGGATTGGAATTGGAGTACATAAGAATTGGAGTGCGCCACACCCAGTCCAAATATCAGTTTTTACTCCACTAAAAAACAGTCCAATATGTTGCACACATGTGGCAACGCGTTTCAGGGGTCAGGAGCTGCCCCCCTTTATCAGGACTGGGTTTTTCTTTTTTCTTTTTTATTCTCCTGGGATCCCCCCCCCCCCCCGAGAACAATTTTAAATATGAATTCCAGGTATGGTAATTTTTACAAAAGTAAATCTTGGTCCAATGTAATTATGTATGTACCATACCAGGAAGATCGCTGTAGAATCTGGAACTACTACTGCAATGATCTCCGCTTGTGTCCAGGTCCCCCCCCCCCGAGTGACTTCCCTTCTGCTTACTGAACACAGGAGGTCAATCACTCAGCATGGGGGGGGGGGGGGGCTCTAATCAGGGAACACTTTGCATTTCTCAATGAATGCAAATCATTCTCTGACTGAAGGAGGTGGAGAGCTGGGGAGGTGATGTCACAATCTCCACCTCGTCCAATCAGAGAGAACATTTTTTTTTTTTTTTTTACAGTTTATCATAAAAAGAATAAATTATTAAAATTGACTGTTAATTTAAAAAAAAAATCTTTATTTTGTTCTAAAAAAATAATAATAATAATAATAAATAAATATATATATATATATGTATATATAAATATATATATATATATATATATATATATATGTATATTGTGACAGCAGGAAGGTAAAGTCACCTGGTTGCATCCAGGGGGTAGATATATTTCGCCCAGATTCAGGCTTTACGCTGACTTATACAACTAGGTGGAGAGTTGTATAAGCCCAGCTAAGGCTAGTGGGCTCATGGATGACTCATACCTCTAGGGAGAGTGTGGGGCGTCGTGCAGACAGGGAGTTGATGAGACCAGCTGAAGCTTGTCAGCTCATTTAGGCCTCTATAAGAACTCCCAGCTTCATTAGATGTTAGCTCATGCCTGGACCCAGACCTGTGTGGACTGTCTAGGGAGAGTGAACCCCTGTGCGGTGAGACAAAGCCTGTGTGGCTATTTGCTTGGACATTTAAAACCAGGGACTTAGGGACTAGGACAGCACTAGGCTGATCCCAGTTGTTAGTTAGGAAACCTGTATGTTTAGTCAGAGGTCAAGTTGACCAGGATTTATTTTGTTTATGTTTCTTTTGCTTTGCTGTGTTTTGTCACTGTAAATAGAAAATAAACCGCACCTTTTTGATTTTGAAAACCACAACCTCCGTTTGCTGGGCCTGTTTTTGTGTGGGGAGCCCATCTCGGGGGTCACACACACCCGCTGCCGAGCTAACCCCCTCACAGTTGGTGGAGAACCAGTGGCAGTTTTTTTTTAAGCCAGCATGGAGGAGATACTGAAGCAGCTGGCTCTAGCAAATGCCAATCAACAGCAGACAAATGCAGGTTTGCAAAAGAGCCTTGCAGCACAACAACAGATGGAAGCAGTAATGCAGCAACGTCCGCAGACCAGTGAGGAAAGCCGTCCCACTAATACCGCGTCCTTTGGGGTGAGTCGTTTATTGACAAAAATGACTGGAGAGGATGATCCAGAGGTATTTTTGACCACATTTGAAAGGACCGCTGAAAGAGAAAAGTGGCCTGAGGAGCAGTGGGCTGGACTGGTGGCTCCTCTGTTAACTGGTGAATCGCAGAAAGCTTACTATGACCTAGAGCCTAACCAAGCAAAAGACTATGTGATGCTAAAAGCTGAAATATTGGCAAGGCTGGGTGTCACCCAGGCTGTCCGGGCTCAGCGTGTGCATAACTGGACTTTCCAGCTTGGAAAACCCCCCAGGTCTCAAATGTATGATCTCATTCACCTGAGCAGAAAGTGGCTACAGCCAGAGACTTTGTCCGCACCAAAGATTGTGGAACGTGTTGTAATGGATCGGTTTTTGAGAGCTCTTCCTACTGCCATCCAAAAGTGGGTAAGCCATGGAGACCCAGAGACGGCCGATGGTCTTGTGGATCGTGTGGAGAAATACTTGGCTACAGAGAACCTGACGGCCTCTTCCAGGGACACTCGGACTTTCCACCCTAAGACCAGACCATCCCCAGGGGCGGATAAGAGGATTCCAAGGGGTGAGGGTGGAGAGAGTGAGAGGGTGGGAGCTCTACCCCAAGTTTGGCGAGAACAGCCTGGGAAATCAGCGGCTCAAGAGGCCGCAAGAAGGATCGTTTGCTACCGCTGCCGGCAAGCGGGACATATTGCAGCCAATTGCCCGGTTGTGGAGGAACCCATGCAGTGTGACTTTCTGACGGGCAGACGTCAGTCGCTGTGTGCGACAGTCGCATGCACTGCCATTCGAGGAACTGAGAAACATTTATGCAAAATGTGTGTTAATGGTAGAAATGTTGTGGTATTGCTGGATTCAGGTAGCCTTGTGACCCTAATAAAGGCTGAGTTAGTTAAAACAGAGGTCTCTGGGAATAGCAAGGTAGCTGTTATTTGTGTGCATGGGGACACCCGAGAGTATCCAGTGACTACAGTGTGTTTCGAGACCCCCAAAGGTACCCTCTCTCATCCAGTGGGCTTAGTATCTCAGTTACCGCATGACGCCATTGTGGGAAGGGATTTTCCGAAGTTCTGGGAACTGTGGGATGATCCTGAGCCCCCCACTGGTGCCCCTATGTACCAGGAATGTGATAGCCAGAACTCCCCTGAGAGTGGTGAGGACTCTCCGGAATTTCCCTTATCAGTATTGGCAGGGGAGACTCAAGAAACTGGAGAGGAGCCCACCTCCTCAGACGAAAACCTACCGTCTGTGGAGTTTTCTGATCTTGAGGTTCACAGGGAAAACTTTGCCACAGAACAGTTGAAAGACCCCGCCCTAATAAAGGCACGGGAAAACGTAGTGAAAATAGATGGCGAGTTAGTGAACCCAGATAATACCTGCACTTACCCATACTTCAGCGTAGAGAAGGACCTACTGTATCGGGTGGCAAAAAGGGCAGAAGAAACCGTTGAGCAGCTTGTGGTGCCCAAACCTTACAGGAAGTTGGTGTTGGAGTTGGCCCATGGCCACATTCTTGGAGGTCATCTGGGGACAGAGAAAACCCGAGAGAGGGTATTACAGAGATTCTATTGGCCGGGGGTGATGAAGGACATAGAAAATTATTGTTCCTCCTGCCCTGTGTGTCAGAGGTCGGCCCCGATGCCACATTTCCGTAGCCCGCTGGTCCCTCTACCCATCATTGAGGTCCCGTTTGAGAGGATCGCCATGGATTTGGTAGGTCCTATAATCAAGTCCGCTAGGGGGCACCAGTACATATTAGTTATAATGGACTATGCCACCCGTTATCCAGAAGCGATCCCTCTCCGAAATACCTCGGCCAAAACCATAGCCAAAGAGCTATCTCTTGTGTTTAGCCGGGTGGGTATTTGTAAAGAACTGCTTACGGACCAAGGTACACCCTTTATGTCCCGGGTTATGAAGGAGCTGTGTAAATTGTTCAAAGTGACGCAATTACGTACATCTGTGTATCACCCCCAAACCGATGGGCTGGTTGAAAGATTCAACAAAACCCTAAAACAAATGTTGAAGAAAGTGGTGGATAGAGATGGAAAGGATTGGGACTGTCTACTTCCTTATTTGATGTTTGCTATTAGGGAGGTGCCCCAATCCTCTACGGGATTCTCCCCCTTTGAGTTACTGTATGGGAGACACCCAAGAGGGCTGTTGGATATTGCCAAGGAAACTTGGGAAAGTGAGAGTTCTCCCCACAGGAGTGTGATTGAGCATGTCGCCCTGATGCAAGACCGAATTGCACAGGTAATGCCCATCGTGAAGGAACATTTGGCCCAAGCGCAGTTAGCACAGCAGAGAGTGTACAACCGTGGAGCCAAGACCCGTACCTTTTCCCCGGGGGATAGGATACTGGTACTTGTCCCTACGGTTGAAAGTAAATTCCTTGCCAAATGGCAAGGCCCCTACGAGATAATGGAAAAAGTGAGCGAAGTGAATTACAAGGTCAGACAACCAGGAAGGCGAAAGCCCGAACAGATCTATCACGTTAATCTGTTGAAAGCCTGGAGAGTCCCTAGTCGCAGACACTTGGTCACCAGCTCAAACTGGTTGCGTGATTCCTGAGGTTGGAATAGCAGCCACCTTGTCACAACCCCAACAACAGGAGGTTAAGGAGTTTGTGCTTCGCAACAAGGAGGTATTCTCTGAGCTGCCGGGACAAACATCTGGGGTAGAGCATGACATCATTACCCCGCCCGGTGAAAGGGTGAAGTTAAAACCCTATCGGATCCCAGAGGCCCGACGGGAGGCAATACGGGAGGAAGTACAGAAAATGCTGAACTTAGGGGTGATAGAGGAGTCCCAAAGTGATTGGTCTAGTCCCATTGTGTTGGTGCCTAAACCGGATGGGAGCTGGCGATTTTGTAACGATTTTCGTCAGTTGAACAAAGTTACAAAATTTGACACCTACCCCATGCCACGTATAGATGAGTTGATCGACCGGCTGGGAACAGCCCGATACATGACGACTCTTGACCTCACAAAAGGGTATTGGCAAATCCCCCTGGCCAAGTCGGCCAAAGAGAAAACCGCATTTGTAACCCCAGACGGGGCGTTCCAATATAAAAGAATGCCGTTCGGGTTACAGAATGCGCCGGCCACATTCCAGCAGAAAATGGACCAGATGCTGAGGCCCCATCGGAAGTATGCTGCGGCTTACCTGGATGACATAATTGTCCATAGCACAGATTGGGCCTCACATCTGCCAAAAGTGCAAGCAGTCCTGGACTCTGTTCGGGAAGCGGGGTTTACGGCTAACCCCAAGAAGTGTACCATTGGGCAGGAGGAGGCCAAATATCTTGGGTACACCATTGGGAGGGGAGTAATAAAACCCCAACTCAACAAAGTCGAGGCCATCCAGAGTTGGCCACGTCCCAACAGCAAGAAGCAGGTACGAGCCTTTCTGGGAATCGCTGGGTATTATCGGCGATTCATTCCCCACTTTGCTTCTAAGGCTGTGCCCCTAACCAACCTGACGAAGGGGAAAGGGTCGGTCATGATTAAATGGACCCCCGAGGCTGAGGCAGCATTCCAATTCTTGAAACAAGCCTTATGTAGCCAGCCAGTGTTGTACTCACCCGACTTCTCTAAAGACTTTGTCGTACAAAGTGATGCGTCAGATGTGGGGTTAGGAGCAGTATTGTCCCAGGTCTGGAACGGGGAAGAGCACCCAGTCATTTACCTCAGCAGGAAGTTGAAGTCCCATGAGGTAAATTACGCCACCGTTGAAAAGGAGTGTTTAGCGGTGAAGTGGGCTCTAGATTCCCTTCGGTACTACCTGCTAGGTAGGCACTTTGACATGGTTACGGATCACGCTCCGTTAAAGTGGATGGCTCAAAACAAGGAAACAAATAGAAGAGTGAATAGGTGGTTCCTGGCCCTCCAGGAATTCAACTTCACAGTAAAGCATCGCCCTGGCGTTCAAATGGGGAATGTGGATGCTTTGTCTCGAGTACATGAATGCCTGATTGCTGGTGTTCCAACCCCGAGGTTAAAACAAGAGGGGGGGGGGTATGTGACAGCAGGAAGGTAAAGTCACCTGGTTGCATCCAGGGGGGTAGATATATTTCGCCCAGATTCAGGCTTTACGCCGACTTATACAACTAGGTGGAGAGTTGTATAAGCCCAGCTAAGGCTAGTGGGCTCATGGATGACTCATATGTCTAGGGAGAGTGCTGGGCGTCGTGCAGACAGGGAGTTGATGAGACCAGCTGAAGCTTGTCAGCTCATTTAGGCCTCTATAAGAACTCCCAGATTCATTAGGTGTTAGCTCATGCCTGGACCCAGACCTGTGTGGACTGTCTAGGGAGAGTGAACCCCTGTGCGGTGAGACAAAGCCTGTGTGGCTATTTGCTTGGACATTTAAAACCAGGGACTTAGGGACTAGGACAGCACCAGGCTGATCCCAGTTGTTAGTTAGGAAACCTGTATGTTTAGTCAGAGGTCAAGTTGACCAGGATTTATTTTGTTTATGTTTCTTTTGCTTTGCTGTGTTTTGTCACTGTAAATAGAAAATAAACCGCACCTTTTTGATTTTGAAAACCACAACCTCCGTTTGCTGGGCCTGTTTTTGTGTGGGGAGCCCATCTCGGGGGTCACACACACCCGCTGCCGAGCTAACCCCCTCACAATATGAATAAATAATATATATAAATAAATTATATATATATATATATATATATATATAAATAAATTATATATATATAAATAAATTATATATATATATATATATATATATATATATATATATATATATATGAGAGAGAGTGTGCAATATACCGGTATATACACTCACCGGCCAGTAATAACAATCACAGTATTCAAATGATTATCATCAATCTTAAAAATCTAACATTTAGAAGATCCTTCATTTTAAAATATAGACCATAAAAAGAAATATTCATTTAAATTGACTGTTAATTAAAAAAAAAATCTTTATTTTGTTCTAAAAAAAATAATAATATATAAATAATAAAATAATAATAATAAATAATAATATATAAAAAAATAATATATATAAATAATATATATATATATATATATATATATATATATATATATATATATATATATATATATATAAGAGAGCGTGCAATATACCGGTATATACGCTCACCGGCCACTTTATTAGGTACACCTGTTCATTTAAAAAAACTGAAAATAAATATAGTGAAGTCCCTGGCCTTCTATCACCATCTCGGCGCTATGGAGCCGAGACTGCCACACCAATAGACTCAAATATTGATCGCACAGTAATAACAATCACAGTATTCAAATGATTATCATCAATCTTAAAAATTCGAACATTTAGAAGATCCTTCATTTTAAAATATAGACTATCAGCAGTCGCTTAAATGCAACAATATGCAAAGAAATAAGTTATAAAAGTCAGTAAATGTCCATAAGAACTTATGATAAGTACTCAAAATACCAAAAGCAGCGCCATCATCACCTTCTATTGTGACAAACTTTCTTATGAAAAAAAAAAAAAACACACATACCCAGTTTCCCCGAAAATAAGACAGTGTCTTATATTAATTTTTGCTCCCAAATAATGTCTTATTTTCGGGGGATGTCTTATTTTCGGGGAAAGACGGTAAGAGGAAAGGCGGAGTAGATGACAGATGGTGAGCCAAAAGTCCAAAATGAGTACAGGCGGTGATTCTAGTAGAAGTGCGAGTGGCCTGGAGCCTGTGGGGTTCATGCTTAGCCCGCGGCGGGTGGATATATAAATCAGGATGCCGTGCCGTAAGGTCATGCCCTCAGAGGAAGTGGTGATGACGAAACGCGTCAGGGCGTGACCTTACAGCATCCGGAAAGTTACGTTTGTGCGTTCCACGACCAGGAAGTGTGGACCGGAAGTGGCGGTGGGTTTTTTTTCATAAGAAAGTTTGTCACAATAGAAGGTGATGATGGCGCTGCTTTTGGTATTTTGAGTACTTACCATAAGTACTTATGGACATTTACTGACTTTTATAACATCCGTTCATTTGCTCGGTAACACAAATTGATAATCAGCTGATCACACGGCAGCAACTCAATGCATTTAGGCATCTAGACGTGGCGAAGACGACTTGCTGAAGCTCAAACCGAGCATCAGAATGGGGAAGAAAGGGGATCTCTGTGACTTTGAACATGTCATGGTTGTTGGCGGCAGACGGGCTGGTCTGAGTATTTCTGGGATTTTCACACACAACCATCTCTCGAGGTTTACAGAGAATGGTGGGAAAAGGAGAAAATATCCAGTGAGCGGCAGTTGTGTGGAGGAAAATGCCTTGGTGATGTCAGAGGAGAATGGGCAGACTGGTTCCAGATGATAGAAAGACAACAGTGACTCAAATAATCCCTCGTTACACCCAAGGTATGCAGAATACCATCTCTGAATGCACAACACATCCAACCTTGAAGCAGATGGGCTACAGCAGCAGAAGACCACACCGGGTGTCACTTCTGTCAGCTAAGAACAGGAAACTGAGGCTGCAATTGGCACAGGATCACCAACATTGGACAATAGAAGGTTGGAAAAACGTTGCCGGGTCTGATGAGTCAGATGGTGGGGTCATAATGGATCCATCCCGCCTTGTATCACCGGTTTAGGCTGGTGGTGGGGGTGTGATGGTGTGGGGGATGGGGTATCACCGGATCAGGCTGGTGGTGGCGGTGTAATGGTGTGGGGGATGGGGTATCACGAGGTTCAGGCTGGGGGTGGGGGTGTAATGGTGTGGGGGATGGGGTATCACGAGGTTCAGGCTGGGGGTGGGGGTGTAATGGTGTGGGGGATGGGGTATCACCGGTTCAGGCTGGTGGTGGGGGTGTAATGGTGTGGGGGATGGGGTATCACCGGATCAGGCTGGTGGTGGCGGTGTAATGGTGTGGGGGATGGGGTATCACCGGATCAGGCTGGTGGTGGGGGTGTAATGGTGTGGGGGATGGGGTATCACTGGTTCAGGCTGGTGGTAGGGGTGTAATGGTGTGGGGGATGGGGTATCACCGGTTCAGGTTGGTGGTGGCGGTGTAATGGTGTGGGGGATGGGGGATCACCGGTTCAGGCTGGTGGTGGGAGTGTAATGGTGGTGGGGGATGGGGTATCACCGGTTCAGGCTGGTGGTGGGGGATGTAATGGTGTGGGGGATGGGGTATCACCGGTTCAGGCTGGTGGTGGGGGTGTAATGGTGGGGGGGGATGGGGTATCACCGGTTCAGGCTGGGGGTGGGGGTGTCATGGTGTGGGGGATGGGGTATCACCGGGTCAGGCTGGTGGTGGAGGTGTAATGGTGTGGGGGATGGGGTATCACCGGTTCAGGCTGGTGGTGGGGGTGTAATGGTGTGGGGGATGGGGTATCACCGGGTCAGGCTGGTGGTGGGGGTGTCATGGTGTGGGGGATGGGGTATCACCGGGTCAGGCTGGTGGTGGGGGGTGTAATGGTGTGGGGGATGGGGTATCACCGGTTCAGGCTGGTGGTGGGGGTGTAATGGTGTGGGGGATGGGGTATCACCGGTTCAGGCTGGTGGTGGGGGTGTAATGGTGCGGGGGATGGGTATCACCGGTTCAGGCTGGTGGTGGGGGTGTAATGGTGCGGGGGATGGGGTATCACCGGTTCAGGCTGGTGGTGGGGGTGTAATGGTGCGGGGGATGGGGTATCACCGGTTCAGGCTGGTGGTGGGGGTGTAATGGTGCGGGGGATGGGGTATCACCGGTTCAGGCTGGTGGTGGGGGTGTAATGGTGCGGGGGATGGGGTATCACCGGTTCAGGCTGGTGGTGGGGGTGTAATGGTGTGGGGGATGGGGTATTACCGGTTCAGGCTGGTGGTGGGGGTGTAATGGTGTGGGGGATGGGGTATCACCGGGTCAGGCTGGTGGTGGGGGTGTAATGGTGTGGGGGATGGGATATCACCGGTTCAGGCTGGTGGTGGGGGTGTAATGGTGTGGGGATGGGGTGTCACCGGTTCAGGCTGGTGGTGGGGGTGTAATGGTGTGGGGGATGGGGTGTCACCGGTTCAGGCTGGTGGAGGGGGTGTAATGGTGTGGGGGGATGGGGTATCACCGGATCAGGCTGGTGGTGGGGGTGTAATGGTGTGGGGGGATGGGGTATCACCGGGTCAGGCTGGTGGTGGGGGTGTAATGGTGTGGGGGATGGGGTATCACCGGTTCAGGCTGGTGGTGGGGGTGTAATGGTGCGGGGGATGGGGTATCACCGGTTCAGGCTGGTGGTGGGGGTGTAATGGTGTGGGGGATGGGGTATCACCGGGTCAGGCTGGTGGTGGAGGTGTAATGGTGTGGGGGATGGGATATCACCGGTTCAGGCTGGTGGTGGGGGTGTATTGGTGTGGGGGATGGGGTATCACCGGTTCAGGCTGGTGGTGGGGGTGTAATGGTGCGGGGGATGGGGTATCACCGGTTCAGGCTGGTGGTGGGGGTGTAATGGTGTGGGGGATGGGGGATCACCGGTTCAGGCTGGTGGTGGGGGTGTAATGGTGTGGGGGATGGGATATCACCGGTTCAGGCTGGTGGTGGGAGTGTAATGGTGTGGGGATGGGGTATCACCGGTTCAGGCTGGTGGTGGGGGTGTAATGGTGTGGGGGATGGGGAATCACCGGTTCAGGCTGGTGGTGGGGGTGTAATGGTGTGGGGGGGATGGGGGATCACCGGTTCAGGCTGGTGGTGGGGGTGTAATGGTGTGGGGGATGGGGTATCACCGGTTCAGGCTGGTGGTGGGGGTGTAATGGTGTGGGGGATGGGGTATCACCGGTTTAGGCTGGTGGTGGGGGTGTAATGGTGTGGGGGGATGGGATATCACTGGTTCAGGCTGGTGGTGGGGGTGTAATGGTGTGGGGGATGGGGTATCACCGGTTCAGGCTGGGGGTGGGGGTGTAATGGTGTGGGGGGATGGGATATCACCGGGTCAGGCTGGTGGTGGGGGTGTAATGGTGTGGGGGGATGGGGTATCACCGGTTCAGGCTGGTGGTGGGGGTGTAATGGTGTGGGGGGATGGGATATCACTGGTTCAGGCTGGTGGTGGGGGTGTAATGGTGCGGGGGATGGGGTATCACCGGTTCAGGCTGGTGGTGGGGGTGTAATGGTGCGGGGGATGGGGTATCACCGGTTCAGGCTGGTGGTGGGGGTGTAATGGTGTGGGGGATGGGGTATCACCGGTTTAGGCTGGTGGTGGGGGTGTAATGGTGTGGGGGATGGGATATCACCGGTTCAGGCTGGTGGTGGGAGTGTAATGGTGTGGGGGATGGGGTATCACCGGTTCAGGCTGGTGGTGGGGGTGTAATGGTGTGGGGGATGGGATATCACCGGTTCAGGCTGGTGGTGGTGGTGTAATGGTGTGGGGGATGGAGTATCACCGGTTCAGGCTGGGGGTGGGGGTGTAATGGTGTGGGGGATGGGGTATCACGAGGTTCAGGCTGGGGGTGGGGGTGTAATGGTGTGGGGGATGGGGTATCACCGGGTCAGGTTGGTGGTGGGGGTGTAATGGTGTGGGGGATGGGGTATCACTGGATCAGGCTGGGGGTGGGGGTGTAATGGTGTGGGGGATGGGATATCACCGGTTCAGGCTGGTGGTGGGAGTGTAATGGTGTGGGGGATGGGGTATCACCGGTTCAGGCTGGTGGTGGGGGTGAAATGGTGTGGGGGATGGGGTATCACCGGTTCAGGCTGGTGGTGGGGGTGTAATGGTGTGGGGGATGGGATATCACCGGTTCAGGCTGGTGGTGGGAGTGTAATGGTGTGGGGGATGGGGTATCACCGGTTCAGGCTGGTGGTGGGGGTGTAATGGTGTGGGGGATGGGGTATCACCGGTTCAGGCTGGTGGTGGGGGTGAAATGGTGTGGGGGATGGGGTATCACCGGATCAGGCTGGTGGTGGGGGTGTAATGGTGGGGGGGGATGGGGTATCACCGGTTCAGGCTGGTGGGTGGGGTGTAATGGTGTGGGGGATGGGGTATCACTGGTTCAGGCTGGTGGTGGGGGTGTAATGGTGTGGGGGATGGGATATCACCGGTTCAGGCTGGTGGTGGGAGTGTAATGGTGTGGGGGATGGGGTATCACCGGTTCAGGCTGGTGGTGGGGGTGTAATGGTGTGGGGGATGGGGTATCACCGGTTTAGGCTGGTGGTGGGGGTGTAATGGTGTGGGGGATGGGATATCACCGGTTCAGGCTGGTGGTGGGAGTGTAATGGTGTGGGGGATGGGGTATCACCGGTTCAGGCTGGTGGTGGGGGTGTAATGGTGTGGGGGATGGGATATCACCGGTTCAGGCTGGTGGTGGGAGTGTAATGGTGTGGGGGATGGGGTATCACCGGTTCAGGCTGGTGGTGGGGGTGTAATGGTGTGGGGGGGGGTGGGATATCACAGGTTCAGGCTGGTGGTGGGGGTGTAATGGTGCGGGGGATGGGGTATCACCGGGTCAGGCTGGTGGTGGGAGTGTAATGGTGTGGGGGATGGGGTATCACCGGTTCAGGCTGGTGGTGGGGGTGTAATGGTGTGGGGGATGGGGTATCACCGGTTCAGGCTGGTGGTGGGGGTGTAATGGTGGGGGGGGTGGGATATCACAGGTTCAGGCTGGGGGTGGGGGTGAAATGGTGTGGGGGATGGGGTATCACCGGGTCAGGCTGGTGGTGGGGGTGTAATGGTGTGGGGGGATGGGGTATCACCGGGTCAGGCTGGTGGTGGGAGTGTAATGGTGTGGGGGATGGGGTATCACCGGTTCAGGCTGGTGGTGGGGGTGTAATGGTGTGGGGGATGGGGTATCACCGGATCAGGCTGGTGGTGGGGGTGTAATGGTGTGGGGGATGGGGTGTCACCGGTTCAGGCTGGTGGTGGGTGGTGTAATGGTGTGGGGGATGGGGTGTCACCGGTTCAGGCTGGTGGTGGGGGTGTAATGGTGTGGGGGATGGGGTATCTCCGGTTCAGGCTGGTGGTGGGAGTGTAATGGTGTGGGGGATGGGGTATCACCGGTTCAGGCTGGTGGTGGGGGTGTAATGGTGTGGGGGATGGGGTATCACCGGTTCAGGCTGGTGGTGGGGGTGTAATGGTGTGGGGGATGGGATATCACCGGTTCAGGCTGGTGGTGGGGGTGTAATGGTGTGGGGGATGGGATATCACCGGTTCAGGCTGGTGGTGGGGGTGTAATGGTGTGGGGGATGGGGTATCACCGGTTTAGGCTGGTGGTGGGGGTGTAATGGTGTGGGGGATGGGGTATCACCGGTTCAGGCTGGTGGTGGGAGTGTAATGGTGTGGGGGATGGGGTATCACCGGTTCAGGCTGGTGGTGGGGGTGTAATGGTGTGGGGGATGGGATATCACCGGTTCAGGCTGGTGGTGGGAGTGTAATGGTGTGGGGGATGGGGTATCACCGGTTCAGGCTGGTGGTGGGGGTGTAATGGTGTGGGGGGGGGTGGGATATCACAGGTTCAGGCTGGTGGTGGGGGTGTAATGGTGTGGGGGATGGGGTATCACCGGATCAGGCTGGTGGTGGGGGTGTAATGGTGTGGGGGATGGGGTATCACCGGGTCAGGCTGGTGGTGGGGGTGTCATGGTGTGGGGGATGGGGTATCACCGGGTCAGGCTGGTGGTGGGGGTGTAATGGTGTGGGGGATGGGGTATCACCGGGTCAGGCTGGTGGTGGGAGTGTAATGGTGTGGGGGATGGGGTATCACCGGTTCAGGCTGGTGGTGGGGGTGTAATGGTGTGGGGGATGGGGTATCACCGGTTCAGGCTGGTGGTGGGGGTGTAATGGTGGGGGGGGTGGGATATCACAGGTTCAGGCTGGGGGTGGGGGTGAAATGGTGTGGGGGATGGGGTATCACCGGGTCAGGCTGGTGGTGGGGGTGTAATGGTGTGGGGGATGGGGTATCACCGGTTCAGGCTGGTGGTGGGGGTGTAATGGTGTGGGGGATGGGATATCACCGGTTCAGGCTGGTGGTGGGGGTGTAATGGTGTGGGGGATGGGATATCACCGGTTCAGGCTGGTGGTAGGGGTGTAATGGTGTGGGGGATGGGGTATCACCGGTTCAGGCTGGTGGTGGGGGTGTAATGGTGTGGGGGATGGGGTATCACCGGGTCAGGCTGGTGGTGGGGGTGTAATGGTGTGGGGGATGGGGTATCACCGGTTCAGGCTGGTGGTGGGAGTGTAATGGTGTGGGGGGATGGGGTATCACCGGTTCAGGCTGGTGGTGGGGGTGTAATGGTGTGGGGGATGGGATATCAGCGGTTCAGGCTGGTGGTGGGAGTGTAATGGTGTGGGGATGGGGTATCACCGTTCAGGCTGGTGGTGGGGGTGTAATGGTGTGGGGGATGGGGTATCAGCGGTTCAGGCTGGTGGTGGGAGTGTAATGGTGTGGGGGGATGGGGTATCACCGGTTCAGGCTGGTGGTGGGGGTGTAATGGTGTGGGGGATGGGGTATCACCGGTTCAGGCTGGTGGTGGGGGTGTAATGGTGTGGGGGGATGGGGTATCACCGGTTCAGGCTGGTGGTGGGGGTGTAATGGTGTGGGGGGATAGGGTATCACCGGGTCAGGCTGGTGGTGGGGGTGTAATGGTGTGGGGGGATGGGGTATCACCGGTTCAGGCTGGTGGTGGGAGTGTAATGGTGTGGGGGATGGGGTATCACCGGTTCAGGCTGGTGGTGGGGGTGTAATGGTGTGGGGGATGGGATATCAGCGGTTCAGGCTGGTGGTGGGGGATGTAATGGTGTGGGGGATGGGGTATCACTGGTTCAGGCTGGTGGTGGGGGTGTAATGGTGTGGGGGGATGGGGTATCACCGGTTCAGGCTGGTGGTGGGGGTGTAATGGTGTGGGGGATGGGGTATCACCGGTTCAGGCTGGTGGTGGGGGTGTAATGGTGTGGGGGATAGGGTATCACCGGTTCAGGCTGGTGGTGGGGGTGTAATGGTGTGGGGGATGGGGTATCACCGGTTCAGGCTGGTGGTGGGGGTGTAATGGTGTGGGGGATGGGGTATCACCGGTTCAGGCTGGTGGTGGGGGTGTAATGGTGTGGGGGATGGGGTATCACCGGCTCAGGCTGGTGGTGGGGGTGTAATGGTGGGGGGGATGGGTATCACCGGTTCAGGCTGGTGGTGGGGGTGTAATGGTGTGGGGATGGGGTATCACCGGGTCAGGCTGGTGGTGGGGTGTAATGGTGTGGGGATGGGGTATCACCGGGTCAGGCTGGTGGTGGATGGAGGTGTAATGGTGTGGGGGATGGGATATCACCGGTTCAGGCTGGTGGTGGGGGTGTAATGGTGTGGGGGATGGGGTATCACCGGTTCAGGCTGGTGGTGGGGGTGTAATGGTGTGGGGGATGGGGTGTCACCGGTTCAGGCTGGTGGTGGGGGTGTAATGGTGTGGGGGATGGGGTATCACCGGTTCAGGCTGGTGGTGGGGGTGTAATGGTGTGGGGGATGGGGTGTCACCGGTTCAGGCTGATGGTGGGGGTGTAATGGTGTGGGGGATGGGGTGTCACCGGTTCAGGCTGGTGGTGGAGGTGTAATGGTGTGGGGGATAGGGTATCACCGGGTCAGGCTGGTGGTGGGGGTGTAATGGTGTGGGGGATGGGGTATCTCCGGTTCAGGCTGGTGGTGGGGGTGTAATGGTGTGGGGGGATGGGGTATCACCGGTTCAGGCTGCTGGTGGGGGTGTAATGGTGTGGGGGATGGGGTATCAGCGGTTCAGGCTGGTGGTGGGAGTGTAATGGTGTGGGGGATGGGATATCACCGGGTCAGGCTGGTGGTGGGGGTGTAATGGTGTGGGGGATGGGGTATCACCGGGTCAGGCTGGTGGTGGGGGTGTAATGGTGTGGGGGATGGGGTATCACCGGTTCAGGCTGATGGTGGGGGTGTAATGGTGTGGGGGATGGGGTATCACCGGTTCAGGCTGGTGGTGGGGGTGTAATGGTGTGGGGGATGGGGTATCACCGGTTCAGGCTGGTGGTGGGGGTGTAATGGTGTGGGGGATGGGATATTACCAGTTCAGGCTGGTGGTGGGAGTGTAATGGTGTGGGGGATGGGATATTACCGGTTCAGGCTGGTGGTGGGAGTGTAATGGTGTGGGGGATGGGGTATCACCGGGTCAGGCTGGTGGTGGGGGTGTAATGGTGTGGGGGATGGGGTGTCACCGGTTCAGGCTGATGGTGGGGGTGTAATGGTGTGGGGGATGGGGTGTCACCGGTTCAGGCTGGTGGTGGGGGTGTAATGGTGTGGGGGATGGGATATTACCAGTTCAGGCTGGTGGTGGGAGTGTAATGGTGTGGGGGATGGGGTATCACCGGGTCAGGCTGGTGGTGGGGGTGTAATGGTGTGGGGGATGGGGTGTCACCGGTTCAGGCTGGTGGTGGGGGTGTAATGGTGTGGGGGATGGGGTATCACCGGTTCAGGCTGGTGGTGGGGGTGTAATGGTGTGGGGGATGGGGTATCACCGGGTCAGGCTGGTGGTGGGGGTGTAATGGTGTGGGGGGATGGGGTATCACCGGTTCAGGCTGGTGGTGGGGGTGTAATGGTGTGGGGGATGGGGTATCACCGGGTCAGGCTGGTGGTGGGGGTGTAATGGTGTGGGGGATGGGGTATCACCGGTTCAGGCTGATGGTGGGGGTGTAATGGTGTGGGGGATGGGATATTACCAGTTCAGGCTGGTGGTGGGAGTGTAATGGTGTGGGGGATGGGGTATCACCGGTCAGGCTGGTGGTGGGGGTGTAATGGTGTGGGGATGGGTGTCACCGGTTCAGGCTGATGGTGGGGGTGTAATGGTGTGGGGGATGGGGTGTCACCGGTTCAGGCTGGTGGTGGGGGTGTAATGGTGTGGGGGATGGGATATTACCAGTTCAGGCTGGTGGTGGGGGTGTAATGGTGTGGGGGATGGGATATTACCGGTTCAGGCTGGTGGTGGGAGTGTAATGGTGTGGGGGATGGGGTATCACCGGGTCAGGCTGGTGGTGGGGGTGTAATGGTGTGGGGGATGGGGTGTCACCGGTTCAGGCTGATGGTGGGGGTGTAATGGTGTGGGGGATGGGGTGTCACCGGTTCAGGCTGGTGGTGGGGGTGTAATGGTGTGGGGGGATGGGGTGTCACCGGTTCAGGCTGATGGTGGGGGTGTAATGGTG
>CM055127.1:493459431-493637206 GCA_029206835.1 Rana muscosa | reverse complement strand
GTCAGAAAAAAATAATACAGAATTTTTTATTTTTTTGTCATGTCATCATCAATTGGAATAGAAGATGTGTTGCAGCGCCATCTAGTGTACATGTAAGAGAAAGCATGCGCTTCATACTACAAATAAACCTCCAGGATATCTTCATATTATGCACACAAGATACAGAATATCTTACCGGCACAAGTCACCATAAATAACAAAGTATCAGTAAATGCAAAATCTGTAACAGAAGCCTAGATAAGGGGGGGGGCGATCGGGAGATGGGTCCCCCCAGAGTGTCTGTGGTGTCAGAGGAATCTGAGGGTTGCTGTACAGAAGGAGCACTGAAGCGGCTTCTCTTGTCACCTGAGATCTGTATTAGTGGCTGCACTGGGAGGAGCTTTACTGGTGGGGGAGGAAACTGTATCATTGGGGGGGGGGATGCTGTATTGGGGGAAGATCTGTTTGTACTGTGGAGGAGAGGGGATACAAGCTGGGACAGGATCCACATTGGGGGATGGGGAATGGGACAGGACGGGGGGGGGGGGGACTCTATAATTGATGGAGGTGGGGGGTAGCTGTATTAGGGAGAGGATCTGTACTGGGGGGGGGGAGGGACTACTAATGGGAGGATCTGTAAAGGGGGAACTTTATAATTGATTGGGAAGGGGGAAGTGTTAGGGGAAGATCTGTACTGCAGGGAGGAGGGGATACTAAGGTCCCTTTCACACTGAGGCGTTTTTACTGCGTTTTCGCTGTAAAAACAGCGCTGTAAAAATGCCTGAAATTATCCTGCCCCATCATTCTCAATGCGAAAGCCCTAAGGGCTTTCACAATGAGGCATTTTGCTGGCTGTGCGTTGGAAAAATCCTGCAAAAAGCTTTTTTGGAGCATCTTTGGGGCGCATAAAATAGCGCTGTAAAAAACGCCTATCCCCATTGAAATGAACGAGTACCGCTATAAAAACACAGTAAAAACGCGGTAAAAAAACACCCACAAGCTGTGGGAAGGTCACATGACCACAGTAGAGTGGAGGATTGTGGGATACCAAATAATCCTTTTGACCGCAAAAACGCGATAAAAACGCATATGCGTTAGCGCTATTTTTACCGCAAACGCGGTAAAAACGCGGTAGAAAAACTCATAATTTTTTTTGCGTTTTTTCAACGCCTCAGTGTGAAAAGGGCCTTAGGGGAAATTTGTACTGGGCCAGAGCATGCTGGTGGAGGGGACGCGGGGCGAATGGATTTAGACAATATTTGATGATCTCAGAGTTCAGCTTTACAGTGTCCTATATTGCAGCTCACCGGTCCTTAGATATGGTAGCTGCATTTTGTTTTTTAAGGCTTTTTTCAATTCAACCTGATGATCCAGCCAGTAAGTCCATTGTTTTTTCAAAAGTACAAGCTCTCCAGCAGAATGTATCAGTTTACATGGATGAGACAAACTATTTACCACTGACAGGGGTGCTTACAATGATCAGTTTTTTTTTTTATTGATTGATACAACACATTTATTCCCCAAAAGGAACAAAAACTATTACTGTAACTGATTATAAAGTGTGAGCTGGAGTTTGGCTTCAATTTGTTGGTGTATCTAAATCTGCTAGTCCATTTAACACTCCCCTCCCCCCAGACTGACAATGCTGCTGTCCAAAGGTGCCCCCTGTGCTCCTTCATCCAGAGTGAGGGGCGCTCTAATATAATGGCTACAATCACTCCAACACTGTATCTAAGGAGGGAGACCATAGTTGTCACCCAGGCTGGACTTCAAACAGGCCTTCCTCTCTATTACACGGGGGGGGGGGGTGATTAGTAGTTCACAAAAGAAAGAGGACATGGTTTGTGATTTAAATTCCGCTCACAGGAAGTGACCAGGACGCTGCATTTCTGGCAGGACCACCAGGTATGTTCTGTACTCGCTGAAAATATTCCTAGTCTGAAAAAAAAAAAGGAAAAACAAATGCAGCTACCACCTCGGAGGACTGGAAAGCTGCAATAGAAGGAACAATGGATACATTTGTTTCTATGTTTAGACTTTAATCTAAGGCTGGAAAGAAACTTTTGTTGAATATTAAATTTTGTTATGAAAAATAAAATAAAATAATTGAAATGACGTTTTCCGGTGTTGCGGATAATTAACAATATATGGAATTCGCTGGTCGGCGGCTTCTGAAATCTGCGAATTTCTTTCTGTACAGCGGATATCAAAGAATTCACCAATTTATGTTCAATGATTATATCGTTTCTCTGTTATTATCCGAAAATGAGAAAAATTCAGGTTTTCAGGAAAAAATAAAATATTTAACACATCCCAGTAAATAAAGATACAGTGAGGAGGGAAAAAGTATTTGATCGGCTGCTGATTTTGTACGTTTGCCCCACTGATAAAGAAACGATCAGTCTGTAATTTTATTGGTCAGTTTATTATAACAGTGAGAATAACAACAAAAATATCCAGAAAAATGCATTTCATAAAAGTTATAAATTGATTTGCATTTTAATGAGTGAAATAAGTATTTGATCCCCAATCAATCAGCAAGATTTCTGGCTCCCAGGTGTCTTCTATACAGGTAACGAGCTGAGATTAGGAGCACTCTCTCTCTCTCTCTCTTATAAGGAGTGCTCCTAATCTCAGCTTGTTCCCTGTATAGAAGACACCTGTCCACAGAATCAACCAATCAGATTCCAATCTCTCCACCACGGCCAAGACCAAGGAGCTGTCCAAGGATGTCGGGGAGAAGATTGTAGACTTAAACCATACACATGTGCAATTCCTTTTTTAACAAAATTTTGATAAATTAGTTAATTTGGAAATATCCGAATATTCGTCAATTCGAAATCTGAAAAATTGAAACTTCGGGAGTTTCAAACTTCGGGAGTTTCAAACTTCGGGAGTTTCAAACTTCGGGAGTTTCAAACTTCGGGAGTTTCAAACTTCGGGAGTTTGAATGAAAATTTGAGAATTCAAAAGAACGAAAATCCAAAAGTTCGAAAATCTGAAATAACTAATAATAACTTAACTATTACGAACTATTAAATTATAGGTATTGGAATTTCCTTTCAAATTTGGCTGTCAGTGAACGTAACGAATACGAATTTATCCGAAGTTACGAATTATCCGAAATAACGAATGCCGCATCTAAACGAATGGAAAGTAACGATTTAATAATAATAAATAACAATAATTATAAAGATGTATTATTATTTTGTTCCGTTCCATTTGTTTCGATATACAGCATTCTTTATTTTGAATAATTCGTAACTTCAGATAAATCCATATTCGTTACGTTCACCAAACAGCCAAATTTGAGAGGAAATTCAAATACCTATAATTTAATAGTTGGTAATTATTTAGAATTTTTGGATTTTCTAATTGTCGAATTTCCAAATTCTGAATTTACGAATTAAAAAAAAAACAAAAAAAAAAACAATGAAACAAAAAAGAACAAATTTTTCGGCAGTGCACATGTCTACTACACAAGGCTGGAATGGGCTACAAGACCTTCGCCCAGCAGCTTGGTGAGAGGAGACAACAGTTGGGGGGATTATTATTCACAAATGGAAGAAACATAAAATAACGGTCACTCTCCTCAGTCTGGGGCTCCATACAAGATCTCCCCTCGTGGAGGTTCAATGATCATGAGAACGGCGAGGAATCCGCCCAGAACTACACCGGAGAATCTTGTCACTGACCTCAGCCGGGACCATCGTCACCAAGAAAGCAATCGGTAACACACTACACCGTGATTGGCTGAAATCCTGCAGCCCCCGCAAGGCCCCCCTGATCAGGAAATCACATGTACAGCCCTTCTGAAGGGTGCTAATGAACATCTGAATGATTCAGAGGAGAACTGGGGGAAAGTGCTGTGATCAGATGAGACCAAAATCGATCTCTTTGGCATCAACTCAACTCGCCGTGTTTGGAGGAGGAGGAGCCTATGACCCCAAGAACACCATCCCCCCACCGTCATCCATGGAGAACACCATCCCCCCACCGTCATCCATGGAGAACGCCATCCCCCCACCGTCATCCATGGAGAACGCCATCCCCCCACCGTCATCCATGGAGAACGCCATCCCCCCACCGTCCTCCATGGAGAACGCCATCCCCCACCGTCCTCCATGGAGAACGCCATCCCCCACCGTCATACATGGAGAACGCCATCCCCCACCGTCATCCATGGAGAACGCCATCCCCCCACCGTCATCCATGGAGAACGCCATCCCCCACCGTCCTCCATGGAGAACGCCATCCCCCACCGTCATCCATGGAGAACGCCATCCCCCACCGTCATCCATGGAGAACGCCATCCCCCCACCGTCATACATGGAGAACGCCATCCCCCACCGTCATACATGGAGAACGCCACCCCCCACCGTCCTCCATGGAGAACGCCATCCCCCACCGTCCTCCATGGAGAACGCCATCCCCCACCGTCCTCCATGGAGAACGCCATCCCCCACCGTCCTCCATGGAGAACGCCATCCCCCACCGTCCTCCATGGAGAACGCCATCCCCCACCGTCCTCCATGGAGAACGCCACCCCCCACCGTCCTCCATGGAGAACGCCATCCCCCACCGTCATCCAAGGAGAACGCCACCCCCCCCCACCGTCATACATGGAGAACGCCATCCCCCACCGTCATACATGGAGAACGCCATCCCCCACCGTCATCCATGGAGAACGCCATCCCCCACCGTCATCCATGGAGAACGCCATCCCCCACCGTCATCCATGGAGAACGCCATCCCCCACCGTCATCCATGGAGAACGCCATCCCCCACCGTCATCCATGGAGAACGCCATCCCCCACCGTCATCCATGGAGAACGCCACCCCCCACCGTCATCCATGGAGAACGCCATCCCCCACCGTCATACATGGAGAACGCCATCCCCCACGTCACGCTTGGAGAACACCATCCCCCACCGTCATCCATGGAGAACGCCATCCCCCCCGTCATCCATGGAGAACGCAACCCCCCACCGTCATACATGGAGAACGCCATCCCCCACCGTCATACATGGAGAACGCCATCCCCCACCGTCATACATGGAGAACGCCATCCCCCACCGTCATACATGGAGAACGCCATCCCCCACCGTCATCCATGGAGAACGCCATCCCCCACCGTCATCCATGGAGAACGCCATCCCCCACCGTCATCCATGGAGAACGCCATCCCCCACCGTCATCCATGGAGAACGCCATCCCCCACCGTCATCCATGGAGAACGCCATCCCCCACCGTCATCCATGGAGAACGCCATCCCCCACCGTCATCCATGGAGAACGCCATCCCCCACCGTCATCCATGGAGAACGCCATCCCCCACCGTCATCCATGGAGAACGCCATCCCCCACCGTCATACATGGAGAACGCCATCCCCCACCGTCATACATGGAGAACGCCATCCCCCACCGTCATACATGGAGAACGCCATCCCCCACCGTCATCCACGGAGAACACCATCCCCCACCGTCATACATGGAGAACGCCATCCCCCACCGTCATACATGGCGTACACCATCCCCCACCATTATCCATGGAAAACACCATCCCCCACCGTCATACATGGAGAAGGAAACATTATGCTTTGGGGGTGTTTTTCTGCTAAGGGGACAGGACAACTTCACCGCATCAAAGGGATGATTGACGGGGCCCCATGTACCATCAAATCTTGGGCGTGAACCTCCTTCCCTCAGCCAGGGCACTGAAGATGGGTCGTGGATGGGAATTCCAGCATGACAATGACCCAAAACACACGGCCAAGGCAACAAAGGAGTGGCTCAAGAAGAAGCACATTAAGGTCCTGGAGTGGTCCAGCCAGTCTCCAGACCTTAATCCCATAGAAAACATGTTGAGGGAGTTGAAGGTTCGAGTTTTCCAAACGTCAGACTGGAAACCTTAATGACTTGGAGAAGATCTGCAAAGAGGACCAAATCCCTCCTGAGATGTGTGCGAACCTGGAGGCCAACTCCAAGAAACGTCTGACCGCTGTGATCGCCAACAAGGGATTCTCCACCAACTACTAAGTCATGTTTTGTGAAGGGTTCACATACTTATTTCACTCATTAAAATGCAAATCAATTTATAACTTTTTTTTAAATGCGTTTTTCTGGATATTTTTGTTGTTATTCCGTCTCTCACTGTTCTAATAAACCGACCAATAAAATTACAGACTGATCATTTCTTTGTCACAAAATCAGCAGCCGATCAAATACTTTTTCCCCCTCACTGTAAACCATAAGAGATTTTATGAGGTCTATTTATAGAACATTCGTTGGATGAATGTCAGGAGCATTCTTGCAAGTTGAATAAAATTTCTTTGTATTTTTTCCCCAATAGATTTGTTTCTGTTTCATCAGCTCCATCTAATGGCCAGAATGAGGAATATTTTGTCACTGAGGTATTTCAGAAAACAATGCCACATTCTGGCCACTGGATGGAACCGATGAGGCAGGAAATGATCTATTAGAAACAATACGAGGACATTTCATTCAGTTTCCATGAATACTTCTGACATTTGTACAAAGAATGTTTTATAAAAAGGCCCCCAGATGTTGTGCCAACTGAGGATGATGGATGGGGCCCCCAGAATCCATTCATCTAGATCGGGGATCTCCAAACTTTCTAAGGAAAGGGACAGTTTACTGTCCATCAGAGTTTAGGGGGGCCGGACAGTGCCCTGTGGGAGTAAACAGTGCCTGATCTTCGGTATTAGGGGGAGAAATAGTTGGTGTCAGTCGAAGGAATAGTGCCCCATTGGTGGTGTCAGTGGGCAAGATAGATCACCATTGCTGGTGGCAGTAGATGGAATAGTACCCCATCATTCGTTACAGTGGGAGGCATAGTGCCCCATCATTGGTGTCAGTGGGGGGAATAGTGTCCCATCATTCGTTACAGTGGGAGAAATAGCGTCCCATCATTGGTGTCAGTGGGAGGAATAGTGCCCCATCATTGGTATCAGTGGGAGAAATAGTGTCCCATCGTTGGTATCAGTGGGAGGAATAGTGCCCCATCATTGGTGTCAGTGGAAGGAATAGTGCCCCATCACTGGTATCAGTGGGAGGAATAGTACCCCAACATTGGTTTCAGTGGGAGGAATAGTGTCCCATCATTGGTGTCAGTGGGAGGAATAGTGTCCCATCATTGGTGTCAGTGGGAGGAATAGTGCCCCATCATTGGTGTCAGTGGGAGGAATAGTGTCCCATCATTGGTGTCAGTGGGAGGAATAGTGCCCCATCATTGGTGTCAGTGGGAGGAATAGTGTCCCATCATTGGTGTCAGTGGGAGGAATAGTGCCCCATTGTTGGTGTCAGTAATAATGTCTCAAGGGCCAGATAAAGGCAAGCACAGGGCCACATCCGGCCCCAGGGCCACAGTTTGGAGACCACTGATCTAGATACAATTCAGGAAACTTATGTGATGAAGTGTCACCAGATAAGGATCTGCAGGTTATCATTGGCACCCGATTTGCCTGAGCGGGAGACCTGTGCTGAGAGAAAAACATAAGTTAACCTTTCCTTCTGAAAATGCTCATTGCCTGGCTGTCCTTCTGATCCAGTGGCTTCAATGCAACTTGAACCACTGTCCTGGAACAGACTTTCATGGTTGTGTTCTTGATCCAGCGTAAGTAACAAAGCTATTTGCTCAGCATGTCAGCCAGTCAGTTAGCATTTTAGGAAAGTGCGACTCAAAGGCTGCACATGAGAATCACCATACCTCCATGCTAGCACCGGGATCAAAGTCATCACATTCCGACTCCTCGGAACTGTTGTGGTCCTGTAGGGTGGAGAGCCAAGAAGAGAAGATTAGAGAGCCGGAATAAATTGGGGCAACTGCTGGGAGAAGAAAATGCTGAACTCCGACCCCCTCCCCCCACCCCCCGCCAGAGGCAGGTCACAGAGGCCACCAATCCACAAGCCTTACCTTTTCTTCCAAAGACCGACCGACCGAAGAAACTTCACAAGAGCCCCTCAAGAGCCAATCAGAGGCCAATATTTCATTGGGCGTATTGACACACAGCAGATGGAGCCCAAACCCGAAAAGATGGCGGTTCAGACCAGGAATGGGACAGAAGGATTTCTTCTGGAGGTCACCGGGTTTCTTGACTTTTCATTGAAATGGGGTGTGTACAAAGTTTTCACAACTCCTCAGGAGCAGAGAACCTATACCGATAGAGTCTAGAAAATGTGGTTCCAAAGAGCGGAGAGCAATAATCTGAAGAGAGAGGGGCTCTAAAGACCAGGATTCCAAAAGAAAGTGACTCTAGAGAGCAGGATTCCGTAAAAGAGCTAGGTTCTAGGAGAACTGAGTTCTAAAGAGTTGGCATCACAGAGAGCAAGGATTCTAGTGAGTAAGGCCCTAGAGAGCAGGATTCTAGATGATGTGTCTCTAGAAAAGCAGGATTCTGAAGAGAGCTAGGTTTTAGAGAGAGTGGGACCCTAAAGAGCAGGATTCCTAAGAGGTTCTTAAAAGTGGGAACCTAGAGAGCAGGATTCTGAAGAGAGCTGGCTGGTTTCTAGAAAAGCTTTCTAGGGACCCTAGAGAGCAGGATTCTAGAGAGGGTAACTCTAGAGAGCATAAATCTTGAGAGACCTAGGTTCTAGAGAGTGGGACCCCAGAAAGCAGGATTCTGAAGAGGTTCTAGAAAGCCAGACCCTAGAGAGCAGGATTCTGAAGAAAGCTAGGTTCTGGAGAGTGAGAACCTAGAGAGCAGAATTCTAGAGAATGCGACTCTAGAGAGCAGGATTCTAGCTAATGTGTCTCTAGAAAGCAGGATTCTGAAGAGAGCTAGGTTCTAGAGAGAGTGGGACCCTAAAGAGCGGGATTCCTAAGAGGTTCTTGAAAGTGGGAACCTAGAGAGCAGGATTCTGAAGAGAGCTGGCTGGTTTCTAGAAAAGCTTTCTAGGGACCCTAGAGAGCAGGATTCTAGAGAGACCTGTAACTCTAGAGAGCATAAATCTTGAGAGACCTAGGTTCTAGAGAGTGGGACCCTAGAGAGCAGGATTCTTGAGAGTGTAACTCTAGAGAGCACAAATCTAGAGAGCAGGATTCTTGAGAGTGTAACTCTAGAGAGCAGGATTCTAGAGAGACCTGTAACTCTAGAGAGCACAAATCTTGAGAGACCTAGGTTCTAGAGAGTGGGACCCTAGAGAGCAGGATTCTTGAAGAGGTTGTAGAGAACGGGACTCCAGAGAGCAGCTTTTTGAAGAGGTGCTAGAGAGTGGGACCCCAGAAAGCAGGATTCTGAAGAGGTTCTAGAAAGCCAGACCCTAGAGAGCAGGATTCTGAAGAAAGCTAGGTTCTAGAGAATGAAAACCTAGAGGGAAGAATTCTAGAAAAATGTGACTCTAGAGAGCAGAATTCTGTAAAAGAGCTAGGTTATACAAAACAGAGTTCTAAACAGTTGGGATTCTATAGAGAATGATTCTAGAGAGTAATACCCTAGAGAGCAGGATTCTAGAGAGTGAGACCCCAGAGAGCAAAATTCTTAAGAGAGCTGGCTGGCTTCAAGAGGACATGACTCAGGAGAGAGCTGGGCTCTTAAGAAGAGGACATGACTCAGGAGAGAGCTGGGCTCTTAAGAAGAGGACAGGACTCAGGAGAGAGATGGGCTCTTAAGAAGAGGACATGACTCAGGAGAGAGCTGGGCTCTTAAGAAGAGGACAGGACTCAGGAGAGAGATGGGCTCTTAAGAAAAGGACAGGACTCAGGAGAGAGCTGGGCTCTTAAGAAGAGGACATGACTCAGGAGAGAGCTGGGCTCTTAAGAAGAGGACAGGACTCAGGAGAGAGCTGGGCTCTTAAGAAGAGGACAGGACTCAGGAGAGAGCTGGGCTCTTAAGAAGAGGACAGGACTCAGGAGAGAGCTGGGCTCTTAAGAAGAGGACAGGACTCAGGAGAGAGCTGGGCTCTTAAGAAGAGGACAGGACTCAGGAGAGAGCTGGGCTCTTAAGAAGAGGACAGGACTCAGGAGAGAGCTGGGCTCTTAAGAAGAGGACAGGACTCAGGAGAGAGCTGGGCTCTTAAGAAGAGGACATGACTCAGGAGAGAGCTGGGCTCTTAAGAAGAGGACAGGACTCAGGAGAGAGCTGGGCTCTTAAGAAGAGGACATGACTCAGGAGAGAGATGGGCTCTTAAGAAGAGGACAGGACTCAGGAGAGAGATGGGCTCTTAAGAAGAGGACAGGACTCAGGAGAGAGCTGGGCTCTTAAGAAGAGGACATGACTCAGGAGAGAGCTGGGCAATTAAGAAGAGGACAGGACTCAGGAGAGAGCTGGGCTCTTAAGAAGAGGACAGGACTCAGGAGAGAGCTGGGCTCTTAAGAAGAGGACAGGACTCAGGAGAGAGCTGGGCTCTTAAGAAGAGGACAGGACTCAGGAGAGAGCTGGGCTCTTAAGAAGAGGACATGACTCAGGAGAGAGCTGGGCTCTTAAGAAGAGGACATGACTCAGGAGAGAGCTGGGCTCTTAAGAAGAGGACAGGACTCAGGAGAGAGCTGGGCTCTTAAGAAGAGGACAGGACTCAGGAGAGAGCTGGGCAATTAAGAAGAGGACAGGACTCAGGAGAGAGCTGGGCAATTAAGAAGAGGACAGGACTCAGGAGAGAGCTGGGCTCTTAAGAAGAGGACAGGACTCAGGAGAGAGCTGGGCTCTTAAGAAGAGGACAGGACTCAGGAGAGAGCTGGGCTCTTAAGAAGAGGACAGGACTCAGGAGAGAGCTGGGCTCTTAAGAAGAGGACAGGACTCAGGAGAGAGCTGGGCTCTTAAGAAGAGGACAGGACTCAGGAGAGAGCTGGGCTCTTAAGAAGAGGACAGGACTCAGGAGAGAGCTGGGCTCTTAAGAAGAGGACAGGACTCAGGAGAGAGCTGGGCTCTTAAGAAGAGGACATGACTCAGGAGAGAGCTGGGCTCTTAAGAAGAGGACATGACTCAGGAGAGAGCTGGGCTCTTAAGAAGAGGACAGGACTCAGGAGAGAGCTGGGCTCTTAAGAAGAGGACATGACTCAGGAGAGAGCTGGGCTCTTAAGAAGAGGACATGACTCAGGAGAGAGATGGGCTCTTAAGAAGAGGACAGGACTCAGGAGAGAGCTGGGCTCTTAAGAAGAGGACATGACTCAGGAGAGAGCTGGGCTCTTAAGAAGAGGACAGGACTCAGGAGAGAGCTGGGCAATTAAGAAGAGGACAGGACTCAGGAGAGAGCTGGGCTCTTAAGAAGAGGACAGGACTCAGGAGAGAGCTGGGCTCTTAAGAAGAGGACAGGACTCAGGAGAGAGCTGGGCTCTTAAGAAGAGGACAGGACTCAGGAGAGAGCTGGGCTCTTAAGAAGAGGACAGGACTCAGGAGAGAGCTGGGCTCTTAAGAAGAGGACAGGACTCAGGAGAGAGCTGGGCTCTTAAGAAGAGGACAGGACTCAGGAGAGAGCTGGGCTCTTAAGAAGAGGACAGGACTCAGGAGAGAGCTGGGCTCTTAAGAAGAGGACATGACTCAGGAGAGAGCTGGGCTCTTAAGAAGAGGACATGACTCAGGAGAGAGCTGGGCTCTTAAGAAGAGGACAGGACTCAGGAGAGAGCTGGGCTCTTAAGAAGAGGACAGGACTCAGGAGAGAGCTGGGCTCTTAAGAAGAGGACAGGACTCAGGAGAGAGCTGGGCTCTTAAGAAGAGGACAGGACTCAGGAGAGAGCTGGGCTCTTAAGAAGAGGACAGGACTCAGGAGAGAGCTGGGCTCTTAAGAAGAGGACAGGACTCAGGAGAGAGCTGGGCTCTTAAGTGGGATCTTAGAGAGCAGGAATCTCGTGAGTGAACCCCTAAAGAACATGATTCTAGAGAACGTGGCTCTAGAAAGCAGCATTCTGTAAAAGAGGTAGTTTCTACAAAATGCAATTTCAAACAGTTGGGATCCTACAGAGAAGTATTCTAGAGAGCGGGACCCTAGAGAGTAAAATTCTAGAAAGTGAGACTCTAGAGAGCAGGATTCAGAAGAGAGTTAGGTTCTTGAGTGTGATTATAGAAAGTAGGGATCATACGAGTGAGAGACCCCAGAGAACAGGATTCCAGAGAACGTGGCTGTAGAAAAGAGGATTCTGTAAAAGAGTTGGGTTCTAAAAAATGAAGTTCTAAACATGTGGGGTTCCGGAAAGAAGATTTCTAAAGTGGTAACCCCTAGGGAGCAGGATTCAGAAGAAAGCTAGATCCTTAAGAGAGATCCTAGAGAGCTGGATTTTAAAAAGAGAGATCCCAGGGCAGTGGTTCTCAACCTTTCTAGTGCCGTGACCCCTTGATAAAATTTCCCAAGTTGTGGGGACCCCTAACAGTAAAATTATTTTCGTAGCGTGGGTTGTCGGCACCCGGGGCAAGACAGGTAATTTGCGCCCCTAACCCACGGACATTTAGCGCTCCCTGAGACCCTTCCACTCTCTTTGTTCTCCTTTCTTTACTTTTTATCTCTCTATTCTAATCTCTCGTTTTCTTTTCCCCCTCCCCCTCTCTAGCCATCATTCTTGTTCTTTCTCTCCCTATTTCTTTGTTCCTCCCCCCCTTTTCCTTTCCCTTCCATGAATTCTCTGTTTTTATACCTTCTGTTACTCCTTGGTGGTGGTGGTGGGGGGGGGGGGGGATCAGTGGCAGTGCTGGCGAGTTGTTGGGATCGGTGGTAGTGCTGGGGGGGGGGGGAGTTCTGATCAGCCAACTTAGGTGCTCTTGATGAAGGTCATCTGCTGATCTGAGAACTGTAGTGGGGACTTTTAATGTCAACTCTAATCACAGGTCGTGTTACTCAATGTGTCTCCAACTTTGTGGTGTCTCGCACCAGTGACACCTATACAGGGCCGCTATCAGGAATTTTGGGGCCCCTTACACAGCTTCAGGCATGGGCCCCCTGGAGCAGAGGAGAACCAGGGGGGGTGCTGCCGCCGCAAATTGAGAAGTGGGGGGCTGCCGCGAATTCAGAAGTGGGGGGGTGCCACGAATTGAGAAGCGGGGGGTGCTGCCGCCGCAAATTGTTGAGGTCGGGGGGGCTTTGGGTGCTGACGAACAAGAAAAAAAACCGAAAGAACAAAAAAAAAAAAAAAGAGGGGGGGTTGCTATCCAGGGCCCTGGGGACCTCCGGGGACCTCTGAGCCCCTTACAAAAAAATAAATAAAAAATTATACTGCCTGTACCCCCGATAGCGGCCCTGCACCTCAGATGGCGGCCCTGCACCTCCGATGGCGGCCCTGCACCTCCGATGGCGGCCCTGCACCTATGCCGAAATCAGGATATATGGTCTCCTTCAGCCCCACCCACTTCACCTTCCTCACCAGTCAGCTGACCTCTAGTCTCTGCCCTCCAACCATGCCGTGAACTGAATGGGTGGCTGTAAAGAGGCTGAGTGGGCGGCCGCGGGCTCCAGGAACAGCCCAGGATTTGGTGACCCTTGGAAAATTGTCATTCGACCTCCGAGGGGGTCCAGAACCCCAGGTTGAGAACCACTGCCAAAGGGAGGAGGATTCAGAAGAGAGCTAGGTTCTTGGGTGGGATCCCAGAGAACAGGAAACTAGTAAATAAGACCCTAGAGAACAGGATTCTAGAGATTGTGATTCAAGAAAGCAGCATTCCAAAGACAGCTAGGTTCTAAAGGGTGGGACCCTGGATAGCAGGTTTAGGGAGAGGTTCTTGATAGTGTTACTCTATAGCAGAGGTTCTCACCCCTATCCTTAAGTACCCCCCAACAGGCCATGTTTGCAGGTTTTCCTTTATCTTGCACATGTGCTTTAAATCAGAGTCAATGGCTTATTATCTTGGACAGCAATTTTATCTAAGAGAAATTCCCAGAATATGGCCTGTTGGGGGTACTTGAGGACAGGGTTGAGAACCACTGCTCTATAGAGCAGGATTATAAAGAGCTTGTAGAGTGGGACTCTAGATAGCAGGATTAGAAAGAGGTTCTATAGAGAATGTGACTCTCGAAAGCAGGATTCTAAAGAGGGCTAGGTTCTAAAGGGTGGGACCCTGGATAGCAGGAGGTTCTAGAGTGTGACTCTATAGGGCAGGATTACAAAGAGGTTCTAGAGTGGGACCCTAGATATCGGGATCAGGAAGATGTTCTAGAGTGTGTGGCTCTATAGGGCATGATTACAAAGAGGTTCTAGAGTGGTACCCTAGATATCAGGATTAGGAAGACGTTCTAGAGTGTGTGGCTCTATAGGGCATGATTATAAAGAGGTTCTGTGTTCTAGAGCACAGGATTCTAGATAGTGCAACTCTAGAGAGCAGGATTCTGAAGAGAGTGAGGGTTTTAGAGAGCGGAATTCTAGAGATCCGGCTTCAGGACGGAGAAGTGCAGAATGAAAGCCATTGAAGGTTCACCCATCATGTAATACACACAATAGGATTACGGGTCTTGTTCTGGATATATTTTATATATTCGTAAAACATCTAAATAGTGAATATTTTCTCTGAATTACTTGGGTCGAGGTATTCGGTGACCCTCCAGTGACTGTCCGATTCTGGTTTTACCAGGACAGCGTGCTGGAACTCTTCACTGGCAGGAGTTTTAAGATTTTTGCCCAAATCACACTGAGATGTCAATCACTGTCCAGTAACTCAGGGGGCGGGGTCATCTCACTCCTAGTGGGAAAACTCTAGCTTCCAATTGGTTAAAAATATTTGTGCAGATTGCAAATATTCCAGTGCTTTGAAATATGTAAATGAGATCGTATTTTAAAAAAAGTATCTATTTCTTGTTATATATGAAGTGTCAAATCTTTGAGTATTTTCCAGTCATGTTCAGGATAGACTCACCAGAGAGGGCGCTCCACCTGTCCGCCACACACTGAATATTGTCGCATAGCCGTGTATATTCCATCATAAGTTACTTACAGTGCATCCGGAAAGTATTCACAGTGCTTCACTTTTTCCACATTTTGCGATGTTACAGCCTTACTCCAACATGGATTAAATTTATTATTTTCCTCAAAACTCTACAAAGAATCCCCCATAATGACAACGTGAAAGAAGTTTGTTTGAAATCTTTTCAAATTTATGAAAAATATGTACATGGGATTTATTTCATTTCTTAAGTATCACAGACTCCTCCCATGTACATAAGTATCACAGGCTCCTCCCATGTACACAAGTATCACAGGCTCCTCCCATGTACATTAGTATCACAGACTCCTCCCATGTACACAAGTATCACAGACTCCTCCCATGTACATAAGTATCACAGGCTCCTCCCATGTACATAAGTATCACAGACTCCTCCCATGTACATAAGTATCACAGGCTCCTCCCATGTACATAAGTATCACAGACTCCTCCCATGTACATAAGTATTACAGACTCCTCCCATGTACATAAGTATCGAAGGCTCCTCCCATGTACATAAGTATCAAAGGCTCCTCCCATGTACATAAGTATCACAGACTCCTCCCATGTACATAAGTATCACAGGCTCCTCCCATGTACATAAGTATCAAAGGCTCCTCCCATGTACATAAGTATCAAAGGCTCCTCCCATGTACATAAGTATCACAGACTCCTCCCATGTACACAAGTATCACAGGCTCCTCCCATGTATATAAGTATCACAGGCTCCTCCCATGTACATAAGTATCACAGGCTCCTCCCATCACAGACTCCTCCCATGTACATAAGTATCACAGGCTCCTCCCATGTACATAAGTATCACAGGCTCCTCCCATGTACACAAGTATCACAGGCTCCTCCCATGTACACAAGTATCACAGGCTCCTCCCATGTACACAAGTATCACAGGCTCCTCCCATGTACACAAGTATCACAGGCTCCTCCCATGTACACAAGTATCACAGGCTCCTCCCATGTACACAAGTATCACAGGCTCCTCCCATGTACACAAGTATCACAGGCTCCTCCCATGTACACAAGTATCACAGACTCCTCCCATGTACACAAGTATCACAGACTCCTCCCATGTACACAAGTATCACAGACTCCTCCCATGTACACAAGTATCACAGGCTCCTCCCATGTACACAAGTATCACAGACTCCTCCCATGTACATAAGTATCACAGGCTCCTCCCATCACAGACTCCTCCCATGTACATAAGTATCACAGGCTCCTCCCATCACAGACTCCTCCCATGTACATAAGTATCACAGCCTTTGCTCAATACTTTGGTGAAACTCCTTTGGCCCCAATTACAGCCTCCAGTCTCTGAGTATGATGCTACAAGCTTGACACACCTATGTTTGGGCAGTTTCTCCCATTCTTCTTTGCAGGACCTCTCAAGCTCCATCAGGTTGGATGGGGGGGGGGGGGGGGTCGGTGCACAGCCATTTTCAGATCTCTCCAGAGATGTTTAATTGGGTTCAAGTCTGGGGTCTGGCTGGGCCACTCAAGGACATTCACAGAGTTGTCCCGTAGCCACTCCTTTGTTATCTTGGCTGTGTCCTCAGGGTCGTTGTCCTGTTGGAAGACGAACCTTCACCCCAGTCTGAAGTCCAGAGCGCTATGGAGAAGGTTTTCATCAAGGATGTCTCTATACATTGCTGCATTCATCTTTCCCTCCAACCTGACTAGTCTCCCAGTTCCTGCCGCTGAAAAACATCCCCACAGCATGATGCTGCTACCACCATGCTTCACAGTAGGGATGATTATCGGCCAGGTGATGAGCGGTGCCTGGTTTCCTCCAGACATGATGCTTGCCATTCAGACCGAAGAGTTTAATCTTTGTTTCCTCAGATCAGAGAATTTTGTTTTTCGTGGCCTGAGAGTCCTTCAGGTGGCTTTTGGCAAACTCCAGGTGGTCTGTCATGTGACTTTTACTGAGGAGTGGCTTCTGTCTGGCCACTCCCCCATACAGGGCTGATTGGTGGAGTGCTGCAGAGATTGTTGTTCTTCTGAAAAGTTCTCCTCTCTCCACAGAGAAACGCTGGAGATCTGTCAGAGTGACCATCGGGTTCTTGGTCACCTCCCTGACTAAAGTCCTTCTCCCCTCGATCGCTCAGTTTGGCCGGGCGGCTGGCTCTAGGAAGAGTCCTGGTGGTTCCAAACTTCTTCCATTTATGGATGATGGAGGCCACTGAGCTCATTGGGACCTTCAATGCTGCAGACATTTTTCTGTAACCCTTCCCCAGATCTGTGCCTCCATACAATCCTGTCTCCGAGGTCTACAGACAATTCATTGGACTTCATGGCTTGGTTTGTGCTCTGACATGCACTGATACCTGTAGGACCTTCTATAGACAGGTGTGTGCCTTTCCAAATCCTGTCCAATCAACTGAATTTACCACACAGGAGGACTCCAATCAAGTTGTAGAAACATCTCAAGCAGTGCCGGGACAAGGTGCAGTGCCGGGACAAGGTCATCAAGCGCCCAGGGCAAAGATGCCAAACTGCGCCCCCCTTTCCTTTAGGGTTAGGGTCTGGGTGCCCCCCCCCCATCCCTGCAATAAACCATTGTGTCAGGGGCAGCCGCCCCTCCTACCCACCCCTTGTCCCGGCCCTGATCTCAAGGATGATCAGTGGAAACAGGAGGCACCTGAGCTCAATTCTGAGTTTCATGGGAGGAGCCTGTGATACTTGTGTACATGGGAGGGGCCTGTGATACTTGTGTACATGGGAGGGGCCTGTGATACGTGTGTACATGGGAGGGGCCTGTGATACGTTTGTACATGGGAGGGGCCTGTGATACGTGTGTACATGGGAGGAGCCTGTGATACTTGTGGACATGGGAGGGGCCTGTGATACTTGTGGACATGGGAGGGGCCTGTGATACTTGTGGACATGGGAGGGGCCTGTGATACTTGTGGACATGGGAGGGGCCTGTGATACTTGTGGACATGGGAGGGGCCTGTGATACTTGTGGACATGGGAGGGGCCTGTGATACTTGTGGACATGGGAGGGGCCTGTGATACTTGTGGACATGGGAGGGGCCTGTGATACTTGTGGACATGGGAGGGGCCTGTGATACTTGTGGACATGGGAGGGGCCTGTGATACTTGTGTACATGGGAGGGGCCTGTGATACTTGTGTACATGGGAGGGGCCTGTGATACTTGTGTACATGGGAGGGGCCTGTGATACTTGTGTACATGGGATTATTTCCTTATTTATTTTTAATAAATTTGCAAAGATTTCAAACAAACTTCTTTCACATTGTCATTATGGGGGATTGTTTGTAGAATTTTGAGGAGAATAACGAATTTAATTCATTCTGGAAAAAGGCTGTAACCTAATAAAATGTGGAAAAAGTGAAGAGAATACTTTCCAGATGCACTGTATGTAACATATCATCAGCCTATCACAGCAGTGTGTAGGGATGTATCAATCTAATGCAATAATGGACATCTGCATCTTATTAATTTTAGGGGGACAATTTATCTCCTGTCCAGCTGACACTCGGTTTAGGTCAGGGTTGTCTTAATGCATGGGCACTGCCCAGGGGCCCCAGGTACATGAGGGGGCCCTTGATAATCTTGGATTACATCATACTCGCCAACCGTCCTGGATTTTCTGGGATAGTCACGCTTTTTACTAAGCTTTTCTGTGATGGCCGTGTCCCGGAAGCTGTACTTTGCCCTCCTGATCCCCCCTGTACTGTGCCCTTTGTGTTGATTAGTCTTTGGTTTATGGAATGTTTTGTTGAAAATCGATTTTATTGAAATTACTAATAAATATACGTTTAATTCTTTCAACGATTTATACTTTAATTCTTGAATTGAGGGAAGGCTGGTAGGGGCCCCAGAGCATTACTTTGCCCAGGTGCCCATGATGCCATTAAGACGGCCCTGCTTAAGGTACCCCAGATTATTTGGCCCTAAACCACCAACAAGAGACAACGTGACGGGGACACTGACATTTGAACACGTAAACATTGAATGCAAAGGGTGATATTTATAAAAAGTGGGGGGATGAGACATTTTTTGTTTCAAAAGTTTTCCAAAAATTTTACACCAACAAAATGTTCCTTCATCTCTGCGGTCAGATCTGGCGGCCGGAGGAATTTACAAAGACTGACAAACGCTTACGCCAATTTTTTTCCAAGCCAATTCTAGTCCAATTTATTTAGTTGCCTAAACTTGTTTTTTAAAACCATCATAATTGTAATTCTTCTGAAACCCAACACTTCAATAAATATCACCCCAAAAAGACAATTCTGTACACATGAGGACACTTGGAGGTCTATGTATAAAAGGAAATTTCCCATCTGGATGTCCTGATCCAGGGACTTTCAAAACAAAGAGCCAGTTTACTGCCCCCTCAAACTTTAGGGGTGGGGCCGGACTGTGGTCAGTGGGAGTAAACAATGCCATAGGCTTGGTGTCAGTGGAAGGATAGTTGCCCCATAATTAGTGTCACTGGGAAATTATGTTCCCCATCTCTAGTTTCAGTGGGAGGAATAGTGCCCCATCATTGGTGTCAGTGGGAAGAATAGTGTCCCATCATTGGTGTCAGTGGGAGGAATAGTGTCCCATCATTGGTGTCAGTGGGAGGAATAGTGTCCCATCATTGGTGTCAGTGGGAGGAATAGTGTCCCATCATTGGTGTCAGTGGGAGGAATAGTGTCCCATCATTGGTGTCAGTGGGAGGAATAGTGTCCCATCATTGGTGTCAGTGGGAGGAATAGTGTCCCATCATTGGTGTCAGTGGAAGGAATAGTGTCCCATCATTGGTGTCAGTGGAAGGAATAGTGTCCCATCATTGGTGTCAGTGGGAGGAATAGTGCCCCATCATTGGTGTCAGTGGGAGGAATAGTGTCCCATCATTGGTGTCAGTGGAAGGAATAGTGCCCCATCATTGGTGTCAGTGGAAGGAATAGTGTCCCATCATTGGTGTCAGTGGGAGGAATAGTGCCCCATCACTGGTATCAGTGGGGGGAATAGTGTCCCATCATTGGTGTCAGTGGGAATAGTGTCCCATCATTGGTGTCATTGGAAGGAATAGTGTCCCATCATTGGTGTCAGTGGAAGGAATAGTGTCCCATCATTGGTGTCAGTGGGAGAAATAGTGCCTTGTATCAGTGGAAGGCATAGTCCCCCAGAGGCCAGATAAAGGCAAACAGAGGGCCACATCCGAGTGATCGCCATATTGTTCATAATATGATTATCTCCATCTAGTGGTCATACTGTAGTATTTTTTTTTTATTGAGGCATTTCAGAAAAATACTGCAGTATGGCCACTAGATGAAGCCGAGGATTACAGGAGACAATCTGATACAAACACTGCAGTCATTATTGGCTTAGGACATCCCCAGGGACATTTTTTCTTACACATAGACCTCCAAGTTCTACCAATTCCAAAAATGTTGGAAAATAAGCAGTTTTAAAATTTAACAATAAAAAATGATTCCCAAATACACTTTGAATGTTCTGCAAATTGATACATTTCACAAGTTAATATGAAATATAGTGGAGTCCACGCCATTCCCTGGCTGGGAATTTGTTGGGGCTGGAGACCGCGCTGGACTGACTCGATCGGTCAGTGGCCGTAGGTGGGTATTATCTTGGGGGGAGTATGAAGAGATCCTTTCAAGTGGTTTAAGCCTAAATTTAAGGATTGTGGTGGTGATCTCTCTTGGAACTTAGGCTGCTTCCTTTGGGTACGGCCTTATGGTCGTTCCCGTATGTAGACTTGGAAAGGGAAGTAGAAAAAAGAGCTCCCGGTGTCCCATGAGATGCAAGTTGGATGGTTTATCAGAAGACATTTATTGAGAATAGCAAAAAGGACATCGAGCCAACGTGTTTCGGGGGAACAGGGACTCCCCTCTTCTTCAGGGCTGCAAACACCGTCGACACTCTGACAGTCATCCCTCTGATTGTTTGCCATTGACATATCTGTTTGGGAATTCTTCACTTCTATTAGCATGCAGCAACAGCCCTGAAGAAGGGGGGAGTCCCTGTTCCCCTGAAACGCGTTGACTCAATGTAATTATTGCTATTCTCAATAAACGTCTTCTGACATACCATCCAACTTGTATCTCATTGGACACCGGGCGCTCCTTTATCTACTTACCGTTCCAAGTCTGGCTGGGAATTTGGCACCACAGTGACTAAGAGGGAGGTTAGAGAAGAGCCATTAATGGGACAATGACATTGGCTGAAGTCTCAGCTTCGACTCCAGGCAGGAAAACTCTTTCATCCTGCAGTGGAAGACTCATCGCCCCGATGTATACAGTAGATTAGCTGGAAAATTATTTTATGACGTGAAAAGGTTTTGTAGAGTTTAGATACCAAGATTTCCGGAGCGGCTCCAGACACATCGGACATCCAGGCCAAGAAAACGGACATTATTTTTGGGTGAGAACTCGCTTAGGTTGAAAGTATGACATGGTGGGAATTGTGGATGAATGGATGGATGGAAAATATTGCCTGGATTTGCTTCTGGGTCCGGGGTTATGCTGGTCGGAGCTCAGCATTAGGGAACTCAGCAGGACTAGATGTCCCTTGTCTGAGGACATTTATGCACTGGACACATGAACTGGCTTGGTGGATTTTGGTGCCACAAAATATGAAGTTTCAGGTCTGCAACCCTTCTGTGCCTACTATGGAGGGGTTTACATCACCCCTGCATTGGATTTTTGAGTCTGTACACCTGCTGTGCCCATTATGAGGGGTTCCCACCATCCCTGTGCTGACATCCCCGGGTCTGTACACCCGCTGTGCCCATTATGAGGGGTTCCCACCATCCCTGTGCTGAGTTCCCGGGTCTGTACACCCGCTGTGCCGATTATGAGGGGTTCCCACCATCCCTGTGCTGAGTTCCCGGGTCTGTACACCCGCTGTTCCCATTATGAGGGGTTCCCACTATCCCTGTGCCAAGTTCACAAGTCTAACACCCGCTGTGCCCATTATGAGGGTTCTCACCATCAATTGCACCAAGTTCCTGCCATTGTGCATTTGCCATGTTCATTATGAGGGTTTCCCACCATCCCCTGCACAAATTCCTAGCTCAGGGCACCCGTTGAGCCCATAATGAGGGGTTCCCACCCTCCCTGTGCTGAGTTCCCTGGGCCTGTACACCCGCTGTGCCCATTATGAGGGGTTCCCACCATCCCTGTGCTGAGTTCCCGGGTCTGTACACCCGCTGTGCCCATTATGAGGGGTTCCCACCATCCCTGTGCTGAGTTCCCGGGTCTGTACACCCGCTGTGCCCATTATGAGGGGTTCCCACCATTCCTGTGCTGAGTTCCTGGGTCTGTACACCCGCTGTGCCCATTATGAGGGGTTCCCACCATCCCTGTGCTGAGTTCCCGGGTCTGTACACCTGCTGTGCCCATTATGAGGGGTTCCCACCATCCCTGCGCTGAGTTCCCGGGTCTGTACACCCACTGTGCCCATTATGAGAGGTTCTCTCACCATCCCTGTGCTGAGTTCCCAGGTCTGTACACCCGCTGTGCCATTATGAGGGGTTCCCACCATCCCTGTGCTGAGTTCCTGGGTCTGTACACCTGCTGTGCCCATTATGAGGGGTTCCCACCATCCCTGTGCTGAGTTCCCGGGTCTGTACACCCGCTGTGCCCATTATGAGAGGTTCTCACCATCCCTGTGCTGAGTTCCTGGGTCTGTACACCCGCTGTGCCCATTATGAGGGGTTCCCACCATCCCTGTGCTGAGTTCCTGGGTCTGTACACCTGCTGTGCCCATTATGAGGGGTTCCCATCATCCCTGTGCTGAGTTCCCGGGTCTGTACACCTGCTGTGCCCATTATGAGGGGTTCCCACCATCCCTGTGCTGAGTTCCTGGGTCTGTACACCCTCTGTGCCCATTATGAGGGGTTCCCACCATCCCTGTGCTGAGTTCCTGGGTCTGTACACCTGCTGTGCCCATTGTGAGTTCCATGGTCTGCATCATAATCTATTCTAGGCAATAACACTTAAAAAGCTCCAGGAAGAAGAACTTATTACATATCTATACTACTTTTGGAAAGTAAAATTAGAACTCTAGCAGAAGGCGTTAGGAGCCCAGGGTGAGCAGGAACAAAGCCAGGCAGGAACTCTGGTGGGAAATCTCTCTGCTGGATTCTGGAAGAGATGTAAGAAGCGGAGGGCGGACCAGGACCTGTCGGGAAAGAAGTTTCGGTTCTGCCACTGCTAACCTTGTTATGAAGTTGCAGGTTCCAGGGAGATCGTCCTACTTAGAGCCACAAACCCGGAAAAGGCATAGAGATTGGGTGACACCTGATATAATGAACATGCTTGTTCCAGGTCAGAAGTGGAAAGGGAAAGCGGATGGACCCGGAGAACGCACCTCCAAGACAAGCTGGCAATGACGAGGCCAATATATTAATCTAGACGGGTGCCTTCTATATATCAATGTGTGGCTGCTAATCAAGGTTCATTCTCTAACGAGTACTCAGAAGGGGCACATTATGGGCCCCTCAGTGCTCTCCAATCAGCTTAGAGCAGGACAAAATTGGATTTTGTGGCAAACATCCCCCCCCCTTTTAATTGCTATTGGACCAGCTAAATATTTGTGTTGAGGGTATATATTCCTTCATAGACGTCAATGGATCTCCACCATTGGATTCATTCTTGGGTAAGTTGCCGACATTTGTTTGCCCAGATCCATTGATGGTTTGAGCATATTTTTCAGTTTTTGGTGCTATGAAATTTCCTAGATGTCGTTGAGTTGAGTTTTTTAGGGAGAATGTTCTCCTAGATGTTGGATTAGGATGGTTTTATATGGTGTAGAACAGGGGACTCCAAACTTTCTAAACAAGGGGTAAGTTTACTGTCCTTTGGGGGGGGGGGGAATAAGGGGGACCATATTGTGTCCAGTGTGAGTCAAAAATGTCTTGGCGTCCAGTTGGAGTGAACAATGCCCCATCGTTGTTGTCAGTGGAAGGAATTCTGCCTCATCGTTGTTGTCAGTGGAAGGAATTCTGCCTCATCGTTCGTGTCAATGGAAGAAATTGTGTGTCATCATTGGTGTCAGTGGGAGCAATAGTGCCCCATCATTGGTGTCAGTAGGAAGGAATAATATCCCATCATTGGTTGTCAGTGAGAGCAATAGTGCCCCATCATTGGTGTCAGTGGATGGACACCAATGTAAGTACACCCCTCAGTCACATTTTTGTAAATATTTTCTTCTATCTTTTCATGTGACAACACTGAAGAAATGACACTTGGCTACAATGTAAAGTAGTGAGTGTACAGCTTGTATAACGGTGTAAATTTCCTCTCCCCTCAAAATAACTCAACACACAGCCATTAATGTCTAAACCGCTGGCAACAAAAGTGAGGACACCCCTAAGTGAAAATGTCCAAATTGGGCCCAAAGTGTCAGTATTTTGTGTGGCCACCATTATTTTCCAGCACTGCCTTAACCCTCTTGGGCATGGAGGTCACCAGAGCTTCACATGTTGCCACTGGAGTCCTCTTCCCCTCCCCCATGACGACATCACGGAGCTGGTGGATGTTGGAGACCTTGCGCTCCTCCACCTTCTGTTTGAGGATGCACCACAGATGCTCAATAGGGTTTAGGTCTGGAGACATGCTTGGCCAGTCCATCACCTTTACCCTCAGCTTCTTTAGCAAGGCAGTGGTGGTCTTGGAGGTGTGTTTGGGGCGGTTATCATGTTGGAATACTACCCTGCGGTCCAGTCTCTGAAGGGAGGGGATCATGCTCTGCTTCAGTATGTCACAGTACGGCATTCATGGTTCCCTCAATGATCTGTAGCTCCCCAGTGCCGGCAGCACTCATGCAGCCCCAGACCATGACACTCCCCCCACCATGCCTGACTGTAGGGAAGACACACTTGTCTTTGTCCTCCTCACCTGGTTGCCGCCGCACACGCCTGACACCATCTGACACCAAATAAGTTTATCTTGGTCTCATCAGATCACAGGACATGGTTCCAGTAATCCATGTCCTTAGTCTGCTTGTCTTCAGCAAACTGTTTGCGGCTCTTTCTTGTGCATCATCTTTAGAAGAGGCTTCCTTCTGGGACGACAGCCATGCAGACCCCAATTTGATGAAGTGTGCGGCGTATGGTCTGAGCACTGACAGGCTGACCCCTCCCCCACCCCTTCAACCTCTGCAGCAATGCTGGCAGCACTCATACGTCTATCTCCCAAAGACAACCTCTGGATATGACGCTGAGCACGTGACCTCAACTTCTTTGGTGGACCATGGCGAGGCCTGTTCTGAGGGGAACCCGTCCTGTTATACCGCTGTATGGTCTTGGCCACCGTGCTGCAGATCAGTTTCAGGGTCTTGGCAATCTTCTTATAGCCCCGCCCATCTTTATGTAGAACAACAATTCTTTTCTTCAGATCCTCAGAGAGTTCTTTGCCATGAGGTGCCATGTTGTACTTCCAGTGACCAGTATGAGAGAGTGAGAGCGATAACACCAAATTTATCACACCGGCTCCCCATTCACACCTGAGACCTTGTAACACTAACGAGTCACATGACACCGGGGAGGGAAAATGGCTAATTGGGCCCAATTTGGACATTTTCACTTAGGGGTTTACTCACTTTTGTTGCCAGCGGTTTAGACATTAATGGCTGTGTGTTGAGTTATTTTGAGGGGACAGAAAATTTACACCGTTATACAAGCTGTACACTCCTCCCCCCTGTGTACACTCCTCCCCCCCTGTATACACTCCTCCCCCCCTGTATACACTCACTACTTTACATTGTAGCAAAGCGTCATTTCTTCAGTGTTGTCACATGAAAAGATATAATAGAAAACAATTAACAAAAAACGTGAGGGGTGTACTCACTTTTGTGAGATACTGTACATCTCATCAGGTCTGGTTAGATCTCATTGGCCAGATGGTAAAATGGGACAATGTACCCTGGTGGTATAGAGGTGGACCTTTACTATAGGAGTAGATGGGACAGATAAAGGGGAATGGAGGGCATTATTAAGCCCCGGGCTGGTGCAGTCACTTTCTGCAGGGAAGGTAAGAAACGCATTGTTGGCCATATTCAAATTTTGTATTCCAGGACGAGGAGAGTCGGGATTCGCTGGAACAAACATGATGCTTTGCATGCACAGCTGAATGCTGCAGAGGTGGCAGTATGGAACGGACAGGACTCTGGAGGAACAAGCAGTAACAGGTGGAGCCGCATCTCATGCACCCAGCACACAGACACGCACATGCGCAGGACAGTTAATGGAACGTTTGGCGTCTGGGACAAAATCCAAAATGACAAAACAAGCTCTTCACTTCAACAGGCGGCAGTTAGTGGAGGACATACACATGGGGGGGGGGGGGGGGGAGGCTGGAGGAATATGGAGGCCCAAGTCAGGGGTGGGACCAGTGATAATCTGCGGCACAGTGACATGGATGAAACGGAACATTTCTGGGGACAGAGAATGACAAGTGATGCAGACATAAAGACCAGGTATGTAAGGTAATCTACACCCAATACATGGAGAGAACCCATTGCATCTTACCTTTCCCCTGATGGAGAACTTAAAGGACCTCTAAACCCAAGAACAACATTGTGATGTATTGCAGCTGTTCAGGCCTCAGATGAGGTGGCTGCATTTGTTTTCCTTTTTTATGGCCAAGTACATTTTCGGCAAAACACCCCTTGATCCTGCCAGAAATACAGTGTCCTTATAACTTCCTTTACACAGAATTGAAAGCTGAAATGTGCCAGATTACTATGGGTTGAGTGCAAGGAGGTGCATGCCACCTAATGGATTTATCGCTTTCATTTTAAATTCACATTTTTACTATCGCTACAGTTCTGGCATTCTGATGCTGACACTCCTGAGTCCCTTAGCTGCAGAGTCATGTGTAGCCACTTTGCCCGCCCCCTTCTCTCCTCTTGCCCAATCACAGAGTACTTGGTATTATGTGAACCCATTTGCAAAATACATAGCCTTCTGTGAATGGACAGCAGAGGGGATGTGCGGGCAGAGAGGCTGCTGTGTAAGAAAGCAGAATCTCACATGTCAGAGCGCCGGGTGTAAAGCAATAGCTGTACTCCCAACGCTCAGTAAAACTTCAGGTGGTCTGATGCTGAGAGCAAGTCTCAGCTCCTGCAGCTGCAAAGTTGTGTGCAGCCACTCCGAGCTCCCATCCTGTCCAATCACAGAATACTTGGCATTATGTGATCCAGTTCACAAAATACAAAGCCTTCTGTGAATGGACAGCAGAGGGGAGGGGCGGGCAGAGCGGCTGCTGTGTGAGAAAGCAGCACCTCACATGTCAGAGCACCAGGAGCATAGCAATAGCTGTACTTCCAGCGCTCAATAAAATTTCTGGTGCTTGGGCGCTGAGAGCTCTTGCAGCTGCAGAGTCATGTGCAGCCACTCAGAGCTCCCCTCCTTCTCCTCCTGCCCAATCACAGAGCACTTTGTATTATGTGGACCCATTTGTGAAATAAAAAGCCTTCTGTGAATGGACAATGCAGAAGAGGGGCAGGCAGAGCGACTGCTGTGTGAGAAAGCAGCAGCTCACCTGTCAGTGCGCTGGGAGCATCTCAATAGCTGTGCACTCAGCAAAACTGTCAGTTGTAAATACAAGAGATAAGTCCATGGAATGGCATGCACCTTGTTGGACATAACCCATAGTAAGACAGGCTATAGATGAACTGATTTCCTTTCCTTCCACCACCGGTGAAGTCCCTCGATTTCTCCATTAACATAGTCAGTGTTGATGGGGAAATCCCTCCCGTGGAGCTATTGTGTTCTCCTGGAGAGGGGGGTGGGGGCACAGGGAACCGTCACGGTCAGGAGAACACAGTCATTACTGTTATTCGTTTGATGGATTGAATTGGGTACAATAAGCCTGTCCCATAGATGGTTCGAATCTCGGCGTGGTCCTGCTGAACCTACTGAGATTCGAACAATCTTTGGAATCAGAGAGAGTAGCTGAATTTCTGCTTTAAATTTCAAACAAGGTCATCAGCCTTCCCAGCTACAGCATGTGAACTACTAAAGAGCTCCCCTCTGTAGATGGAGGTGAGAGGTGTTTTGTAGTCCTCTCCAAGGGTGACAAAGATGCTCCTCCATAGATACAGTTCATTGACTGAAGGTTTACCACCATAGAACAGGCTGTGTGTTACTGGCAGGATCCCCAGGAGAAAAAAGGAGAAAAAGCCTGAAGAAAGGAAAGTAACGCAACCACCACATCCGGACCGATGAGCTGTGGGATTCTCAGGTTTAGATACCCTTTAAAGACTGAATTTGTTAAAAAAAAAATATATAATGCTTAGCACAGTTTTGTATGAAGCTTCAAAGAAAAGCTGCCACTCTTGAACACCCAAACCACATATGAGGTACAGAAGGGGCAGGCTTGCCTCTTCAACCTCACCATAGAGTCACCGCTCCAGGTGCACTACATGTTTTGGGAATCTGAGAACTTCCATTGGACGTTTAAAGTGCAAATATCTTTATTTTTATCATTTGCGTCACAAAACATGACATCTATAACTTTGAATTGTGCCTGGCAACTAACTGTTGGCTGGAATGCCATCAGTGATCTTCGTATATATTTAGATATATTAAGGCGTGACTTTTCTCAGACATTTATATTAGATTTACATATTTATTATTGGGAGATAAATATGAAGGGACCATCATGTATTAAGTTTTCAACATTTAGAGTCATTTATAGATCTCAATGTTAATCCCAGGATGTCAGCGGACAGGCTGATCGGCATGCAGAGTGGAGGTGGCTGCTCGTACCGGATGCAAAATATCAAATTAAACAATAGTGCCAGATGAGCGCCATGCAAACTCCTGCAGAAATGAAATAAGAGGAAAAAAAAAAAAAAAGAAATGCGATAACACCTGCATCCTTGCAGTACGAGCGCCGTGTAGTGATCTAGCGCCTTACTCACTTTCACCTTGCTGCCCAGACCCTCCACGCTTTTACACTGGCCGTTCGGCTCCTTGCCATCCCGTTTCCTCATGCGGAGAGTGTGCCAAGAACATGACTTCCTGTTGTACCAAAAAACGCACCAATCAAATGGCAGAACTGAAATGAGAGGGGCAGCTAGGCCGGAATCCACACAGGGCAGGATCCTAATAAAGAACATCTGAAAACATTTCAGCCACACATCATGCAGTGTTAGCAGTTATGAACATCAAACCGAATGCTTTAAACCATCCAAAGTGGACCATACATGGGTTTAATGACATACGATAGATAAAGTCCCCTAAGTAACATATAATATACAGATCAGGGATGTTGTCCGCACCCATTGCAGCACCCTGTGGATTGTTCCCAATTTACAGTTTGAAGGGCTTAGCTTGAAAATCCTATAACCCACATAAGTATGCAACAAAGATCCAATGTGATTGAATGCTGTGTGCTATAGGACGCCATTAGAACTGCCAAAATTATGGTACCAGATGTTGCCAGAGAATGTTATACTGGAGACTCCCTGATCTTTTGAGGGTCTTCAGCATTTCATCCCAGCTTAAACACAAGTGGCCCTGCAGCAGATGAAGAACTACAGATCTCTGCATGCCTCTTGACACTCTGGGACTTGTAGTTCCACAGTAGCTGAAAAACCACAAGCTACTAAGCCTTTCATTTGCTGAGCCCTTGCCATCACAGTATTAATAGCACTGAAGACATTTGACAAATGTTATTCCCATAATACCAGTATTCAGGATCTCTTCACCTGAGACAAGGAACATTTCTCCAGCTTTGACATTAACCAGAATATTTATTAAATATATTTATAAAAGATATAATATTCAAAGGGAACCCGTAATGACAAAAATATGGAGTCTGCCATTGTTGACCTCACCTTCTGATAATGCTGGCTGCCTGGCTGTCCTGTGTCCACTGCTTGGTGGGGGGAGGAGTGCCAGAAAGAAAGCTTTTAAATGTGAAACATCGAATTGTTTTTTTTATTTAGCAAAACAATTATAGGTTCAACCAACACATTTCAGAGGGGTTTTGGAGTGCCTACTTCTTCAGAGCCCTGGAAAATAATAATAGTTGGGATCCAGTTGGTAAATGGAGCAGTCTTTGCACAAATCTGCGGCCAGAGGTCAAGCTGGCTTCTATAGGCAGCCACAGAACAGAACAGAGCGCAGACTGTCTGCAAGCCCCCCCAAACCATCCAGGAGACCAATAAACTCATGAACAGAACTAGAAGTAAAGGAAAAGCAAGTCGGACTGACACATTTTGGGGGGAGTTCGGGGCACCTCCTTCTAGTGCCCTAGATATTTTGGGGCTTACAGAAAGCCTGTGCTCTTAGGTAGCAGACATGGTTTGGAGCACAGTCCTAAGCTCCAGTCCTGAAGAAGTGGGTGCCGCAAAATTCTGTGAATAATGTTGGCCATACTGTTATTTTTATGAAAAAAGCAGAAGATTCTGCACATTAAAAAGCCTTCTGACTACACTTTGCGGTTCTCCTCACCCACCAAACCAAAGCTACACAGGTGTGGTTCCCATTACATCCACAGGCCACCTGTATAGTAGAGCAGCAGGGTAGATTCCACCCATGTGGCTTTTCCTCTTTTCCACAGAGCAAACAAAAATACTCCAATTCCATTCTACAAACACCACCTCATACCCCATAGAGATGCTGATTCACCAGCTCCAATACTCTGGTAATTGCTGACCTGGAGCAAGGATGCAGATGAAAATTTCTGAATTCACTCTGACTTTACTTGTTGCATGCTAGCTGAGGGTCAATGGCCCAGAAACCATGGAAACTTGAGAAAGCCCGGCAAATAGCATGCTCAGAAGGAAATCACCATTGGCGGCCTCTGTATAAACCATTGCTTCTTTCTGAATGTTACCATATTGATCCCATTTCCCGTCTTTACACAGATATTAACCCAGTCTTTGTGGGCTCTCATTTCAAAAACACTGCAAATTGTCAATGAGTCCACTTCCACCTTAATAGGACTACAAACCCACTTCTGGGTGGAGAATTTCCTTTAAGGATAACCACTTGCTTCTTTAAAAAAAGTAAGTCAGCATTAGACAGAATCCTAGCGTTTGGGTGTTGGCAGGTTTCTGCACACAACAGAAGGATTTTTGTGTAGATGGTTGCACTACTGGACAAGATAAGTATAAAGGTCAGGGGATAAAAGGTTAAGGCTTAGCTGATCGGTCAAGTTTTAGGATGAATGGTTTCAAAGGTTAGCTTGAAGTCAAGGGTTAAGAATTGGAGTCAGAAATAAGGTTCACTTCCAGGGTTAAGGTGGTGTTATGGTTCATTTAAAAGGTTTAAAGCTCAGGTAAGAGTCCAGTGAAGTCTCCAGTTAAGGTTGGAGGTCAGAGACATGGGCAGGCCAGCATTTTAATAACCCAACATACCACCCTCAGGCTGCTCTGTAATCAATAATCAAGCAGCTTCTGAGCTCAGCAATGAAGCTGGTGCAGCATTCACAGCTGAAGTCATTGGGTGGGGTTTGTATGAGGTTTAGGCTCGGTTAACACCTAAACTGGCCTCGGATCGCACAGGAACGGTGTGCATCCCTGTTCTCCGTTTTAGGGATAAATCAGAGCCTGAATCTATGCCTGAATTCTGCCTTGAAAAGGAGCCAAAGACGCACAGCGTTTCTGTGCAGTGCGCTCCGCAGCCGCCCCGGAGATATGTGAACCGGCTCCATAGAGAGACGGTCACATTCTCCTGCTATGCAAATTGGATGCGGGGGAAACCCGCATCCAATTCGCATAGGTGTGAACCCAGCCTAACTCACAGAGAATGATTGTTTACCCAATACGGATCTGACTAGCCCCAGACATTTCAACATTTATCAACCAATCAGAAACTCTGGTTGCTGAAAACCCTGTGTTAACTTCAAGCAGAAGAAGCACATTAACCGCATTGCTGGACTAACAACGTTCTCTATGGGCACAGAAGGTCCTCCATGGACTCACGGGGACTGGACTCACGGGGACCCCAATGGACTCACGGGGACCCCAATGGACTTGTTTTTTTTGCTGGGCTAAGAATGTCCTCGCTGGGATAAGAATATCCTTGTTGGGCTCAAAAGGTTCTCACTGGGCACATAACGTTCTCAATGAGCTCAGAAGATCCTCACTCAAAGTCCGACTAATGCTGACCTACATTTTTAAAGGAAACAGAGGGTTATTTGTAGAAGGGAACCTGTCAAGATAGAAATTTTACCAACCAGTTCTGACTTAGGCTCTGGGGCTGTCAATCCTCGACCATTACTTCACTAGTTGGTTAGCGCTAGTGATGAACCCATTGGGCAAAGCCGTGAACCTAAAATGAATGGTTTACCTAGATATGTGAAGTGAGATAGTGTGATGTGCTAATTAGGAATCCAGCCAATCCTTTTCATGAATCTCTACAGATAAATCTATCCTTGGATATTTGGAGGAATCCAATAATTTGCAGTTCACCACACCTGCGAATGGAACCTATTGGAAGTAGTATGCAAGACAGACCCCAGATTTCACTAGATACATGCTTGTTCCAGGTCTGTGACTTCCGTAGCAGTGAAGGATGGATAGGACCTGCAGTTGTTCAATCCAAGTCAGTAATGGACGCTCCCACATTTCTATTCTCATGAGTGGAGATGAAAATGAATTCTTCAAAACACAGAATATTGCAAATCCCTCTACTGAGATACTTTGTAGCTGTCTGGCTTTCTGAAAACTCTTAGAACCCATTCACACAGGGAAGCAACTTGGACACGACTTGAGCATGAATCACAGCGCGACTCCAGGCAACTTACAAGGCAACTTCAAGTTGCCTCCAGGACAGGGGACTTTCCAGTGGCCAATCAAACAATAATCAGCTCTGTGGGAGGGGGAGGGGTTTGCCTGGAAAACTATTTTTACTTCCTGGAAAGTTGGTTCAGTTAAGACAGGGGATCCGACTTGGCGGCAACTTCCATTGAAATCTATGGGTACAAGTTGCCTACAAGTCGGATTGAAGTAGTACAGGAACCTTTTTTGAAGTCGGAGCGACTTCAGTAGTGTGCATTAAAGCGGTTGTATACCCGCTGAACGTTTTTTTTTTTTTTTTAACCCTGTAAAGCAAAAGGCATAATGAGCTAGTATGCACCACATACTAGCTCATTATGAAATACTTAGCTTAGAATGAAGCGTTGGGAACTTACCTGGTCCACGCCGAGGTAGCCGACATGTTGCCTCAGCGTGTCTTCCGGGTATGGCCGGAGCCGCGATGTCGTCACTCCCGCGCATTTGAGCGGGAGACTTCTGTCCGGCGGCTGCCGGGCCTTAAGCCGAAAATCCCCCGTGCGCATGCGCCGCTGCATTCAGCGGCTCATTGCCAGGGGAATATATCCTACACCGTAAAGGTTTAGGAGATATTTTTTTTACCTACAGGTAAGCTTTATTATAGGCTTACCTGTAGGTAAAAGTAAAAAAATTACCTATACAACCGCTTTAAGACGGCTCTCATTCACTTACATTGATTTTCTCATGCCGCGCGACTTGAGGCGACTTGGGGCGACTTCAAGTCGGATCCAAAGTCGCCCCTGTGTGAATGGGCTCTTACTGCCTATTAATACCCCACTAAGGATGCCACGCTGTGTCTCTGCAGAGGGAGAAGCCTCCCGGAAATCTCTGTGAGAAATCTTTACAATCAACAGCTCCTCAAAATGAACATTTTATACAAGTTTCCAGAACTTTTTTTTTTCCAGTTTAGTACTTGAAATAGATCTGAAAGTTCTAGATCTGGAGAAGTGATTGGTGTATAAATGTTATTCTCTGCTGGACATCTCAGCGTTTTCCCTATGGCTGTAGCATATAGAGAACGTTCCCCATTCAGGTCTCAGGGGTTCTCAAATCTGTTTGGTCTGCAGGGAACATTATAACAAGTCACAGATATGCCCACTCCCATATCCCCTCTTCATCGACTAGTAAGGGTTAACCTCATCAGACATTATATACGCTATAGTATACAGCTTTCTCTTCATTTCTTTGTTTTGGCTACAATGTTGTTCTTTAGCTTTAATGATCTTTGTCTACATTCCATACTACTCTTTTCTGTATTGCTATGAGCTTTTTCCACTAATGTTGGGCATTGCCGTAGAACCACTTTTTGAAAACCATTTCACAGTCTACAGCCTTTCTCAAGCTTTCTACCCCAGAGGAACCCAAGAAACAATTTACAGATATGACCGGGATCAGTGAATGGGGTCTTTGCTGACCCATTGATCCTGGTCATATCTCACACAATGAAACCCTGGCACTTGTACCACTTCTGAGTCCATAAACCATTTTATTGCCTGCCATGAGAAATGGGGAGATCTATGGGCCCCCGAAATTCATTGGATGTCTGTCATTCTTTCTGTGGCCATTATGAATCAATAAATCATTGTTGGGCTCTTTAATGGTTTGTTGCTCTTTCTGGTGCAACTTTATATAGACTACCAAGTCTGGGTGACCCCCATTTCTGAGGGTCTTCCACTTTGTGGAGAGCCACCAAACCCCAAGCTACTTGGCATCTCTAAGGACTTTATTTCTATTATCCATTACTAGCGATTCACCCTCCACCCCATCCCTTCTATTGCTGGTCAGTAGAGAAACAACCACTTGAATTGGTGTTCGGTGAAGGGCAGTGAGTGGATGAAAGGCACCCTTATATTATGGTCAGTAAAATTCTCTCCCTTACATATATGTTTAGTGAGCGGAGGAATGCATTTTACATTGGTAGTCAGTGGGAGGAATGTCCCTTACATTGGTGGGCAGAATGTCCCTTACATTGGTGATCAGTGGGAAGAATGTTCCTTACATTGGTGATCAGTGAGAAGAACGTTCCTTACATTGGTGATCAGTGGGAAGAATGTCCCTTACATTGGTGATCAGTGGGAAGAATGTCCCTTACATTGGTGATCAGTGGGAAGAATGTTCCTTACATTGGTGGTCAGTGAGAAGAATGTTCCTTACATTGGTGATCAGTGGGAAGAATGTTCCTTACATTGGTGATCAGTGAGAAGAATGTCCCTTACATTGGTGATCAGTGAGAAGAATGTCCCTTACATTGGTGATCAGTGGGAAGAATGCTCCTTACATTGGTGATCAGTGGGAAGAATGTCCCTTACATTGGTGATCAGTGGGAAGAATGTCCCTTACATTGGTGATCAGTGGGAAGAATGTCCCTTACATTGGTGATCAGTGGGAAGAATATTCCTTACATTGGTGATCAGTGGGAAGAATGTCCCTTACATTGGTGATCAGTGGGAAGAATGTCCCTTACATTGGTGATCAGTGGGAAGAATGTTCCTTACATTGGTGGTCAGTGAGAAGAATGTTCCTTACATTGGTGATCAGTGGGAAGAATGTTCCTTACATTGGTGATCAGTGAGAAGAATGTCCCTTACATTGGTGATCAGTGAGAAGAATGTCCCTTACATTGGTGATCAGTGGGAAGAATGCTCCTTACATTGGTGATCAGTGGGAAGAATGTCCCTTACATTGGTGATCAGGAAGAATGTCCCTTACATTGGTGATCAGGGAGAAGAATGCTCCTTACATTGGTGATCAGTGAGAAGAATGTCCCTTACATTGGTGATCAGGGAGAAGAATGCTCCTTACATTGGTGATCAGTGAGAAGAATGTTCCTTACATTGGTGATCAGTGGGAAGAATGTCCCTTACATTGGTGATCAGGGAGAAGAATGCTCCTTACATTGGTGATCAGTGAGAAGAATGTTCCTTACATTGGTGATCAGTGGGAAGAATGTCCCTTACATTGGTGATCAGTGGGAAGAATGTCCCTTACATTGGTGATCAGTGAGAAGAATGTTCCTTACATTGGTGATCAGTGAGAAGAATGTCCCTTACATTGGTGATCAGGGAGAAGAATGCTCCTTACATTGGTGATCAGTGAGAAGAATGTTCCTTACATTGGTGATCAGTGGGAAGAATGTCCCTTACATTGGTGATCAGGGAGAAGAATGCTCCTTACATTGGTGATCAGTGAGAAGAATGTTCCTTACATTGGTGATCAGTGGGAAGAATGTCCCTTACATTGGTGATCAGTGGGAAGAATGTCCCTTACATTGGTGATCAGTGGGAAGAATGTCCCTTACATTGGTGATCAGGGAGAAGAATGCTCCTTACATTGGTGATCAGTGAGAAGAATGTTCCTTACATTGGTGATCAGTGAGAAGAATGTCCCTTACATTGGTGATCAGTGGGAAGAATGTCCCTTACATTGGTGATCAGTGAGAAGAATGTCCCTTACATTGGTGATCAGTGGGAAGAATGTTCCTTACATTGGTGATCAGTGAGAAGAATGTCCCTTACATTGGTGATCAGTGGGAAGAATGCTCCTTACATTGGTGATCAGTGGGAAGAATGTTCCTTACATTGGTGATCAGTGAGAAGAATGTTCCTTACATTGGTGATCAGTGGGAAGAATGTTCCTTACATTGGTGATCAGTGGGAAGAATGTCCCTTACATTGGTGATCAGTGAGAAGAATGTCCCTTACATTGGTGATCAGTGAGAAGAATTCTCCTTACATTGGTGATCAGTGGGAAGAATGTTCCTTACATTGGTGATCAGTGGGAAGAATGTTCCTTACATTGGTGATCAGTGAGAAGAATGTCCCTTACATTGGTGATCAGTGAGAAGAATGTCCCTTACATTGGTGATCAGTGAGAAGAATGTCCCTTACATTGGTGATCAGTGAGAAGAATGTCCCTTACATTGGTGATCAGTGAGAAGAATGTTCCTTACATTGGTGATCAGTGGGAAGAATGTTCCTTACATTGGTGATCAGTGGGAGGAATGTTCCTTACATTGGTGATCAGTGGGAAGAATGTTCCTTACATTGGTGATCAGTGGGAAGAATGTTCCTTACATTGGTGATCAGTGGGAAGAATGTTCCTTACATTGGTGATCAGTGGGAAGAATGTTCCTTACATTGGTGATCAGTGAGAAGAATGTCCCTTACATTGGTGATCAGTGGGAAGAATGTTCCTTACATTGGTGATCAGTGAGAAGAATGTTCCTTACATTGGTGATCAGTGAGAAGAATGTTCCTTACATTGGTGATCAGTGAGAAGAATGTTCCTTACATTGGTGATCAGTGAGAAGAATGTCCCTTACATTGGTGATCAGTGAGAAGAATGTCCCTTACATTGGTGATCAGTGAGAAGAATGTCCCTTACATTGGTGATCAGTGAGAAGAATGTCCCTTACATTGGTGATCAGTGGGAAGAATGTCCCTTACATTGGTGAACAGTGAGAAGAATGTTCCTTACATTGGTGATCAGTGGGAAGAATGTTCCTTACATTGGTGATCAGTGGGAAGAATGCTCCTTACATTGGTGATCAGTGGGAAGAATGTTCCTTACATTGGTGATCAGTGGGAAGAATGTTCCTTACATTGGTGATCAGTGAGAAGAATGTTCCTTACATTGGTGATCAGTGAGAAGAATGTCCCTTACATTGGTGATCAGGGAGAAGAATGTTCCTTACATTGGTGATCAGGGAGAAGAATGTCCCTTACATTGGTGGTCAGTGGGAAGAGTGCTCCTTACATTGGTGATCAGTGGGAAGAATGTCCCTTACATTGGTGATCAGTGAGAAGACTGTTCCTTACATTGGTGATCAGGGAGAAGAATGTTCCTTACATTGGTGATCAGGGAGAAGAATGTCCCTTACATTGGTGGTCAGTGGGAAGAGTGCTCCTTACATTGGTGATCAGTGGGAAGAATGTCCCTTACATTGGTGATCAGTGAGAAGAATGTTCCTTACATTGGTGATCAGGGAGAAGAATGTTCCTTACATTGGTGATCAGGGAGAAGAATGTCCCTTACATTGGTGGTCAGTGGGAAGAATGTTCCTTACATTGGTGATCAGTGAGAAGAATGCTCCTTACATTGGTGATCAGTGGGAAGAATGTCCCTTACATTGGTGATCAGTGGGAAGAATGTTCCTTACATTGGTGATCAGTGAGAAGAATGTCCCTTACATTGGTGATCAGTGAGAAGAATGTCCCTTACATTGGTGATCAGTGAGAAGAATGTCCCTTACATTGGTGATCAGTGAGAAGAATGTCCCTTACATTGGTGATCAGTGAGAAGAATGTCCCTTACATTGGTGATCAGTGAGAAGAATGTTCCTTACATTGGTGATCAGTGGGAAGAATGCTCCTTACATTGGTGATCAGTGGGAAGAATGTTCCTTACATTGGTGATCAGTGGGAAGAATGTCCCTTACATTGGTGATCAGTGAGAAGAATGTCCCTTACATTGGTGATCAGTGGGAAGAATGTTCCTTACATTGGTGATCAGTGAGAAGAATGTCCCTTACATTGGTGATCAGTGAGAAGAATGTTCCTTACATTGGTGATCAGTGGGAAGAATGTTCCTTACATTGGTGATCAGTGGGAAGAATGTTCCTTACATTGGTGATCAGTGGGAAGAATGTTCCTTACATTGGTGATCAGTGGGAAGAATGTTCCTTACATTGGTGATCAGTGAGAAGAATGTCCCTTACATTGGTGATCAGTGGGAAGAATGTTCCTTACATTGGTGATCAGTGAGAAGAATGTTCCTTACATTGGTGATCAGTGAGAAGAATGTTCCTTACATTGGTGATCAGTGGGAAGAATGTCCCTTACATTGGTGGTCAGTGGGAAGAATGTTCCTTACATTGGTGGGTCAGTGGGAAGAATGTTCCTTACATTGGTGATCAGTGGGAAGAATGTTCCTTACATTGGTGATCAGTGGGAAGAATGTTCCTTACATTGGTGATCAGTGAGAAGAATGTCCCTTACATTGGTGATCAGTGGGAAGAATGTTCCTTACATTGGTGATCAGTGAGAAGAATGTCCCTTACATTGGTGATCAGTGGGAAGAATGTCCCTTACATTGGTGATCAGTGGGAAGAATGTCCCTTACATTGGTGATCAGTGAGAAGAATGTTCCTTACATTGGTGATCAGTGGGAAGAATGTTCCTTACATTGGTGATCAGTGGGAAGAATGTTCCTTACATTGGTGATCAGTGGGAAGAATGTTCCTTATATTGGTGATCAGTGAGAAGAATGTTCCTTACATTGGTGATCAGTGAGAAGAATGTTCCTTACATTGGTGATCAGGGAGAAGAATGTTCCTTACATTGGTGATCAGTGAGAAGACTGTTCCTTACATTGGTGATCAGGGAGAAGAATGTTCCTTACATTGGTGATCAGGGAGAAGAATGTCCCTTACATTGGTGGTCAGTGGGAAGAATGCTCCTTACATTGGTGATCAGTGGGAAGAATGTCCCTTACATTGGTGATCAGTGAGAAGAATGTTCCTTACATTGGTGATCAGGGAGAAGAATGTTCCTTACATTGGTGATCAGGGAGAAGAATGTCCCTTACATTGGTGGTCAGTGAGAAGAATGTTCCTTACATTGGTGATCAGGGAGAAGAATGTTCCTTACATTGGTGATCAGTGAGAAGACTGTTCCTTACATTGGTGATCAGGGAGAAGAATGTTCCTTACATTGGTGATCAGGGAGAAGAATGTCCCTTACATTGGTGGTCAGTGGGAAGAGTGCTCCTTACATTGGTGATCAGTGGGAAGAATGTTCCTTACATTGGTGATCAGTGAGAAGAATTTTCCTTACATTGGTGATCAGGGAGAAGAATGTTCCTTACATTGGTGATCAGGGAGAAGAATGTCCCTTACATTGGTGGTCAGTGGGAAGAATGTCCCTTACATTGGTGATCAGTGAGAAGAATGTCCCTTACATTGGTGATCAGTGAGAAGAATGTCCCTTACATTGGTGATCAGTGAGAAGAATGTCCCTTACATTGGTGATCAGTGGGAAGAATGTCCCTTACATTGGTGATCAGTGAGAAGAATGTTCCTTACATTGGTGATCAGTGGGAAGAATGTTCCTTACATTGGTGATCAGTGGGAAGAATGCTCCTTACATTGGTGATCAGTGGGAAGAATGTTCCTTACATTGGTGATCAGTGGGAAGAATGTTCCTTACATTGGTGATCAGTGAGAAGAATGTTCCTTACATTGGTGATCAGTGAGAAGAATGTTCCTTACATTGGTGATCAGGGAGAAGAATGTTCCTTACATTGGTGATCAGTGAGAAGACTGTTCCTTACATTGGTGATCAGGGAGAAGAATGTTCCTTACATTGGTGATCAGGGAGAAGAATGTCCCTTACATTGGTGGTCAGTGGGAAGAGTGCTCCTTACATTGGTGATCAGTGGGAAGAATGTTCCTTACATTGGTGATCAGTGAGAAGAATTTTCCTTACATTGGTGATCAGTGAGAAGAATGTCCCTTACATTGGTGATCAGTGAGAAGAATGTCCCTTACATTGGTGATCAGTGAGAAGAATGTCCCTTACATTGGTGATCAGTGAGAAGAATGTCCCTTACATTGGTGATCAGTGAGAAGAATGTTCCTTACATTGGTGATCAGTGGGAAGAATGCTCCTTACATTGGTGATCAGTGGGAAGAATGTTCCTTACATTGGTGATCAGTGAGAAGAATGTCCCTTACATTGGTGATCAGTGAGAAGAATGTCCCTTACATTGGTGATCAGTGGGAAGAATGTCCCTTACATTGGTGATCAGTGGGAAGAATGTTCCTTACATTGGTGATCAGTGAGAAGAATGTCCCTTACATTGGTGATCAGTGAGAAGAATGTCCCTTACATTGGTGATCAGTGAGAAGAATGTCCCTTACATTGGTGATCAGTGAGAAGAATGTCCCTTACATTGGTGGTCAGTGGGAAGAATGCTCCTTACATTGGTAATCAGTGGGAAGAATGTCCCTTACATTGGTGATCAGGGAGAAGAATGTTCCTTACATTGGTGATCAGGGAGAAGAATGTCCCTTACATTGGTGGTCAGTGAGAAGAATGTTCCTTACATTGGTGATCAGGGAGAAGAATGTTCCTTACATTGGTGATCAGTGAGAAGAATGTTCCTTACATTGGTGATCAGTGGGAAGAATGTTCCTTACATTGGTGATCAGTGGGAAGAATGTCCCTTACATTGGTGATCAGTGGGAAGAATGTCCCTTACATTGGTGATCAGGGAGAAGAATGTCCCTTACATTGGTGATCAGTGAGAAGAATGTTCCTTACATTGGTGATCAGGGAGAAGAATGTTCCTTACATTGGTGATCAGGGAGAAGAATGTCCCTTACATTGGTGGTCAGTGAGAAGAATGTTCCTTACATTGGTGATCAGGGAGAAGAATGTTCCTTACATTGGTGATCAGTGAGAAGACTGTTCCTTACATTGGTGATCAGGGAGAAGAATGTTCCTTACATTGGTGATCAGGGAGAAGAATGTCCCTTACATTGGTGGTCAGTGGGAAGAGTGCTCCTTACATTGGTGATCAGTGGGAAGAATGTTCCTTACATTGGTGATCAGTGAGAAGAATTTTCCTTACATTGGTGATCAGGGAGAAGAATGTTCCTTACATTGGTGATCAGGGAGAAGAATGTCCCTTACATTGGTGGTCAGTGGGAAGAATGTCCCTTACATTGGTGATCAGTGAGAAGAATGTCCCTTACATTGGTGATCAGTGAGAAGAATGTCCCTTACATTGGTGATCAGTGAGAAGAATGTCCCTTACATTGGTGATCAGTGGGAAGAATGTCCCTTACATTGGTGATCAGTGAGAAGAATGTTCCTTACATTGGTGATCAGTGGGAAGAATGTTCCTTACATTGGTGATCAGTGGGAAGAATGCTCCTTACATTGGTGATCAGTGGGAAGAATGTTCCTTACATTGGTGATCAGTGGGAAGAATGTTCCTTACATTGGTGATCAGTGAGAAGAATGTTCCTTACATTGGTGATCAGGGAGAAGAATGTTCCTTACATTGGTGATCAGTGAGAAGACTGTTCCTTACATTGGTGATCAGGGAGAAGAATGTTCCTTACATTGGTGATCAGGGAGAAGAATGTCCCTTACATTGGTGGTCAGTGGGAAGAGTGCTCCTTACATTGGTGATCAGTGGGAAGAATGTTCCTTACATTGGTGATCAGTGAGAAGAATTTTCCTTACATTGGTGATCAGGGAGAAGAATGTTCCTTACATTGGTGATCAGGGAGAAGAATGTCCCTTACATTGGTGGTCAGTGGGAAGAATGTTCCTTACATTGGTGATCAGTGAGAAGAATGCTCCTTACATTGGTGATCAGTGGGAAGAATGTTCCTTACATTGGTGATCAGTGAGAAGAATGTCCCTTACATTGGTGATCAGTGAGAAGAATGTCCCTTACATTGGTGATCAGTGAGAAGAATGTCCCTTACATTGGTGATCAGTGAGAAGAATGTCCCTTACATTGGTGGTCAGTGGGAAGAATGCTCCTTACATTGGTGATCAGTGGGAAGAATGTCCCTTACATTGGTGATCAGGGAGAAGAATGTTCCTTACATTGGTGATCAGGGAGAAGAATGTCCCTTACATTGGTGGTCAGTGAGAAGAATGTTCCTTACATTGGTGATCAGGGAGAAGAATGTTCCTTACATTGGTGATCAGTGAGAAGAATGTTCCTTACATTGGTGATCAGTGGGAAGAATGTTCCTTACATTGGTGATCAGTGGGAAGAATGTCCCTTACATTGGTGATCAGTGGGAAGAATGTCCCTTACATTGGTGATCAGGGAGAAGAATGTCCCTTACATTGGTGATCAGTGAGAAGAATGTCCCTTACATTGGTGATCAGTGAGAAGAATGTCCCTTACATTGGTGATCAGTGGGAAGAATGTTCCTTACATTGGTGATCAGTGAGAAGAATGTTCCTTACATTGGTGATCAGGGAGAAGAATGTCCCTTACATTGGTGATCAGTGAGAAGAATGTCCCTTACATTGGTGATCAGTGAGAAGAATGTCCCTTACATTGGTGATCAGTGGGAAGAATGTTCCTTACATTGGTGATCAGTGAGAAGAATGTTCCTTACATTGGTGATCAGGGAGAAGAATGTCCCTTACATTGGTGGTCAGTGGGAAGAGTGCCATACTCACAGACAGCTAAAAAGATCACCGGCGTCAAGCCGCTAGCTCTGGAACTTTGTAGGCACCATCAGGCTGAAGGACAATCTGCTACTTCTCAAGGAACATTTACCAAACTTTGGAGGAGTTCCTTGAAACCCAGGTTGAGAATAGCTGCTCCACGGGTTGTAACAAAGAGACAGTTTTTCCACACTGAGATAACAATGACCTTCTACAATAACCCATAGACTGTGTAATGGCCTCCAAAACCAACACCCAACATTATCAGTGAAAGCCTTGAAGAAGGGGCTCCAAACCCCCTGAAAAGTGTTGGCTGTATTTTTTGACCACATTATATATATATATATATATATATATATATATATATATAGTCAGGAACCTCATCTTTTCTGGGTATAATTCTTTACTGAAGGTGACTACAGCCCACCCGCTGGCAGACCACAGTTTGAGAACCCCTAATGTGCAATATATCCCTTAACAATTCTGCAAAAACATTTTCCAAAAAAAACACAGTGCTTCACAACAACTAATCCCCCCCATCCCCCCCCCCCACACACACACAGTTAACAAACATTAGTGATACAACCAAGAAAACCAAACAAGCAAAAGTCCAAAAACTGTGAGTACCTCGTGAAAACATGCGCATCCTGGTGAAAATTTATTTTACATATTTAAAATAGTACATTTAAAATTATTAGTTACAATACAGGTACAATGATGAACATTGCGACTAGCGTTATATATTGCACGATCTGACGTCATCAATAGAACCGAAGGGTGGGGGGGGGGCGGGTGGGGGGGATTTTTCTTTTTTTTTAATTTTTTCTTTTTTTTTTCTTAAATAGTGCAAAATACTTTATACAGGAATGTACTTGGAGGGGGGCAGGGGAGAGGGGGCTCTTCGCAAAAACCAAATATTTTACAGTTTTACCGTGAACATATAATAAAATAAAACAGAAAATAAAAGTCCAAATTAAAAGAAAAAAAAAAAAAAAAAAAGAGTTACAGGCTGTACATTAAAATTGCCACAGACAATATATAGAAATCTCCTCTTCGAGGAGTTGGGTTTTAGTCCGACGTAAAAGCCACCAATTTACAGAATCGTAATATATGGCACAAAGTCCAGTTCAGACAGTTCCACGTTCTGTACAAAACCGATGACAGAACTTGTCTTTATTTATTTTTTTATTATTTTTTTTTATTTATTTTTTAACCTTCTTGGAAATCTGTACAATTATCAACATAAAAAAAAAAAAAAAAAATGAAAAGAAAAAAAGAAAAAAAAAAGAAAAAGGAAACTGAGTTTCCTGCACGGCGGGGGAGGATGCCGCGCTCGCAGGGCTCCACATTCAAAAAAAAAAAAAAACGCATTTCTTCCGACAGCACTGTGAACAACAAAAACCAGCAGAAATTTTCCCATAATCCACTACTGCTTCTGGGGCAGCCGTGTGTGGCACTTACTTGATGCTTCTGTCGCTACTGTCAGCAGAGGTCTTAGTAATTTGCCCCAAAACGGAGCCGGGGATCCAGCCTTCCGCCGCCGGGGAGTGGTTGTTGGCGGGCCGGTAGACCAGGAACATGTTCTGCTGGTTGATGGCCAGGATTTGTACAATCTCGCCCTGGTAGACGCAGATCTCGTTCTCTTTCAGTGCATAGTAGTCCTGAACAATCGCCATGGACGCCGCTCCGTTACAGCCGGACACCTCGTTCTGAGGGATGAGGGGGGGAGGGGGGGGGAAGGAGGAGGAGGAGAGAACGGACGTTAACACAAGCGGGAATCGCCACCGAGCTGTTCAACGGCAAACACCGGGACCGCAACAGGTTATACCAGGAGGGAAAGAAAACGTAAAGGAGACAGAAGATGGGATCGGATTAAAGGGGCACTCCGAAGAAACACAGAAATTGTACATTTACATTCACTTAGGGGGTCCCCATTGCCTTCATATACACCCCCCCCCGACATTCATCTAGTGCACCTGGCTGCTCCGCCCGCTGGGATTGCTATATCCCAAACGGCCTGAATGTCAGCATTTTCTGGTTCCTTTCTCAGCTTACTTAGGGAAGTGGCACCAGACAGGACTAAAGAGCCGCAGCCATTACCTGCAGAAGGAAGGAAGAAGAAATCCTGGACGGCCGCACACCGTTGAAGGCATCTTTATTGATGTCTTATGTGGCAGATGAAATCCAATACAGTCACTTCCTGTTACAGAAAATAGGAAAAGCTGCTGACGCGTTTCACATCGTAAGAAGGTGCTTAATCATGATTAAGCACCTTCTTATGGTGTGAAACGCGTCAGTATGCTTTTCATGTTTACTGTATAATGAAGTGACTGTATTGGATTTCATCTGCCACATAAGATATCAATAAAGATGCCTTCAACAGTGTGCGGTCGTCCAGGATTTTTGTTGCAGAGCCAGCGCCTGTCAGCTCCTAAAAGGGCGTGTGCTTTAGAGGACTGGGGTTTGGAGAGGAAATCCTTCTCCATCACCCGCAGAAGCCCTGTGAAAAGCCTGCTGAGTCTGGCTGCAATAGACTGTGTAAGACTGAGGCTGAAATTGCTGACTTTTCATTCTGAAAATACTACTTTTCTGGCTGTTATGTCGACTCTCTGACTTCAATGCTGTAAAGCAGGGATATGCAATTAGCGGACCTCCAGCTGTTGCAAAACTACCCATCATGCCTCTGGGTGTCATGCTTCTGGCTGTCAGAGCCTTGCTATGCCTCATGGGACTTGTAGTTCTGCAACAGCTGGAGGTCCACTAATTGCAAATCCCTGTGCTGTAAAGAATAAAGCAGGACAAGAATAAACAAGGACGCCGGACTTTACTCTGACTTTCCAGATATGGATAGCAGGTCCAGTGGAGCAACTCAACGTATTGAAGACAGAGGATCAGCATAACAGCCAGACAATTAGCATTTTCATAAGTAAGCAATGGCAGACCCTGCAGAGAAGGCTGGGAATGCTAAATACATAAACTAAACCCCCTCCCCCACCTCGGTCAGCGACTATTATCACTCCACAGGTTGGGGGGGGGGGGGGCTGCTGGAAGCTCTGTAATAGTTTCCTGTACATGTTGCATTTGGGCTCTGGAAGTGTCACCTTAATTCTCTCCAAAAAGTCTCAGCACACAACACCACCCCGAAAAAGAATGGTAGAAGGGGCGGGATTAGACACCAACGGTTGCACAGGTAGGAGGGGGCGGGAGTGAACACAATGTGGTTAGATAGGTAGAATAGGCAGGATTAGACACCAATGGTTGCACAGGTAGAAAAGGCGGGGTTAGACACCAATGGTTACACAGGTAGAAGGGGTGGGGTTGGACATATGGATGCACACGTAGAGGGGGAGGGGTTAGAGACCGATGGCTGTACAGCTGGGAGGGGTTAGAAACCGATGGCTGCACAGGTAGAAAGGGAGGGGTTAGAAACCAATGGCTGCACAGGTAGAAGGGGAGGGGTTAGAGACCGATAGCTGCACAGGTAGAAGGGGAGGGGTTAGAGACCGATGGCTGCACAGGTAGAAGGGGAGGTGTTAGTGACCGATGGCTGCACAGGTAGAAGGGGAGGGGTTAGAGACCGATGGCTGCACAGGTAGAAGGGGAGGGGTTAGAGACCGATGGCTGCACAGGTAGAAGGGGAGGGGTTAGAGACCGATGGCTGCACAGGTAGAAGGGGAGGGGTTAGAGACCGTTGGCTGCACAGGTAGAAGGGGAGGGGTTAGAGACGATGGCTGCACAGGTAGAAGGGGAGGGGTTAGAGACCGATGGCTGCACAGGTAGAAGGGGAGGGGTTAGAGACCGATGGCTGCACAGGTAGAAGGGGAGGGGTTAGAGACCGATGGCTGCACAGGTAGAAGGGGAGGGGTTAGAGACCGATGGCTGCACAGGTAGAAGGGGAGGGGTTAGAGACCGATGGCTGCACAGGTAGAAGGGGAGGGGTTAGAGACCGATGGCTGCACAGGTAGAAGGGGAGGGGTTAGAGACCGATGGCTGCACAGGTAGAAGGGGAGGGGTTAGAGACCGATGGCTGCACAGGTAGAAGGGGAGGGGTTAGACACCGATGGCTGCACAGGTAGAAGGGGAGGGGTTAGACACCGATGGCTGCACAGGTAGAAGGGGAGGGGTTAGAGACCGATGGCTGCACAGGTAGAAGGGGAGGGGTTAGAGACCGATGGCTGCACAGGTAGAAGGGGAGGGGTTAGAGACCGATGGCTGCACAGGTAGAAGGGGAGGGGTTAGAGACCGATGGCTGCACAGGTAGAAGGGGAGGGGTTAGACACCGATGGCTGCACAGGTAGAAGGGGAGGGGTTAGACACCAATGGCTGCACACATAGAAGGGGAGGGGTTAGAGACCGATGGCTGCACAGGTAGAAGGGGAGGGGTTAGAGACCAATGGTTGCCCAGATAGAAGGGGTGGGGTTAGACAACAATGTTTACACAGGTAGAAGGGGTGGGGTTAGACACCAATGTTTACACAGGGAGAAGGGGCGGGGTTAGACACCAATGGTTGCCCAGGTAGAAGGGGTGGGGTTAGACACCAATGGCTTCACAGGTAGGAGGGGAGGGTATGGAATTCGATGGTTACACAGATAGAAGGGGCGGGGTTAGACACCAATGGTTACACAGGTAGAAGGGGTGGGGTTAGACACCAATGGTTACACAGGTAGAAGGGGTGGGGTTAGATACCAATGGTTACACAGGTAGAAGGGGTGGGAATGGACATATGGCTGCACACGTAGAGGGGGAGGGGTTGGAGACCGATGGCTGCACAGGTAGAAGGGGAGGGGTTAGAGACCGATGGCTGCACAGGTAGAAGGGGAGGGGTTAGACACCAATGGCTGCACACATAGAAGGGGAGGGGTTAGAGACCGATGGCTGCACAGGTAGAAGGGGAGGGGTTAGAGACCAATGGTTGCCCAGATAGAAGGGGTGGGGTTAGACACCAATGTTTACACAGGTAGAAGGGGTGGGGTTAGACACCAATGTTTACACAGGGAGAAGGGGCGGGGTTAGACACCAATGGTTGCCCAGGTAGAAGGGGTGGGGTTAGACACCAATGGCTTCACAGGTAGGAGGGGAGGGTATGGAATTCGATGGTTACACAGATAGAAGGGGTGGGGTTAGAGACCAATGGCTGCACAGGTAGAAGGGGAGGGGTTAGAGACCGATGGCTGCACAGGTAGAAGGGGAGGGGTTAGAGACCGATGGCTGCACAGATAGAAGGGGAGGGGTTAGAGACCGATGGCTGCACAGGTAGAAGGGAGGGGTTAGAGACCGATGGCTGCACAGGTAGAAGGGGAGGGGTTAGACACCAATGGCTGCACAGGTAGAAGGGGAGGGGTTAGACACCAATGGCTGCACAGGTAGAAGGGGAGGGGTTAGACACCAATGGTTACACAGGTAGAAGGGGTGGGGTTAGACACCAATGGTTACACAGGTAGAAGGGGTGGGGTTAGACACCAATGGTTACACAGGTAGAAGGGGTGGGGATGGACATATGGCTGCACACGTAGAGGGGGAGGGGTTAGAGACCGATGGCTGCACAGGTAGAAGGGAGGGGTTAGAGACCGATGGCTGCACAGGTAGAAGGGGAGGGGTTAGACACCAATGGCTGCACGGGTACAAGGGGCGGGGTTAGAGACCGATGGCTGCACAGGTAGAAGGGGAGGGGTTAGAGACCGATGGCTGCACAGGTAGAAGGGGAGGGGTTAGAGACCGATGGCTGCACAGGTAGAAGGGGAGGGGTTAGAGACCGATGGCTACACAGGTAGAAGGGGAGGGGTTAGAGACCGATGGCTACACAGGTAGAAGGGGAGGGGTTAGAGACCGATGGCTGCACAGGTAGAAGGGGAGGGATTAGAGACCGATGGCTGCACAGGTAGAAGGGGAGGGGTTAGAGACCGATGGCTGCACAGGTAGAAGGGGAGGGATTAGAGACCGATGGCTGCACAGGTAGAAGGGGAGGGATTAGAGACCGATTGCTGCACAGGTAGAAGGGGAGGGGTAAGACGGAACAGTTTTCCTGGACATATTGCTTACCTGGCTGGAGTCGTACTTGTCGGAAGGCTGGTACAGATCATACCCTGGGCTGCCATTCGAGGTAGGTGCTTTCCGTTGCGGTAGAGACGGGTTTCGCGGCAGGTTGATGCATTTCTCAGAGCTGACTGGGGTGGTGGAGACGGGTCTGCTGCTGGGAGTCGGCGCCCGACTTAACTGGGGTTTGTTCATGGCGGCGTTACTCTCCTTCCGCTGATATTCTATTGGCGATTGCAGAGCTAGAAGCGGCACAGACAGGAACATCATTATCTCACATTTACGTCATGTAATAGAGATCTGCCGCAAATCCCGCAACGCTCGCTGCGGACATTACGGTGGACAATAAAAAACGGCATTCAATTTCTTTCGTTTTTAGTATTTTAAAAAGGAACTTTTCACTGAAACACACATGCACGCTTGTTCAGTATGACAACGCAAAAAAGCGGTGAACACCCAACAGCCAATCAGAATTCATCTCTCCTTGAGCGGACTAAGGACGCGGAATCACCGCGCTGTGAATTATCGCATGCTGATTTTTACCCCCCCCCCCCCCCAAAGCTCCCATAGGAGGAACTCAGCCGTCACTCTCAGTGCATGCACAGGCCGAGCGCGGCGCGGATTACGTATTATCGCACGCGGTGAGTACAGAAGTGAGATTATCATTCCGACATTCATAAATCACACAGAGGTAAGAAAGCGGACTTACTAGGAGGAGGGGGCAGGGCAGCCATGAGAGGGAGAGAGAAGCACAGAGTTAGGAAAAGGAGAGAACACAGGAAGAGAGAAACTTATCACTTCTAAAATCAGACAATCTGGACGGGATTGGTGGATGGTCCCCAAGGCCGGCCCCACCATGGGTCCCAGTGGGCCCATTGGACTCGGGCAGAACCCTGAGAGGGGCAGCAAACTGAACCACGGCCACCTCTCCTTCTCTTCTATTTACCCAGCAAATTGACTACCAAGAGTTTTTTCCAGCAGTTGTGTGTCATGATGACAACTGCCCCCCGTGACACTCCACCTGCCCCTATACTACCCTAGCCTGCCCCTATACTACCCTAGCCTGCCCCTATACTGCCCTAGCCTGTCCATATACTACCCTAGCCTGCCTATATACTACCCTAGCCTGTCCATATACTGCCCTAGCCTGCCCCTATACTACCCTAGCCTGCCCCTATACTACTCTAGCCTGCCCCTGTCCATATACTGCCCTAGCCTGTCCATATACTACCCTAGCCTGCCCCTATACTACCCTAGCCTGACCCTGTCCATAAACTACCCTAGCCTGTCCCTATACCACCCTAGCCTGTCCCTATACTACCCTAGCCTGTCCCTATACTACCCTAGCCTGTCCCTATACTACCCTAGCCTGTCCCTATACTACCCTAGCCTGTCTATATACTACCCTAGCCTGCCCCTATACTACCCTAGCCTGCCCCTGTCCATATACTGCCCTAGCCTGTCCATATACTACCCTAGCCTGCCTATATACTACCCTAGCCTGTCCATATACTACCCTAGCCTGCCCCTATACTACCCTAGCCTGCCCCTATACTACCCTAGCCTGCCCCTATACTACCCTAGCCTGCCCCTGTCCATATACTGCCCTAGCCTGTCCATATACTACCCTAGCCTGTCCATATACTACCCTAGCCTGTCCATATACTACCCTAGCCTGCCCCTATACTACCCTAGCCTGCCCCTATACTACCCTAGCCTGCCCCTATACTACCCTAGCCTGACCCTGTCCATATACTACCCTAGCCTGCCTATATACTACCCAAGCCTGTCCCTATACCACCCTAGCCTGTCCATATACCACCCTAGCCTGTCCATACACTACCCTAGCCTGTCTATACACTACCCTAGCCTGCCCCTGTCCATATACTGCCCTAGCCTGTCCATATACTACCCTAGCCTGTCCATATACTACCCTAGCCTGTCCATATACTACCCTAGCCTGCCCCTATACTACCCTAGCCTGCCCCTATACTACCCTAGCCTGACCCTGTCCATATACTACCCTAGCCTGCCTATATACTACCCAAGCCTGTCCCTATACCACCCTAGCCTGTCCATATACCACCCTAGCCTGTCCATACACTACCCTAGCCTGTCTATACACTACCCTAGCCTGTCCATACACTACCCTAGCCTGCCCCTATACTACCCTAGCCTGCCCCTATACTACCCTAGCCTGCCCCTATACTACCCTAGCCTGCCCCTGTCCATATACTGCCCTAGCCTGTCCATATACTGCCCTAGCCTGTCCATATACTACCCTAGCCTGCCCCTATACTACCCTAGCCTGCCCCTATACTACCCTAGCCTGCCCCTATACTACCCTAGTCTGACCCTGTCCATATACTACCCTAGCCTGCCTATATACTACCCAAGCCTGTCCCTATACCACCCTAGCCTGTCCATATACCACCCTAGCCTGTCCATACACTACCCTAGCCTGTCTATACACTACCCTAGCCTGTCCATACACTACCCTAGCCTGTCCATACACTACCCTAGCCTGTCTATACACTACCCTAGCCTGTCTATACACTACCCTAGCCTGTCTATACACTACCCTAGCCTGTCTATACACTACCCTAGCCTGTCTATACACTACCCTAGCCTGTCTATACACTACCCTAGCCTGTCTATACACTACCCTAGCCTGTCTATACACTACCCTAGCCTGTCTATACACTACCCTAGCCTGTCTATACACTACCCTAGCCTGTCTATACACTACCCTAGCCTGTCTATACACTACCCTAGCCTGTCTATACACTACCCTAGCCTGTCCATACACTACCCTAGCCTGTCCATACACTACCCTAGCCTGTCCATACACTACCCTAGCCTGTCCATACACTACCCTAGCCTGTCCATACACTACCCTAGCCTGTCTATATACCGCCCTAGCCTGTCCATATACTGCCCTAGCCTGTCCATATACTGCCCTAGCCTGTCCATATACTGCCCTAGCCCGTCCCTATACTACAATAGCCCGTCCCTATACTACAATAGCCTGCCCCTATACTACAATAGCCCGCCCCTATACTACAATATCCCGCCCCTATACTACCCTAGCCCGCCCCTATGCTACACTAGCCTGTCTAAATACTACCCTAGCCTGCCCCTATACTACCCTAGCCTGCCCCAATACTACCCTAGCCTGCCCCTATACTACCCCAGCCCACCCATATACTACCCCAGCCCATCCATATACTACCCTAGCCCACCCCTATACCGCCCTAGCCTACCCCTATACCGCCCTAGCCCACATACCATTGAACATAATAATGGTCTGTCATATAATTTTGCATATAGACAAGGTGCTGTTGCATGTAAAGATGACTTCCTGATAAATGTAATTTTAGTTTTAATTCTCATGATATAAAATAATGGATGTGGGGGCCTTTTGGTGGGCGTGGGTTTTTTTTTGCCAGCACAATGTCTTGGGCCAGCCCTGATGGTCCTCCATAGACAATGACCCATGGACCATCCAATCTCCAGTTACATTGTCCTGAATATATGGTTAGAAGCACCTAGTAAAAAAAAATATTTGTTTATGATCTTTATTGGATAAAAACACTGGATGCTTTCCAACGCGTTTCAGTGGATACGCCTCGCTTCTTCAGGGCCTTTTAAAACAGTTTGTGGGGGAATCACAACAAAATTAGGTGTAATGCTTGGGTTAGGGCTAAAATCTGTGTCTGGAGACCTCAGTGTATCCTGACCTCAGTAAGGGGGGGGAAGGAGGGGGGATGCAACAGTCTCCAGAGTTTTTTTTAAGGCCCTGAAGAAGGGGGAAGGCCCATTACCTGAAACGCATTAAACAAATTCCCGAGCCAGATGACAATTTCCACTAAACACTGCCAGCCACATATTCAGGATTTCCTCCTCTGAGGAGCGATTTGCTCTATGGGGACCAGAGAGGGAGCAGCTTAGGACTACACACATCATACTGGTTACCTCCCTTCAAGGAGAAGAATCAATCCTCATTCCTATTGGTCCAGCAAAAATCACATATCAATCATTACATTGGACGTTGTCTAAAATTTCTACCCCGCTGGATTAAAGGAAAGCAACAATCTTAAAAGCTCCCTGCACATGTTGCAATCTAATTGTACAATCTTCTTTAGATCCTCCAACAACGATGTAGTTCAAGGCCCTGCATGGTGATTGGATACAAGTTCTTTAGGGAGGTCCTTGTATTACATTGTTTTGGTAAATCTAAAGAGACTGCGCTCGACTTGTAATGTATGTGGTGAGCTTTACAATTCAATACAACCTTATGTATGTCTACCTGAAGGGAAAAACTCTATGGGGTGTATTTATAAAGAAAAAAAAAAATTGCATAGCTGCATGAAAAGTTTATTCTGTGTCAGTGGAGCAACGTCTGGTTCTCAGTCCGGCTGCTTTCACACCGGAGCGGTTTTCTGGTGTTTATTCGCGCGGTTTTATGCGAGTTTGTATGTGCGACATGCGCGGTTTTATTCAGCGTTTTTGAGCTTTGGTGGGTTTTTTTTATTAGCCAATACAGAAAACCATCATCTGTTGCATCATTTGTTGCTAGGTATTTCAGCTTTTTTAGCTTTTCTCTTAGCTTTTATTTATTTTTTAATTATTATTATTAATTTATTATAATTTTGTTTTGGTTAGGGAAAGGGGTTAGAATGAAGGTTAGGATTAGGAGTTGGGGTTAGGGTTATCTATTATTATTATTCATATTATTATTTTTAATTATTATTATTACTACTAATAACAATAATGAATGAATACATAAATATAAAATAAATACACAAACAAATATAAATCATAAATAAAAAAATACACATTCAATGAATACAAAGTAACAATAACATTTCATTAGGGAAAGGGGTTAGGGTGAAGGCTAGGGTTAGGATTAGGAGTTGGGGTTAGGTTTATTTATTATCTATTTTATTTTATTTTTTAATTATTTTTTTTTTTTTTATTATTAATCTTACTACTAAGAACAATAATAAATGAATACATAAATGTAAAATAAATACACAAATAAAAAATAAATACACATTCAATGAATACAAAGTAAAAATAAATAAATGAATCCTTAACTTTAACCCCTACCCCTTAAAAAAATAAAATAATGATAAATAACTAAACACCCTAAACCAAAATAAATAAATTATTATTAATAATATTTATTTATTTTTTGTTCGAATTTGGGTGCTTATTTTATTATTATTATTAATAATTTCATATTTTTTAAGGTTAGGGGTTCATTTTTATTTATGCATGTATTATTACATATCATTAATAAATTGTATTTATTTATGATGATTTTTAGTTGTGTATTTATTTTAAATTTATTTATGCATATACTGTATTGTTCCCATTTAATTTTTTTATTTGAGCAGAAAATCGCACAAAAACGCGTGAATGCGCACAAAAACGTGATAATGGCGCGTTTCCATTCACCTCTATGAGAATAAAAGCGTGGCAAAAAAACACTTTAATCCGCCCGATTCGAGCTCCAGAACGTTATGGAGCTTCAGGCATTTGGCTTTAGGTGATTGGAGTGGAGATGTGAACCGTCTCCTGTAGAGAATACATTTTTTTTCCCCCCAGCGTTTTGGAGCTTCAAGCTACAAAACGCTGGAGGTGTGAATGGGGCCTCCATGTTCTCTGCAATTCGAATGTGTGAATGTTGAAAATACCACATTATGGCCACTAGGAGGCGCTTATGAGAATACTTATTTCCTTTGCTATAAACAATTGTATTTAGGGATGGAGTGTACTGAACTGTCAACATCCAAATTTTAACATTCATGCAATTGCACAGGAGTGCAAATATAGAACAACCCCCATTGGACTTTGTAGGCAGAAAAATTGTATGAAAAGTAAAATTTGTTTAAAAGGCAACAACGTCAATTTTTAGAGTACAAATTTAAGAAATAAGAGGAGGGACACATAGGCCCTAATAGTAAAAAAAAAAGACAATGTAACAATTTTTACAATGATTGCATATGTACATTATTCAAACCATCCCAAACCAATACCCAATTGGTAGCAAATGCACCCCAGGTACTGCCAGAGATTTAGTTCACATGAGTTTCTTTGATGCATCCCAACATGTTTCCGAGTTCATCCCAATATGTTTCCGAGTTCTATTCCTTTCGTATTCCTGATTTAGTTTGATCATTATCGCCATCTGGTGGTCAAAAATGTTCTTTTGGACACTGGATAGCGCTATCATAGGAAACAGGTAGGCTCCTCACTACCATCTAGTGGCCACAATCAGGTATTTTCCGCATCACACATTTGAATAGCAGAGAATACAGCCTGAGAACATTCGATTTGAATTTGAGCGAATTTGCATGCAGTTTCAAAAGATAAACAACTATGCAAACTTTTTTTTTTGTAATGCAAATACACCCCTTTTGTGTTTTTCATACTTTAAATTTTTTATGTTATAAATGTTTTAATGTAATTAGGCTACAGAACCCCCTTTACCTCTCAACAAATGGAGCCCTATGGAATCTATGGGGATTTCAAGCAGGTTCTTATATAATCTATTCCCAATGTATTGATTAGCATAATTATAAGTTAAATGGATTCAGCCTTTCCTGCTGCTGGGCGTCGGCATATTAAGAGAAAGTAAGGCTGACGGTGTTACATGGACTTCTCAATAATTTTTTTTTTTAATTCAGTAATTTTTTTATTGTTTTCTACTACATCGAATACAAATTTGAAACATTCTACATTCATAATACATTCATAAAATCCAGATACAGCTGACATACACATATTGCATCATACATTATCCCTCCCCCCTAAAAAAAAAAAAAAAAACTTCTCAATCATTGACTATCGTAGCGATTGCACCGACTGTCACTGCTGTCAGTGACAGCGCAATCACAGTGTTGGGGGAGCAGATTGGTCACACTCCCAGCACAACACGGTAATGCCGGATGAATGTCTATAGGTGGCAGCACAGCATAAGGCATGGGTGCTCAACCGGTGACCCTCCAACTGTTGCGGAACTGCTAACCCCATGAGGCATGGCAAGGCTGACAGTTACAAGCATGACTCCCAAAGGCTGAGGGATGATGGGACTGGTAGTCCAGCAACAGCTGGAGTGCCACAGGTTGAGCGCCCGTGGCATAAGGCCCCCCCCTCCCCCACTGAGCACAACCACCAAGAACAGCAAAATCTACAAAACACGTCCCTCGGCTCCCCACTCACCGTTCACAAAGTCTCGCTGGGTTTCCAACACTTGACTGATGTCCAGCACCCAGGCCTGTTTGATCTCGGGGTTGGCGGCCTGGAGAATGACGCGTTCCGTGGACTCGCGGTTCCTCAGAGCAAACTTACAGGGGTCATTGTCAATGTTTTCCTCCAGGATGAGATAGTTCATCTGTCAGCAAAAGGCAGGAGGAGGTTACAGGGCAGAAAACTACAACATGAGCGCTTCACGATTCCAAAGATTCACCCAGAATTCACCGCTTTCATATGCTTTTTTTTTTTTTTTCTTTCGAGGCCTGTGCAAGGGGCCAAATGGGGCCCCAATAATAAGGAGGTGTGTACGAGATCACATTGGGGTCCTTAGTATGGAAGATCTGTACGAATGAATGGTTCAATAAAGGATATAAAGCACTACAGTATATGATGGCGCCATACAAAGAGCAACACATGTAAAATGTTAAATACATATTCAACACTTTTTAGGGGGCACCGTATGTGAGAATAGTCCCACGTGTGCTAGCAGAATAAAATATAAATAAAAATAGGCGACAGTCCCAGAGACCCCAGGAAAGGGGCCCCCAGGGAGAGACAGGCAGCAACGGGATCCAAGAGAAGGGGCCACATTCAGCCACTAGTGTAGGAGACAGCAGGAGCCACCATGGTGAAAGACTGCTGTATAGGAACCCCATGGAAGGGACCTTCTACCAAAGGAACCAGAGGAAGGGCCAGGCTGAGCCACCAGTAAAGGGGCCTGCAGTATAGGGATCACATGCAAGGAGCCACAATGTGAAGAAGCCTGCAGTACTGAGAACTAGGGTAGAGGCCAGCTATAGCGGGAGGCTGAGGAAGAGGCCAAACTGAGCCACCAGGGAGGGGACAGACTTTAGAGGGACCCCTGGGAAGGGGCCATGCAATGCCACTCTTGTAGGGGACACCCTGAGCCACCAAGAAGGTAAGCTGCTGTATAGGGAACATACAGAAGGGACCTGCTACTGAGGGACTCCAAAGATGGGGGCCACACTGAGCCACCAGGGAGGAAGCCTTTATATATTAGAGCCACAATGAGAAGGAGCCTGCAGTACAGGAGGCCTAGGGATGGGTCCTGATTAGGGATGAGCCGAACACCCCCGGGTTCGGTTCGCACCAGAACCTTCGAACGGACCGAAAGTTCGCGCGAATTTTCGAACCCTATTCGTTACAATGGACGCGAACGTTCGAAATCAAAATTGCTAATTACAACGGCCAATATGCATGTTAATGTTATAAAACAGGTTTGGGGACCCGGGTCCTGCCCCAGGGGACATATATCAATGCAAAAAGAAATTTTAAAAACTAAAGTTTTTTCGGGAGCAGTCATTTTAATGATGCATAAAGTGAAAAAAAAAAAAAGTGAAATTTTCCTTTAAATATGGTACCTGGGGGGTGTCTAAAGTATGCCTGTGAAGTGGCATGTGTTTCCCGTGTTTAGAACTGTCCTTGCACAAAATGACATTTGTAAAGGAAAAAAAGAAGCCATTTAAAACCACTTGCGGCTTTAATGTCATGTCTTGTCCTGGCCGCCATATGGCTGAAAATCCTTGAGAAAAATGGCATGGCTACCCCATCACCCCCCCCCCCCCCACCCCAGCCCCTTTGGGTCTTGTATGGATACTAAGGGGGACCCCGCACCCAAAATAAAACCCTATACCTACAACCCTATATACTCTGAACAGCAGTATATAGGTGGTGCAAACAAGACATGGACTGTAGGTTTGTTCTTAAGTAGAATCTGAACAGGTACATTATGAAGTGTAGCTACATCCCAAAAAAATCAATTTTTAAGCTTTTTGGAGAACATAGGGAGGGGTTATCACCCCTGTAACATTTGCTGTCTTTGCACATCTGTTCAGAACATGTCACCTCACTTTCCGTCCCAATGACAAATGTTTTTGGAAAAGTGGGGTTTTAATTGAAACAAGGATTGGTGATAAAGCATCAGTAGAGAGGAGATACCTTTTTCCCAAATTAAATCTAACAGGATAGAATTTTCCTTCCTAGGGGTAGATTTCCTCTCACTTCCTGTTTTCTCTTGCCGTTTGCAAGTAGGAGTCGTTTGTAAGTTGGATGTTTGAAAGTAGGGGCCTGCCGTATATACTCTGCAGAAATTTGCCCTATTAGATGTTGGTGTAGCCACAAGACTGGTGGGCACAGGAATGGGCCCTGCTGTGAGTTAATAGATCAAGATTTGTACTTGCATGCACCTGTTGAACCGGGCAGAAAAATTGGGCCTTTGGTGGTGGTGGTGGTGGTGGTGGACGGTGTTGCCACAAGACTGTAAGCCCTCACAGTTACTCTTGGTGGGTGCAGGAATGGGCCCTGCTGTGAGTTATTAGATCAAGATTTGTAATTGCATGCACCTGTTGAACAGGGCAGAAAAATTGGGCCTTTGGTGGTGGTGGTGGTGGTGGACGGTGTTGCCACAAGACTGTAGGCCCTCATAGTTACTCTTGGTGGGCGCAGGAATGGGCCCTGCTGTGAACTATTAGATCAAGATTTGTAATTACACGCCCCTGTTAAACAGGGGCTGAAAAATTGTGCCTTAGGCATTGGTGCTGGTGCCACAACACTGCAACCCCTCACAGATACTGTACTTGGAGCACAGCAGTCACACCTGTTGCGAAGCATCTTTTTAAAAAATTGTAATTACACGCCCCTGTTATACAGGGGCTGAAAAATTGTGCCTTAGGCACTGGTGCTGGTGCCACAACACTGCAACCCCTCACAGATACTGTACTCTGAGCACAGCAATGAGACCTGTTGCAAAGCATTGCCTAAAAATTGTAATTACACGCCCCAACAGGGGCTGAAAAATTGTGCCTTAGGCACTGGTGCTGGTGCCACAACACTGCAACCCCTCACAGATACTGTACTCTGAGCACAGCAGTCACACCTGTTGCGAAGCATCTTTTTAAAAAATTGTAATTACACGCCCCTGTTATACAGGGGCTGAAAAATTGTGCCTTAGGCACTGGTGTGGTGGCATGGATCATTGAGGAGGAGGAAGAGGATAGTCAGTGAACATAACAGGACAGTCACTCAGCATCAGCATAGGCAGTCTTGAAGGGATGTGACATTATAAATTATTCCGTTATATCCGCTTCAGGTGTCTGGTAGCTGGTGGTGATCCAAGACTGATTCATTTTTATGAAGGTCAGTCGATCAACCGAGTCGGTGGACAGGCGCACCCTATGATCGGTGACAAATCCTCCAGCAGCACTGAATGTGCGTTCGGAAAGAACGCTGGATGCAGGACAGGCCAGTAGCTCAATTGCATACTGTGCAAGCTCTGGCCAGTGATCCATCCTCAGGACCCAGTAAGCCAGAGGATTTTCGGTGGGAAAGGTGTCCAAGTCTGACCTTGCCCCTAGGTATTCCTGCACCATGTATATCAGACGCTGGCGATGGTTGCTGGAACCGATCATACCTTGGGGCTGCGGACTAAAAAATTGTCTGAACGCATCGGTCAGACGTCCACCTTCCCCACCGCTCCTTCTGCTACTGACCGAAGCCTCAGCAACTCGTCGTCCAGGACCAGGAGTTTGTAACCTCCCAGTTTCTGGGAACGCGTTGCACAGACCTTTCTGCAAGGCCTCCCTGAGATGTCTCATCCTCTGCTCCCTCTGCGACGGCAAGATAAGGTCCGCAACCTTACCCTTGTACCGTGGATCAAGGAGAGTGGCCAGCCAGTAATGGTCACTCTCCTTGATCCGAAGAACACGAGGATCCTTCCGCAGGCTTTGCAGGATCAGGGAGGCCATGCAGCGTAGGTTAGCTGAGGCATTCGGTCCGGAGTCTTCTGGGTCACTGAGGATGACATGATCGCCAGCCACCTCCTCCCAGCCACGTACAAGTCCACTGGTTTGTTGGGACTGTACATCATCCCTAAAAGACTGCTGCTGCTGATGCTGAGTGCCAGGCTCCACCTCCATGCTCACACAATCCTCCTCCTCCTCCTCCTCCTCCTCCTCTTCCTGTGTGATGGGTGGGACAGAAGGAACATTGTCTGGATAAAGGGGGCCTTGAGAGACAAGGAAGTCCTCCTCTTCCTGCCTCTGTTCTGCCTCAAGTGCCCTGTCCATTATCCCACGCAGCGTATGCTCCAACAGGTGGACAAGAGGTACAGTGTCACTGATGCATGCACTGTCACTGCTCACCATCCTCGTGGCCTCCTCAAATGGTGAGAGGACAGTGCATGCATCCCTGATCATGCTCCACTGGCGTGGGGAAAAAAAGCCAAGCTCCCCTGACCCTGTCCTGGTGCCGTAGTCGCAAAGGTACTCATTGATGGCCCTCTGCTGCGTGTGCAGTCGCTGCAGCATGGCCAACGTTGAGTTCCACCTGGTGGGCATGTCACATATTAGGCGGTTCTTGGGCAGGTTCAGCTCCTTTTGCAGCTCAGTCAGCCGAGCACTGGCATTATAAGATCGGCGGAAATGCACACAGACTTTCCTGGCCTGCCTCAGGACATCCTGTAAGCCTGGGAACCTGCCCAAGAACCGCTGCACCACCAGGTTGAGGACGTGAGCCATACAGGGCACATGGGTGAGCTGCCCCTGTCGCAGGGCGGAGAGGAGGTTGGTGCCATTATCAGAAACGACCATTCCTGGCTTAAGCTGGCGTGGCGTCAACCACCTCTCGGCCTGCCCCTGCAGAGCTGCCAGAACCTCTGGCCCAGTGTGGCTCCTGTCCCCCAAACACACCAGCGCAAGCACGGCATGGCATCTTTTTGCCTGCGTACTCGCGTAGCCCCTTGTACGCCTACGGAGCACCGCTGGTTCCGAGGACAGAGCACTCGAAGAGGACATGGAGGAAGAAGAAGAGGAGGGGGTGGAGGAGAGAGGTGTGTCACAACCAGTAGTAGCATTTTGGAGGCGTGGTGGCGGAACAACCTCCAACACTACTGCACCTTGTCCTGCATCCCTCCCAGCTGCCAATAGAGTGACCCAATGGGCCGTGAAAGAAAGATAACGTCCCTGTCCATGCCTGCTGGACCATGAGTCAGCGGTAATATGCACCTTACCGCTGACCGCCCTGTCCAGCGAGGCATGGACATTGCCTTCCACATGCCAGTAGAGAGACGGAATCGCCTTCCGTGAGAAAAAGTGGCGTTTGGGAACCTGCCACTGAGGAACCGCACATTGAACAAACTCACGGAAGGGGGCCGAGTCTATCAACTGAAAAGGCAGCAGTTGAAGTGCTAGCAATTTAGCCAAGCTAGCATTCAACCGCTGGGCATGTGGATGGCTGGGAGTGAACTTCTTTCGACGGTCCAGCAGCTGGGGCAGGGAAATTTGCCTGCTAGAATCGGACGTCGGTGTACTGCAAGTACTTGGTTGTGACACACCTAATTCTACACCTTCAGTCCTCTCAGAGCAGCTTTCAGAGAGGACTGAAGATATAGTGGGGATGGAGATCCCAGCTGATGAGGAGCAAGGAGAGGTCCGCTTTGTTCTTTGGTGTGGGTCTTTTATGTGTGCTTGCCAACGAGCTGCATGGCAGGTCGACATATGTCTGCTCATGCTTGTGGTGCCCAAGCGGCTGATGTTTTGGCCACGCGAGATACGCTTGAGACAAATATTGCAAATAGCAGTGGTGCGATCTGATGCACTCGTCTCAAAAAAGGCCCACACCAAAGAACTTTTGTGATAACGTGCAGAGGCAGCGCCCTGCACAGGCGGAGCTCTGCGGTGTGGTACAGTCAGGGCCGGCCCTACCATGGGACCCGGTGGGACCATGGTCCCAGGCGGCACTTTAAGAGGGGCGGCAACAGGGGCGCACTGCCTGAGGACCTGGGTTTCCCTCCATCTAGTGTGCAGTCAGTGTCATACTTGTACTGCATCGCCGGCGCCGCTGTCACTGGCCGCAGTGGCAAGACCCACTTCAAGGGTCTCACCAGCGGCCCCTGCTTCCCTGCCCAAACTGGTTGCTAGCCGCGGACCGCTTTGTTTCTAGCAACCAGTGACGTCAGGAGAGAAGGAGAGAGAGACCCATCATTCATTGCGGAGGAGGATTTAACTTCCTCCTCCTCCGCTAGCTCCACCCACCTCCTCCCTGTATGTGTTCCTCTCAGCAAGTTAGGAGCGACGTGCGGTGCGAGGATCAGTGCTGCCTGCCTCCTCCCCCCTCGAGGCGCCGCTATCTCGGAGCTGCTGTGTGTGGAGAGAGAGCAGCTGTGGGCTCATCTCCCCCCCCCTCCTTCTCCTCCTCATGCTGCTGTTCCCAGGACAGCCACCGCTATGTTTCTTCCCCCTTTTCCTCCCATTGGCCAGGGGGAAAAAAAGGAGAAAAGAGGATTATGGGATATGTAGTGCAAATGGCTGGCCCATTGCAATTCTAGGGGGGGGGGGGACTGCAGCCCCCAGCATGCCCAGCTGAAGGGGAGGGAGAGAGAGCCAGGCTGAGTGACAGGCTGCATCTGGTGACAGGCATCGGTGACAAGTGACAGGCTGCATCTGGTGACGGGCATCAGGGACAAGTGACAGGCTGCATCTGGTGACAGGCAATGGTGACAAGTGACAGGCTGCATCTGGTGACAGGCAATGGTGACAAGTGACAGGCTGCATCTGGTGACAGGCAATGGTGACAAGTGACAGGCTGCATCTGGTGACAGTCATTGGTGACAAGTGACAGGCTGCATCTGGTGACAGGCAATGGTGACAAGTGAGAGGCTGCATCTGGTGACAGGCATTGGTGACAAGTGACAGGCTGCATCTGGTGACAGGCAATGGTGACAAGTGACAGGCTGCATCTGGTGACAGGCAATGGTGACACGTGACAGGCTGCATCTGGTGACAGGCAATGGTGACAAGTGACAGGCTGCATCTGGTGACAGGCAATGGTGACAAGTGACAGGCTGCATCTGGTGACAGGCAATGGTGACAAGTGACAGGCTGCATCTGGTGACAGGCAATGGTGACAAGTGACACGCTGCATCTGTTGACAGGCAATGGTGACAAGTGACAGGCTGCATCTGGTGACAGTCATTGGTGACAAGTGACAGGCTGCATCTGGTGACAGGCAATGGTGAGAAGTGAGAGGCTGCATCTGGTGACAGGCATTGGTGACAAGTGACAGGCTGCATCTGGTGACAGGCAATGGTGACAAGTGACAGGCTGCATCTGGTGACAGGCATTGGTGACAAGTGACAGGCTGCATCTGGTGACAGGCATTGGTGACAAGTGTCAGGCATTGGTGACAAGTGACACGCTGCATCTGGTGACAGGCAATGGTGACAAGTGACAGGCTGCATTTGGTCACAGGCATTGGTGACAAGTGACAGGCTGCATCTGGTGACAGGCATTGGTGACAAGTGGCAGGCTGCATCTGGTGACAGGCAATGGTGACAAGTGACAGGCTGCATCTGGTAACAGGCAATGGTGACTGGGGACAGGCAATGTTGACAAGTGACACACTGCATGTTGTGGCAGGCTATGGGTGGCAAGTGGCACAGCTACATCTGGTGGCAGGCAACGGTGGCAAATGACAAGCTCAGGGCTTCCACTGATTCTGCATTATGGTGAGTTAAACTATTTCATTATATATTACAATGTAGTAATAGAAATAATGTGATTTGATCATCCTGACACCATATCAATCATAATGTTAGGATGATTTAAGTGCTAACACCAGCCATTCGCCGACAAATCACCCGCTGCCAAATTCCTTGTCAGCGAGACTACACCCCCCCCTCATCTTTTTTTGGGAAGGAAGGGGGGTATCCCTGAATGGCAGTTTGGAAATATGGTCACCCTAGCCACCACTGCAGCGCTGTTGTTGCAGCATGTTGCATCACTGAGCTGGGATCAGAGCGTAGCTGGTTGGTGGCAGTGGAGAGAAAGGGGGGAGCTTTTGTGGTGCTACACAATACTCTTTGCAGGAAGGGGCTAGGGTGACCACATTTTTAAACTATCATTCAGGGACACCCCCCCCTTCCCAAAAATCAGCTTGTGCTGTAACGAATCACAGCACAGTGATTGGACACAAGAGGTGGGATTTATGATTTCTCCAATCACAAGCAGGGGGTGGGATTGTGCTCCTCCAGGCATTCCCGGCCAGGACAAGAACTGTCAGTGAGTAAAGCGGTGATGTGGCGGCCTTTTTTGGGGGCATCAGATTGGCCCGGGGGGGTGGCTGTGTCTGTTTCATTCCAGGACACTGTATTGTCCTGGAATAAAGGTGCCCGGGACAGACCTGCAAAATCCGGGACTGTCCCGGGCAATCCGGGACACGTGGTCACCCTAGAAGGGGTATGTCTCTCTTTGCTGAATATATGGGATGTCTCTTGCTGAATATATTGGGCTGTCTCTTTGCTTTATGGAAACGTCTCTTTTGCTGGATGGGCATAGGATTTTTTTTTTTTGGGGGGGGGGGCAGCATTTCATTCTTGGGCCCAGGCAGCACAATGTCTTAGGCCAGCCCTGGGTACAGTTGCTGTGCTGGCCTCTAGCTGGCCTCCAGGGGGCATCCTGCCTCGTTGGACATGTGACGCTGCATCCTCCTCCTCCTCCTCCTCTCTCCCTTCAGGCACCCACGTGGAGTCAGTGACCTCATCATCCCCTCCCTCTTCACCACTAGAGCAAACCTGGCAGTAAGCTGCAGCTGGTGGAACACTACTGCCAGATTGCTGTCCTTCAGCATCCCCTCTCTCTGCGCGCACACTACTGACTTCCTCAAGCTGGGTATCATCATCCGAGCCTTCGAATCGTTGGGCATCCTCCTGGAGCATGTACCCAACACTGTGCTCAAACAGTTCGGGGGACTCCTCAGGAGGACATGGTGGGTCTAGGGAAGGGGTGGCTGATGATGCCATTGAGTACGCGTTGGCAGCTGCTCTGCCAGTACCCTGAGCCTGGGTGAGAGAGGATGAGGAGGATGAGGAGGGCTTGGTCATCCATTCTACCAAGCCTTCGGCATGATGCGGCTCCACATGTCCAGCTGCCGAAAACAAAGACAAGCGTGTCCCATGGCCACGTGCTGATGACGATGCACGACCACGTCCACGGCCAGCACTGTTGTCTCTAGAAACAGAGCCTGCCTGCCCTGTGTTCTTGCCTCGGCACGCTCTGCCTCTCCTTGGCGGTCTTCCAGCCATTGTAGTCGGTAGTGTATATAGTATAAAAAATAGAACTCCTATGTGTGCTCACAACACACTGTAGGTCCTATGGGTGCTGACACTAACACACTATAGGTACTATGTGTGCTGCTGACAAGAAAATATAGGAGCTCTGTTTGCTGCCACTAACACACTAGAAGTCCTATGGGTGCTGCTGAGAAGAAAATATAGGAGCTCTGTGTGATGCCACTAACATACTAGAAGTCCTATGGGTGCTGCTGAGATGAAAATATAGGAGCTCTGTGTGATGCCACTAACACACTAGAAGTCCTATGGGTGCTGCTGAGAAGAAAATATAGGAGCTCTGTTTGCTGCCACTAACACACTAGAAGTCCTATGGGTGCTGCTGAGAAGAAAATATAGGAGCTCTGTTTGCTGGCACTAACACACTAGAAGTCCTATGGGTGCTGCTGAGAAGAAAATATAGGAGCTCTGTTTGCTGCCACTAACACACTAGAAGTCCTATGGGTGCTGCTGAGAAGAAAATATAGGAGCTCTGTTTGCTGCCACTAACACACTAGAAGTCCTATGGGTGCTGCTGAGAAGAAAATATAGGAGCTCTGTGTGATGCCACTAACACACTAGAAGTCCTATGGGTGCTGCTGAGAAGAAAATATAGGAGCTCTGTGTGATGCCACTAACACACTAGAAGTCCTATGGGTGCTGCTGAGAAGAAAATATAGGAGCTCTGTTTGCTGCCACTAACACACTAGAGTCCTATGGGTGCTGCTGAGAAGAAAATATAGGAGCTCTGTTTGCTGCCACTAACACACTAGAAGTCCTATGGGTGCTGCTGAGAAGAAAATATAGGAGCTCTGTTTGCTGCCACTAACACACTAGAAGTCCTATGGGTGCTGCTGAGAAGAAAATATAGGAGCTCTGTTTGCTGCCACTAACACATTAGAAGTCCTATGGGTGCTGCTGAGAAGAAAATATAGGAGCTCTGTTTGCTGCCACTAACACACTAGAAGTCCTATGGGTGCTGCTGAGAAGAAAATATAGGAACTCTGTGTGATGCCACTAACACACTAGAAGTCCTATGGGTGCTGCTGAGAAGAAAATATAGGAGCTCTGTGTGATGCCACTAACACACTAGAAGTCCTATGGGTGCTGCTGAGAAGAAAATATAGGAGCTCTGTGTGATGCCACTAACACACTATAGGTACTATGTGTGCTGCTGACAAGAAAATATAGGAGCTCTGTTTGCTGCCACTAACACACTAGAAGTCCTATGGGTGCTGCTGAGAAGAAAATATAGGAGCTCTGTTTGCTGCCACTAACACACTAGAAGTCCTATGGGTGCTGCTGAGAAGAAAATATAGGAGCTCTGTGTGATGCCACTAACACATTAGAAGTCCTATGGGTGCTGCTGAGAAGAAAATATAGGAGCTCTGTTTGCTGCCACTAACACACTAGAAGTCCTATGGGTGCTGCTGAGAAGAAAATATAGGAGCTCTGTTTGCTGCCACTAACACACTAGAAGTCCTATGGGTGCTGCTGAGAAGAAAATATAGGAGCTCTGTTTGCTGCCACTAACACATTAGAAGTCCTATGGGTGCTGCTGAGAAGAAAATATAGGAGCTCTGTTTGCTGCCACTAACACACTAGAAGTCCTATGGGTGCTGCTGAGAAGAAAATATAGGAGCTCTGTGTGATGCCACTAACACACTAGAAGTCCTATGGGTGCTGCTGAGAAGAAAATATAGGAGCTCTGTTTGCTGCCACTAACACACTAGAGTCCTATGGGTGCTGCTGAGAAGAAAATATAGGAGCTCTGTTTGCTGCCACTAACACACTAGAAGTCCTATGGGTGCTGCTGAGAAGAAAATATAGGAGCTCTGTTTGCTGCCACTAACACACTAGAAGTCCTATGGGTGCTGCTGAGAAGAAAATATAGGAACTCTGTGTGATGCCACTAACACACTAGAAGTCCTATGGGTGCTGCTGAGAAGAAAATATAGGAGCTCTGTGTGATGCCACTAACACACTAGAAGTCCTATGGGTGCTGCTGAGAAGAAAATATAGGAGCTCTGTGTGATGCCACTAACACACTATAGGTACTATGTGTGCTGCTGACAAGAAAATATAGGAGCTCTGTTTGCTGCCACTAACACACTAGAAGTCCTATGGGTGCTGCTGAGAAGAAAATATAGGAGCTCTGTTTGCTGCCACTAACACACTAGAAGTCCTATGGGTGCTGCTGAGAAGAAAATATAGGAGCTCTGTGTGATGCCACTAACACATTAGAAGTCCTATGGGTGCTGCTGAGAAGAAAATATAGGAGCTCTGTTTGCTGCCACTAACACACTAGAAGTCCTATGGGTGCTGCTGAGAAGAAAATATAGGAGCTCTGTTTGCTGCCACTAACACATTAGAAGTCCTATGGGTGCTGCTGAGAAGAAAATATAGGAGCTCTGTTTGCTGCCACTAACACACTAGAAGTCCTATGGGTGCTGCTGAGAAGAAAATATAGGAGCTCTGTTTGCTGCCACTAACACACTATAGGTACTATGTGTGCTGCTGACAAGAAAATATAGGAGCTCTGTTTGCTGCCACTAACACACTAGAAGTCCTATGGGTGCTGCTGAGAAGAAAATATAGGAGCTCTGTTTGCTGCCACTAACACACTAGAAGTCCTATGGGTGCTGCTGAGAAGAAAATATAGGAGCTCTGTTTGCTGCCACTAACACACTAGAAGTCCTATGGGTGCTGCTGAGAAGAAAATATAGGAGCTCTGTGTGATGCCACTAACACATTAGAAGTCCTATGGGTGCTGCTGAGAAGAAAATATAGGAGCTCTGTTTGCTGCCACTAACACACTAGAAGTCCTATGGGTGCTGCTGAGAAGAAAATATAGGAGCTCTGTTTGCTGCCACTAACACACTAGAAGTCCTATGGGTGCTGCTGAGAAGAAAATATAGGAGCTCTGTTTGCTGCCACTAACACACTAGAAGTCCTATGGGTGCTGCTGAGAAGAAAATATAGGAGCTCTGTGTGATGCCACTAACACACTAGAAGTCCTATGGGTGCTGCTGAGAAGAAAATATAGGAGCTCTGTGTGATGCCACTAACACACTAGAAGTCCTATGGGTGCTGCTGAGCAGAAAATATAGGAGCTCTGTGTGATGCCACTAACACACTAGAAGTCCTATGGGTGCTGCTGAGAAGAAAATATAGGAGCTCTGTTTGCTGCCACTAACACACTAGAAGTCCTATGGGTGCTGCTGAGAAGAAAATATAGGAGCTCTGTTTGCTGCCACTAACACATTAGAAGTCCTATGGGTGCTGCTGAGAAGAAAATATAGGAGCTCTGTTTGCTGCCACTAACACACTAGAAGTCCTATGGGTGCTGTTGGGGTGCAATGCTGTGCTAACAGCACTGCGGTTGGTACTACTGCAATACTGTACTAACAGTAAGCACGCACCAGACTAATCCCCAGCAGCAGCTAATAACACACTAACTGTGCAATCAGCAGCAATGAACGATCAATGACTTAGGTAGCAATGGTTTAGCAAAGAAATAGCCAATGGTTTAGCAAAGAAGAGCAAATCTTTCAGTATCAAGCAAAGACAGAATCAGCAGACTAATCTCTCCTAAAGCCGGAACTCATGTGACCGGGGCCGATGGCGTGGCGGCCTTTTAAATGGTGGGGCGTGTACTAAAGCCCCTGAGCTGTAATTGGCTACAGGCGTCCTGCCTGTAGCCAATTATTGCTCTCCGAGTTTTGGGCGCTGTGATTGGCCAAGCATGCGGGGTCACAGTGCATGCTTGGCCAATCATCAGCCAGCAATGCACTGCGCCGGCCGCAATGCATTGCGGGGCCGCTCGCATCACACGAATGTGATGCGAACGGCCCAAATAGTTCTGGGCTCAACGAGCGAGCGAACGCCCGATGCTCGATTCGAACATGGGTTCGAATCGAGCACCGGGCCCATCCCTAGTCCTGATACAGTGGGACTTAGAGGAAGGGGCCACACTAAGCCACTATGGGAGGAACCTTCTGTACAAGGCTCCCTCAAAAAGGGCAAATCTTATCTACCAAGAAAATGGCCTGCCCAAGAGGGACTCCTGGGTAGGGGCCACATTAAGCCACCAGGCTATCTGCAGAGAGACTCTGGGTAAGGGGTCACACTGAGCCAACAAAACAGGAACTTGCTATAGATCAGGGGGTCTCCAAACTTTCTAAAGAAAGGGCCAGTTTACTGTGCTTCAGACTTTAGGGGGACCGTGGGAGTAGAAAATGTCCCATCTTTGGTATTAAGGGAAATACTAGTGCCCCATCGTTGGGGCCAGGGGGAGGAACAGTTCCTCGCCGTTGGGGCCAGCGGGAGGAACAGTTCCTCGCCGTTGGGGCCAGCGGGAGGAACAGTTCCTCGCCGTTGGGGCCAGCGGGAGGAACAGTTCCTCGCCGTTGGGGCCAGCGGGAGGAACAGTTCCTCGCCGTTGGGGCCAGCGGGAGGAACAGTTCCTCGCCGTTGGGGCCAGTGGGAGGAATTATTGCCCCATTGTTGGTGTGAGTGGGAGGAACAGTTCCTCGCTGTTGGTGCCAGTGGGGGGGAATAGTTCCTCGCCGTTGGTGCCAGTGCAGGAATTATTGCCCCATTGTTGGTGTGAGTGGGAGGAATAGTGCCCCAAGGGCTGGATAAAGGCATGTAAAAGGTCCGTATTTGGTCCACAGGCCCAATATGGAGATCACCACTATAGACGGACCCCAGAGATTGAGCGCCTCACTCAGACGTCCCCCTAGGAAGACCTCCAGGTAGAGGACGGTAGATGTCTCACCTTAATTCCTTTTTTGAACATGTAGCCGGGGTTGGACGATCCCCTCCGGAGAAGTTCACTGAAGATGACGATCTGTTCGAACAGGAAAACTCTCCGTTCTTTAGGCCGGGACTGGAGTCCGGATTCTTGCTCAATCACAAAGAACGTGTCCTGCTGGAGCAACTTCCCCTGAGCGGTCAGTTTTCCCTGAGGACAAGAATAGATGATTATTGGGGGAGGGGTTTTATCTGGTCATATGTTCAGCCTCAATAAATTATTACTACTGTACCCCGATTACTGATAGACTCATAAATTAGAAAAACTTTATATCCCGGGAGGACACTGGCTTTGTGAAAAAGTATACCATAAGTACCGTGCCTTGAAAAAGTATTCATACCCCTTCAAGTTTTCCACATTTTGTCATGTTACAATCAAAAACATGTTTTTTGGGGGGATTTTATGTGATAGACCAACACAAAGAGTCACATAATTGTGAAGTGGATAAAAAAATGATAAATGATAAATGATGCAAATAAATATGTGAAAAAAGTGTGTGTAATCAGCCCCCTTTACTCTGATAACTAAAATCTAGTGGAGCCAATTGTCTTCAGAAGTCACCTAATTAGTAAATAGAGTCCACCTGTGTGTCATTTAATCTCAGTATAAATACAGCTGTTCTGTGAAGCCCTCAGAGGTTTGTTAGAGAACCTTAGTGAACAAACAGCATCATGAAGGCCAAGGAACACACCAGACAGGTCAGGGATAAAGTTGTGGAGAAGTATAAAGCAGGATTAGGTTATAAAATAAATCTCCCAAGCTTTGAACATCTCACGGAGCTCTGTTCAATCCATCATCGGAAAATGGAAAGAGTATGGCACAACTGCAAACCTGCCAAGACATGGCCGTCCACCTAAACTGACCGGGCCGGGCAAGGAGAGCATTCATCAGAGAAGCAGCCAAGAGGCCCCATGGTAACTCTGGAGGAGCTGCAGAGATCCACAGCTCAGGGGGGAGAATCTGTCCTCAGGACAACTATTAGTCGTGCTTCTCCACAAATCTGCCCTTTATGGAAGAGTGACAAGAAGAAAGACATTGGAGAAAGAAAGTCATAAGAAGTCCTGTTTGCAGTTTGTGAGAAGCCATGTGGGGGACACAGCAATCATGTGGGGGACACGGCAATCATGTGGGGGACACGGCAATCATGGGGGGGCACGGCAATCATGGGGGGGACACGGCAAACATGTGGGGGGACACGGCAAACATGTGGGGGGACACGGCAAACATGTGGGGGGACACGGCAAACATGTGGGGGGACACGGCAAACATGTGGGGGGACACAGCAAACATGTGGGGGGACACAGCAAACATGTGGGGGGACACAGCAAACATGTGGGGGGACACTGCAAACATGTGGGGGGACACTGCAATCATGTGGGGGGACACTGCAATCATGTGGAAGAAGGTGCTCTGGTCACATGAGACCAAAATTCAACTTTTTGGCCTAAAAGCAAAACGCTATGTGTGGGGAAAACTAACACTGCACATCACCCTGAACACACCATCCCCACCGTGAAAAATGGTGGTGGCAGCATCATGTGGTGGGGATGCTTTTCTTCAGCAGGGACAGGGAAGCTGGTCAGAGTTGATGGGAAGATGGATGGAGACAAATACAGGACAATCTTAGAAGAAACCCTTTTTTAGAGTCTGCAAAAGACTTGAGACCGGGGCGGAGGTTCACCTTCCAGCAGGACAACGACCCTAAAGTACAGCCAGAGCTACAATGGAATGGTTTAGATCAAATCATATTCATGTGTTAGAATGGCACAGTCACAGTCCAGACCTAAATCCCATTGAGAATCTGTGGCAAGACTTGAAAATTGCTGATCACAGACGCTCTCCATCCAATCTGACAGAACTTGAGATATTTTACAAAGAAAAATGAGGGAAAAATGTCCCTCTCTAGATGTGCAAAGCTGGTAGAGACATCCCCAAAAAGACTTGTAGAGAAAGGGGGTTCTACAAAGTATTGACTCCGGGGGGGCGCCTTACAAATGCCCCTCCACACTTTTCACATACCATATATACTCGAGTATAAGCCGACCCGAATATAAGCCAAGGCACATAATTTTACCACAAAAAAACTGGGAAAACTTATTGACTCAAGTATAAGCCTAGGGTGTCCATCTGCATGCCTCACTGTGCCCATGACTAGACTGACGTTTAACATAGGAGTCTATGGAAGGGGTGCCGGCTTTGAAAAATCGTTGCTCCCCGGCTGTAGGTCCTCTAGACAAACAACTTTGCACACTTATAAAGGAGAGATGGGGCTATATGTGTGCCAAGTTTTGGGTCCAGGGGACCTAAGACCGGCCTGGTACCGGGTCCCCAAAATCACAGGAGAAATGACCGTTTAACATGGGAGTCTATGGAAGGGGTGCCAGGCTTTGAAAAATCGGAGCTCCCTGGCTGTAGATTCCCCAGGCAACGAACTTCGCATACTTGTAGAGGAAGAGTGGAGCTACATGTGAGCGAAGTTTGGGGTCCATAGGACCTACGGCCGGCCGGTACCGGGTCCCCAAAATCCGGGAGATCAGGCGCAAAAAGGTGACTCAAGTATAAGCCGAGGGGGGGCATTTTCAGCACAAAAAAAATGTGCTGAAAAACTCGGCTTATACGGTATTTATTTGTATCATTTATCATTTTCCTTCCACTTCACAATTATGTGCCACTTTGTGTTGGTCTATTACATAAAATCCCAATAAAATCCATTTACGTTTTTGGTTGTAACATGAAAAAATGTGGAAGATTTCAAGGGGTGTGAATACTTTTTCAAGGAACTGTGTGTGTGTATATATATATATATTTTTTGTACTTAAGCTTCATATAGATTATTTTTTTATGGTATAATATGGTTTCACTGCACTGCCCCTTTAATGTGCCTATGCTGACATTTGTTTGGGCACAGTAGGATTAATGGCGGTGAGTATATAATCCCTGGAGGTGAGGGTAAAGGTCAGGCTGATGAAGGAGGTGAGGTTTGATTGTCAACCAACCGGAGTACTGTGACCAACTTCCTGACAGCTCCTTGACAGATGGAGTCTCCCTTGACTGCTTGCTTGGAGTCCTGCCTCGGCCTCATAGCGCTCCTGTCAGTGGCTTTGGTGTGGACTGGATTGGGAACGGATGACTTTTACGTGGCGTTTGTGTCAATGCTTTACACCAGCAATGTCTGGGAGTCGATAAGCTTTGTATTTTAACTCTTTTTACTAATACAATTTGCTACACTCTTGATGCCTCTTCTCCCTGTCCCTTTTCTCCCATGTTGGAGGCAACATCCTTTGTACAATGTAACGTTGAAGCTTTCGCTACTTCTGAGGAGATACATTGTAGCATAAAGTGGTGTCTAAATGTCAGCCTGACTCTATGGATAAAAGACATTCATTTTATTCTTTATGCAATTTCAAAAATCCACAATTAGTATCGGACTGCGATAAACCACATTCTTATATTTGTAAAAGTTCACTTTTATTTAATTTTTTTTAAACAATGCTTATCAATATATTGATAAGAATTCTTATTTGTTTATTTTTCGTATTAAACAGATATTAGGAGCTGAACCACAAACTGACCATAAAACAGCAGCGCCTCCATTCAATCAGTAGGGGGCAGCACACGCTTAATTTTTAGTTTATCAACCTATGGCTACAATGTAATCCCATCCACTGTAATTTAGGATTACAGATCACCGACGAGTTATTTCCGGATTATTACCGTCATCTTCTTTTATAGTGAAAAGTTTCACAGCACGCCCTGTCTGCATAACAATCGCGTGAACACGCTGCATTTCCCCGCCGATGGCTCATCGCAGCGATTAAACCAGCTCAGCGTGTTACATCATTACATTGTTGACAACTTTAATACCCAAATTAACATATTTACTGATAACAGGGAGATGGCATTTGTAAAAGTTCAGGGCAGCAGGAGGAAGAGGTGTAAGTGAGCGAGAAGGGCGGAGCTTCTTTTACCAAAATAATCTGCAGATTATAAAAATAGCACCGGCTGTGTTCTGTCCAGACACGTTGGACAGCGCATGTACTAATATATGTGTATTCTGAGGATGCCGTCTGTGCGATCCGAACACAGCTCAGCGGATAAAACAGTCATTGTCATTCCACCTAAAATTCATACTACAATTATAGGCGGAGTTTGTAAACTGACCCATCCCCCGGCTCCTTACATCGAGGACGCCACCTTCAGATCTCCTATCTATACTGTAATTTATAATATACAATGATCCAGGCGATCCAGCTAAACAATGCGCCGTGAGGATCCAGATCGATAAAAAAGTAAAATGCAATCAGAGACTGAAGGAGTAATGGGAACACAGCATGGATTTTATGGGACCTGAAGGGCGCAGCAGGGAGTACTGGGGACCTGAAGGGCGCAGCAGGGAGTACTGGGGACCTGAAGGGCGCAGCAGGGAGTACTGGGGACCTGAAGGGCGCAGCAGGGAGTACTAAGGACCCTGAAAGATGCAGCAGGGACTACTAGGGACCTGAAGGATGCAGCAGGGATTATTGGTGTCATAAAGGATGCAGTGGAGAGTATGGGGGACCTGAAGGACACAACGAAAATACTGGGTCACTAAAGGGCACAGTTGTGATGATCAGGGTCCTTAAGTAGGCAACAGGGAGTCCTGGGGCTCCTCTGAAGGATGCAGCTGGGATTATTAGGTACTAAAGTACAGAGCAAGGAGTACTGGGGACCTGAGGGATACAATGGGAGTATAGGGGACCTGAAAGACACAGCGGGCGGATATTGAGGCCTTGAAGGACACAGCGGGTGGATATTGAGGCCCTGAAGCATGCAGCTGGGATTATTAGGATGCTAAAGTATACAGCAGGAAGTACTGGGGACCTGGAGGGCACAGTGGGGAGTATTGGGGACCTTTAGGATGCAATGGGAGAATTTGGCATCTGAAGAATAGCACAGTGGAGAGCATTGGGGTCCTGAAGGATACAGTGGGAGTATTGAGGATCTGGTAGGCACAAAGGGGAGTATTGGTGACCTGAAGGATGCAGCAGAGAGTACGGGGGACCTGATGGACATGGCAGGGAGTTTCATGGCCTGAAGATTGTAGAAGGAAGATTTGGCATCCTGAAGGACACAGCAGAAAGTATTGGGGACCTGAAGGATGCAATGGGATATTGGGGAATCACTCACCTCAAATCCCTGAAGTCGCCCCAAGTTCATCATATCATTGCAGCGTTTGGGTACAAGGCACATTAACTCCACCGATTTCTATCAGACAGGAAAACATGGCAGAGATTGTTCATTCTTACTCAGAGACTAAGCCAGAGGATCAACATTACAGCAAAACTATTTCAATCCCCAAGATTAGCAACCCATATTCCTGTATGGCGGATTTCCCATACGGTACCCAAAAATAAAAAAGTTTGTATATGCGGACTCCTGCTCTAGCTGAGATATCACTTTTAGTTGAACTTACATAAAGAGATATATTGGATCTTTGAACAATCTGTTGTCACCACAAAGGTCTGAACCGTGATTGGAATTTATATTTATTTCTTTGCTGCAGCTTTGTTTTGGATTAATAAACATTTAGCCAATGCGGTGTCCAGATCCGAGGTTACACCTGTGTAATTATGTTACATTGTATCTCTCGGATATCCAATCATTACTTTGGATCTCTCTGATATCCAATCATTACTTGTAGCTCTCTGCTATCCAATCATTACTTTGTAGCTCTCTGCTATCCAATCATTACTTTGTAGCTCTCTGCTATCCAATCATTACTTTGGATCTCTCTGATATCCAATCATTACTTTGTAGCTCTCTGATATCCAATCATTACTTTGGATCTCTCTGATATCCAATCATTACTTTGGATCTCTCTGATATCCAATCATTAGCCCCCACGATGCATTATTCCCATTACACGGCGGTATGAGAGTGACCCGCCTGTCGGTGAACGCCCGTATCACCCCGACAGACACTCCCAAATACAAACCTCAAGCTCAGAGCATTCCAGACCGGCCTTCTGACTGTACTTGAAGAAATCCTGTAAGACAGAGAGACGCGTTACTGCCAGGGGTGGAGATAATGGTTATAGATTGCGGTGGCAGGAGAGAAGGGGGATGGGCTGGGTGAGAGGCGGAGTTTACCTTTAGCAGCAGCTGGTACTTGGTTATCCTCTGGATGGGTTTAATGAGGAAATCGCTGATATTGAATCTCTGGTTTATCTCCTGCTTCACCTCCTACAGAATGAGAGAATCAGACAGAGACAGTTCTGAAAAGCTGCAGAGCAGAGACATGTGACAAGAGGCTGCAGTCCTGAGCAGACGGACTTGTAAACAACTAGCTATTGAAAGTGGACTTGTCATCAGATTATTATTTTTTGGGGACAGAATGTTCAGTAATCACAGTACTCCCCCTCACAATGCTTTTCTCTCTGGAAGGACGAGTCCATCTTTGTCCAGGCATCATCCATGGTCACCATCTACTTCCTGGAGTTAGATATTGGGTCAAAGATGACACAATCATGTGACTCTTGGGGATCGGACTTGGTTGTCTTCTCCTTTTGCAGAGATCACATTGCCAAGTGCCTAGGCCGGCCTTTCTCCACCAAGGACATCATTTTCAGCTCTTGAGGAATCCCCACAATATTCATTAGGGGGGTCAGTGAGAAAAACTTCACTTAATAGTAGGAATAGGTTCAAAAAAGTATATATTGTAATCGCATAAAAAAGTAATTAAAAACTCTTTCACATAAGAAATGGCATGACTGAAATATGCAAGGGTACAATATTTGTACATAATAGACTGCTCACAGAACTATCCCTGAGGAAGGAGCCAAATGCCTCCAAAACGCGTTGGTGGTTCTTTTGTGATTCTGACTGTGCTCTATTATGTACAAATAAGTATATTGTACCCGTGCACATTTCTATCACGCAATTCCTATTGTAAAAACATTTTTTAGTTACCCTTTTATGTGATTACGACAACATTTATACCATTTGTAGACCTATATACTTTTTTGAGCTGTTAAGGTCCCAGTATATGGGGGATCCTTTTCGCTATATATTACTTATATGGGGATGATGACTAGTACTACAGTGAACTTCTACTTAATGGTAAGAAGAATGCCACCCTATCAGACAGTTGATGAGATCGTTGATGTCATGCAACTGGCTCTGCCAAGTGGCGGTGACCCCGGAACTATGTTGGCACCACCAAATGGACTTCAATCAGCCATAGCTCAAGGAACCCCTAAAGAAACTTCTGGAGGAGCCCCCAGGGTTCCACAAAACCCCAGCTAGGAATGGCTGGCCTAGGCCTTTGGGACAGTGGTTGGTACTGAAGGAAGTCAGGAGCAGCATGGTCTCCAGTAATTCATCACTTCTATTACTCTTCATTTGTCCATCTCAGTAGGACTGATAATAAAGCTTTGTTAGCATTAGACCATAAAAATGTTTCTTAGTGAAAGTGGAAAATTTATTTAATGATGAAACAACATGAATATACTGGGTGATCCTATATGGGGGACTCCCTCGCCTTCATCCAATGTGATGGTGCTGCTCAGGGCCCGGGAAAAGGGGTGGGCAGGAGGGGCGGCCGCCTAGGCGCAATGGCTTATTGCAGGGATGTGGGCGCCCTGACCCAATCCTCAAGGGTGGGGGAGGGGGGGCACAGTTTGGCATCTTTGCCCTGGGCGATGGATGGCCTTGTCCCAGTGCTGGCGCTGCTCTGCCTGGCCACTTAAGCACCCAGTGCTTTCACATAGGGATGAATAGAGATTCCTCGGCTTACACCCTTTGCTCCCGGCAGCTGAATGGACCAGCTGAGCATCGGAAGATCTGTGAAATAAAATAACGCAAGCTGAAAATTTCCTACCTCAAAATAAGAGTCGTATTCTGCGACAACGTATTCCGAGCGAGGTTTGTTTTGGCAATACACGACGTACATCAGCAGCTTCCTCTCCTGTAAGAGCAACGGACAAACGGACATAAAGGACCGGATAGGAGAACTAATGAACATGGTTAAAGCTGACTTTTCATATGTTTATATTTTGCTGTCCCCCCCATCAAGTTACATTTGTGCGCACACCCTCGGAGCTCACAGCCCGCACCGCCCCCGAAGCTTACAGCATGAACAACCCCTGGAACTCATAGTCCAAACACACCCCCCCCCCCCGGAGCCAACAGCCAGCACACCTCCAAACCTCATAGTCTGCAAACCCCCCCCCCCCCCGAGCTCACAGCCCGTACCGCCGCCCCCCCGGAGCTCACAGCCCGCATGGCCCCCCCCGGAGCTCACAGCCCGCATGGCCCCCCCCCCCGGAGCTCACAGCCCGCATGGCCCCCCCCCGGAGCTCACAGCCCGCATCGCCCCCCCCCCGGAGCTCACAGCCCGCATCGCCCCCCCCCCCCGGAGCTCACAGCCCGCATCGCCCCCCCCCCCCCGGAGCTCACAGCCCGCATCGCCCCCCCCCCCCGGAGCTCACAGCCCGCATCGCCCCCCCCCCCCCCGGAGCTCACAGCCCGCATCGCCCCCCCCCGGAGCTCACAGCCCGCATCGCCCCCCCCCCGGAGCTCACAGCCCGCATCGCCCCCCCCCCGGAGCTCACAGCCCGCATCGCCCCCCCCCCCCCCGGAGCTCACAGCCCGCATCACCCCCCCTGGAGCTCACAGCCCGCATCGCCCCCCCCGGAGCTCACAGCCCGCATCGCCCCCCCCGGAGCTCACAGCCCGCATCGCCCCCCCCGGAGCTCACAGCCCGCATCGCCCCCCTCCCCCCGAGAGCTCACAGCCCGCATCGCCCCCTCCCCCCGAGAGCTCACAGCCCGCACCGCCCCCCCCAGAGCTCACAGCCCGCGTCGCCCCCCACAGAGCTCACAGCCCGCACCGCCCCCCCCAGAGCTCACAGCCCGCACCGCCGCCCCCCCCGAGCTCACAGCCCGCATCGCCCCTTCCCCGGAGCTCACAGCCCGCATCGCCCCTTCCCCGGAGCTCACAGCCCGCATCGCCCCCCCCCCCAGAGCTCCCAGCCCGCACCGCCCCCCCAGAGCTCCCAGCCCGCACCGCCCCCCCCCCAGAGCTCACAGCCCGCACCGCCCCCCCCAGAGCTCACAGCCCGCACCGCCCCCCCCAGAGCTCACAGCCCGCACCGCCCCCCCAGAGCTCACAGCCCGCACCGCCCCCCCCCAGAGCTCACAGCCCACACCGCCCCCCCCCCCCGAGCTCATAGCCAGCATCGCCCCCTCCCCGGAGCTCACAGCCCGCATCACCCCCCCCCCCGGAGCTCACAGCCCGCATCGCCCCCCCGGAGCTCACAGCCTGCACCGCCCTCCTGGAGCTCACAGCCCGCACCACCCCACGGAGCTCATAGTCCGCACACCGCCCCCCCCCTCCCAGAGCTCACAGCCAGCACACCTCCGGACCCACCGCCCCCCCCCGGAGCTCACAGCCAGCACACCTCCGGACCTCAGTCTGCACACCGCCCCCCCCAGTCCACACGACCCCCCCCCCCCCAAGCTCACAGACAGCAACGCCCATCCGGACGCTACTTCACCCCCGGAGCGCACAGTCGACGCGGCCAACCCCCGGAGCGCACAGTCGACGCGGCCAACCCCCGGAGTGCACAGTCGACGCCTCCACCCCGGGGGCGCATCGTTGACGCCTCCACCCCCAGAGCGCATAATTTGCAAACACAGGACAAACTGTATGGCATGCTCACCTGTTTAATAAAAAGCGGAGCGAGGCGATCCGGGTCCTTCAGGCATTGTTCTAATTCTGCCATGAAAAAACTGATGAGGGAAAAAAACAAAATACATTATCCAGAGCCCATCAGACAGAGAGTGTGACAGACAGACAACAGACAGACAGACCAGGACAGACAGAAAACGTCACCTCCAGTCTACCAATAATAAGGACATTAAAGGCCAACTCCACCATAAACCAATATCCCTATTTTGCCTCCTGAATGGCAAGTTGATTCTCTCTTCTAGAATTGGCAGTTAAAGAGACCCTGTCACCAGACAGCAATGTTCCCATAGGAGGATACAAGATCCAAAGTAACATTGTTTCTAAACATTGATCAGATGGGAGATAGAGAGATACAAAGTAACATTCTCACTTTTGTATCTACCTTTTTTCATAAATCTGCAGATGAATAAATCTCCCCTCCTCCACAATGGGGAGGTGATTGTACAGAGGAGGAGAAGCAATAGATTGATGACTTCTCCTTCTGTCAATTCTTTGAATGCAGTACACCCCATTGGCTCTTAGTGCTGCCCCTTCCTCTCCAAGACCAATTTCTGTTGCACAGAGAAATAACAGGCTGAGAAGTTAAATCCAGGAATTTATACTAGTTGTATTTAAGGGTTAAAAGGAGAGAAGTGAAAGGAAATGAATAAATTCCAATCTCTCCCGTGTCATCGTTTAATGAACATTTCTGGGATTGTTACTTTATTGCTGGAACTGTGTGTGACATGAAAGTTCTGGTTATCGGAGGGTGTCGGGGCGTAGGAGGGTATCGTCCAGGCTGCCCCCTCCTCAATGACTACATGATGAAATACGGGAACACTGGGAACCATTGTTCCTTGTAATGACAAACTCCCAGATAATGATTCCTAACCGTTCCGGCTTCCTGCCGCTCCGCTGTGTCCGGAGAGAAGGACGCAATCACCGCTCCGACCTGAACACCAAAACCGCAGGACAGAAGGACGCAATCACCGCTCCCACCTGCACACTGAAACCGCAGGAGAGAAGGACGCAATCACCGCTCCGACCTGCACACTGAAACCGCGGGAGATAAGGACGCAATCACCGCTCCGACCTGCACACCGAAAACGTGGGAGAGAAAGACGCAATCACCGCTCCGACCTGCACACCGCAGTAGAGGACGCAATCACCGCTCCCACCTGCACACCGAAACCGCAGGAGAGGATGCAATCACTGATTAAACCACCACACCGAAACCGCAGGAGAGAAGGACGCAATCACCGCTCCGACCTGCACACCGAAACCGCAGGAGAGAAGGACGCAATCACCGCTCCGACCTGCACACCGAAACCGCAGGAGAGGACGCAATCACCGCTCCGACCTGCACACCGAAACCGCAGGAGAGGACGCAATCACCGCTCCGACCTGCACACCGAAACCGCAGGAGAGGACACAATCACCGCTCCGACCTGCACACCGAAACCGCAGGAGAGGACGCAATCACCGCTCCGACCTGCACACCGAAACCGCGGGAGAGAAGGATGCAATCACTGCTCCGACCTGCACACTGAAACCACAGGAGAGAAGGATGCAATCACCGCTCCGACCTGCACACCGAAACCGCGGGAGAGAAGGATGCAATCACTGCTCCGACCTGCACACTGAAACCGCAGGAGAGAAGGACGCAATCACCGCTCCGACCTGCACACCGAAACGGCGGAAGAGAAGGACGCAATCACCGCTCAGAACCTGCACACCGAAACCGCGGGAGAGAAGAACACAATCATCGCTCCGACCTGCACACCGAAACCGCAGGAGAGGACGCAATCACGCTCCCACCTGCACACCCAAACCACAGGAGAGAAGGACGCAATCACCGCTCCGACCTGCACACCGAAACCGCGGGAGATAAGGACGCAATCACCGCTCCGACCTGCACACCGAAACCACAGGAGAGGACGCAATCACCGCTCCCACCTGCACACCGCAGTAGAGCACGCAATCACCGCTCCCACCTGCACACCGAAACCGCAGGAGAGGATGCAATCACCGATCCAACCACCACACCGAAACCGCAGGAGAGAAGGACGCAATCACAGCTCCGACCTGCACACCGAAACCGCAGGAGAGGACGCAATCACCGCTCCGACCTGCACACCGAAACCGCAGGAGAGAAGGACGCAATCACAGCTCCGACCTGCACACCGAAACCGCAGGAGAGGACACAATCACCGCTCCGACCTGCACACCGAAACCGCGGGAGAGAAGGATGCAACCACTGCTCCGACCTGCACACCGAAACCGCAGGAGAGGACGCAATCACCGCTCCCACCTGCACACCCAAACCACAGGAGAGAAGGACGCAATCACCGCTCCGACCTGCACACCAAAACCGCGGGAGATAAGGACGCAATCACCGCTCCGACCTGCACACTGAAACCACAGGAGAGGATGCAATCACCGATCCAACCACCACACCGAAACCGCAGGAGAGAAGGACGCAATCACCGCTCCGACCTGCACACCGAAACCGCGGGAGAGGAGGACGCAATCACCGATCCGACCTGCACACCGAAACCGCGGGAGAGAAGGACGCAATCATCGATCAGACCTGCACACCGAAACCGCGGGAGAGAAGGACGCAATCACCGCTCCGACCTGCACACCGAAACCGCGGGAGAGAAGGACGCAATCACCGCTCCGACCTGCACACCGGAACGGCAGGAGAGAAGGACGCAATCATCGATCAGACCTGCACACCGGAACCAAATCCCACCATTGTGGGAGGGGCAGAGACACAAACTACTGCAGGAAAATCTCACCATTGTGGGAGGGGCAGACACAAACTACTGCAGGAAATCTCACCATTGTGGGAGGGGCAGAGACACAAACTACTGCAGGAAAATCTCACCATTGTGGGAGGGGCAGAGACACAAACTACTGCAGGAAATCTCACCAATGTGGGAGGGGCAAAGACAAAAACTACTGCAGGAAATCTCACCAATGTGGGAGGGGCAAAGACAAAAACTACTGCAGGAAAGCTCTTCATTGTGGGAGGGGCAGAGACACAAACTACTGGAGGGAAATCTCCCCATTGTGGGAGGGGCAGAGGCACAAACTACTGGAGGGAAATCTCCCCATTGTGGGAGGAGCAGAGACACAAATACTGCAGGAAATCTCACCATTGTGGGAGGGGCAGAGACACAAACTACTGCAGGAAATCTCCCCATTGTGGGAGGGGCAGAGGCACAAACTACTACAGGAAATCTCCCCATTGTGGGAGGGGCAGAGGCACAAACTACTGCAGGGAAATCTCCCCATTGTGGGAGGGGCAGAGACACAAACTACTGCAGGGAAATCTCCCCATTGTGGGAGGGGCAGAGACACAAACTACTGCAGGGAAATCTCCCCATTGTGGGAGGGGCAGAGACACAAACTACTGCAGGGAAATCTCCCCATTGTGGGAGGGGCAGAGACACAAACTAGTAGAAGGTACATATTACAGTAGTAAGTATACCGCGTATTCCATCACCATGGTAAGACAATGTGTGTAACAATCGCTTACTCTTTATGCCAGTCGTAGATCTGATGAATGTTGCCGAACACGATCTTCTCTTTCCCGTTCATGTCATCTGGGGTCCCTTTCTCCTCTATCCGTGGGATAAAGCCCTGTATGGGGGAGGAGGAGAACGAGGATTAACATGACAGCCGTTTTTAATCAACACTTATTAGAAAACACGTCTAATGCCCCCATTAAGGTTCATTAGGCGGTAAAGTTGGCAATTGCCCAAATCTGTAAAAACTGAAATATTTATTTGCAATGTCTTCTCTTACACACACACAACAATTTTTATTGACTTGCAATGTACCTAGGAAATTTGACTACCCCAGGAAGGGTCAATTCCCTAGTACAGCCCCCTCCCTCCTTGCTCAGACTGGGAGAGGGAGGGCTGCTGACATCACATCCAAGATGGCGGCACCCGACAGAAGTCTCAGGGCTTTTGGATTTCTACACAAGGGAGGATTTCACAGGTAAAGCACAAGGCATCAAATATGTTAAACACACATATCATGGGGGGAAATGGTGATTGAAATGAAGGGTCTGAGGATTGCAGGGTCTCTTCAAAGCAAACCTGTCATAGAAAAGTTGTATTGGCTTCCTTCAGAACCTGCCAGCATTTCCAGGAGGTCCCCCATTGGCACCCTTCATATTTCTGCCATGACAGTTCCTCCAAGTTGGCGGCACTGCCAGTGTCAGCAGCAGATCAGAGAACACAGAGGAGGGTCACTTACCTCTACCACCACCCCCAGATCTTTCACATAATCCTTCTCCGTCTGGACCAACTCGTTTAGGACAAACCTGCAAGAAATGACATCAGAATTAGAATTCACCCATCCAGGGAGAACCAATGAATGGTCTGCCATCTACACAGTACTTGGCAAGCATCCAATCCTAGATCAGGGATGGAACAGTGTGCACGGATGGGAACGATAGGGGGGGTTCTAGACCCCTGGGACAGGGAAGTATGTACAGATGGGAACGGTAGGGAGGTTCTAGACCTGGGACAGGGAAGTATGTACAGATGGGAACAGTAGGGGGGTTCTAAACCTGGGACAGGGAAGTATGTACAGATGGGAACAGTAGGGAGGTTCTAAACCTGGGACAGGGAAGTATGTACAGATGGGAACAGTAGGGGGGTTCTAGACCTGGGACAGGGAAGTATGTACAGATGGGAACAGTAGGGGGGTTCTAAACCTGGGACAGGGAAGTATGTACAGATGGGAACGGTAGGGAGGTTCTAGACCTGGGACAGGGAAGTATGTACAGATGGGAACGGTAGGGGGGTTCTAAACCTGGGACAGGGAAGTATGTACAGATGGGAACAGTAGGGAGGTTCTAAACCTGGGACAGGGAAGTATGTACAGATGGGAACAGTAGGGGGGTTCTAGACCTGGGACAGGGAAGTATGTACAGATGGGAACAGTAGGGGGGTTCTAAACCTGGGACAGGGAAGTATGTACAGATGGGAACGGTAGGGAGGTTCTAGACCTGGGACAGGGAAGTATGTACAGATGGGAACGGTAGGGAGGTTCTAGACCTGGGACAGGGAAGTATGTACAGATGGGAACGGTAGGGAGGTTCTAAACCTGGGACAGGGAAGTATGTACAGATGGGAACGGTAGGGAAGTTATAGACCTGGGAGATAGGGAAGTATGTACAGATGTGAACGGTAGGGAGGTTCTAGACCTGGGACAGGGAAGTATGTACAGATGGGAACGGTAGGGAGGTTCTAAACCTGGGACAGGGAAGTATGTACAGATGTGAACGGTAGGGAGGTTCTAGACCTGGGACAGGGAAGTATGTACAGATGGGAACGGTAGGGAGGTTCTAGACCTGGGACAGGGAAGTATGTACAGATGGGAACGGTAGGGAGGTTCTAGACCTGGGACAGGGAAGCATGTACAGATGGGAACAGTAGGGGGTTCTAAACCTGGGACAGGGAAGTATGTACAGATGGGAATGGTAGGGAGGTTCTAGACCTGGGACAGGGAAGTATGTACAGATGGGAACGGTAGGGAGGTTCTAGACCTGGGACAGGGAAGCATGTACAGATGGGAACAGTAGGGGGTTCTAAACCTGGGACAGGGAAGTATGTACAGATGGGAATGGTAGGGAGGTTCTAGACCTGGGACAGGGAAGTATGTACAGATGGGAACGGTAGGGAAGTTATAGACCTGGGAGATGGGGAAGTATGTACAGATGGGAACGGTAGGGAGGTTCTAGACCTGGGACAGGGAAGTATGTACAGATGGGAACGGTAGGGAGGTTCTAGACCTGGGACAGGGAAGTATGTACAGATGGGAACGGTAGGGAGGTTCTAGACCTGGGACAGGGAAGTATGTACAGATGGGAACGGTAGGGAAGTTATAGACCTGGGAGATAGGGAAGTATGTACAGATGTGAACGGTAGGGAGGTTCTAGACCTGGGACAGGGAAGTATGTACAGATGTGAACGGTAGGGAGGTTCTAGACCTGGGACAGGGAAGTATGTACAGATGGGAACGGTAGGGAAGTTATAGACCTGGGAGATGGGGAAGTATGTACAGATGGGAACGGTAGGGAGGTTCTAGACCTGGGACAGGGAAGTATGTACAGATGGGAACGGTAGGGAGGTTCTAGACCTGGGACAGGGAAGTATGTACAGATTGTCTTGATAGTACTGATACTTTTTTTCCCCAAATACTCGCCGATTACCGATACTTTTTTTAATGTCATGTGACAGTGGCACTAATATGCAGCACTGATGAGGGAGGCTCTAGACTCAGGACAGGGCAGTAGGCATGGTGGGGAAACAGGGCTGGTGCATAGGTTTTTGACACCTTAGGCGAAACCTAATTTTGACACCCCCCTTGGCTACACCCCCGACTCCACCCCCAACTCCGCCCTGCCCATGTATACCCCACCTTTTTTAATGAAGCGCCCATCAAATGCAACCTCACCAGCACCCATCAATGAATGTTTGCTGGCTTCCATTCATTCGGGAGTCGGGACACAGACACGGTCCTCTTCTGCCACTGCACCTCTGACACGATGTGCGAACGGAGCAGCGGCTGCCTGCTGATGCCGAGACTTAGTTGCTCGCTGCAGAGAGTAGGAACACCAGTGGTTGGCGTCCTAGGCAGCTGCCTAGTTTGCCTAGTGGTAGCACTGGTCCTGTATAGGAATAGGTTGTTCTAGACCTGGGACAGGACTCTGTGCACACACAGGAATGGTAGAAAGGTTCTAGACCAAGGAAGGGGCTGTATGCACACATGGGAATAGTTGGGGGTTCTAGACCTGAGACAGGGCAGTGTGCACAGACTGGACTGGAATGGAATGGAAGGGAGGTGCTAGACCCAGAAGAGGGCTGTGTGCACTCATGGGAATGGTTTGGAGGTCCCAGGCCTACAAAGGGATTGTGAGCACACATGAGAATGGTGGGAAAGCTCTAGACCCCAGGCAGGGCATTGTGTACATATGGGAATAGAAGGGAGGTCTAGACCTTGAATGGGAATTGTAGAAAGGTCAAAAGACCCAGCATGGAGGGGTATGGAGGGGTATGGAGGGGCATGGAGGGGCATGGAGGGGTATGGAGGGGCATGGAGGGGCATGGAGGGGTATGGAGGGGCATGGAGGGGCATGGAGGGGTATGGAGGGGCATGGAGGGGCATGGAGGGGCATGGAGGGGTATGGAGGGGTATGGAGGGGCATGGAGGGGTATGGAGGGGTATGGAGGGGCATGGAGGGGTATGGAGGGGTATGGAGGGGTATGGAGGGGTATGGAGGGGCATGGAGGGGCATGGAGGGGTATGGAGGGGTATGGAGGGGTATGGAGGGGTATGGAGGGGCATGGAGGGGCATGGAGGGGTATGGAGGGGTATGGAGGGGCATGGAGGGGTATGGAGGGGCATGGAGGGGCATGGAGGGGCATGGAGGGGTATGGAGGGGTATGGAGGGGCATGGAGGGGTATGGAGGGGTATGGAGGGGCATGGAGGGGTATGGAGGGGTATGGGACATGGTGGAAGAGTTTATTAGTTGTAGACAAGAAATTAGGCAGAATATAGAGGTAGTGGGGGGACTTACGATTGATTCTAGATCAGCAATCATGAAAGTGTGTAGATGGGGGTGGTCACTATATCAGAAACTTGGCAATTTAGGTGAATGATGTCGATGGCAGTGGAGAAGATGAATTGTGGGTTCGAGATCAGAAATTAGAAGTATGTGGGGAGGTCCAGATCAGGAACTGGGCAATTTAGTGGGATGGTAGGGGGTATTGTTGGTTCTACACAGGGCTTTTTTTCAGCGGGAACGCGGGGGAACGCAGTGCCGGCACCTCCAGCACTGAGTGTTTGTACTGGAAAGGGGTGCTGGAGGGTCTATTGTTGCTGGTGGGGATCTGTTTTGGGGTGGGGGGTCTATTGTTGCTGGTTAAATCTGCGGTTGCTGGTGGAGGGTCTTATCTTTCTGGGGGGTTAATTGTTGCTGGGTGGGATCTACTGTTGAGGGAGAGGTCTATTATTTCTGGCTGATGGAGAGTCTATTGATGCTGGCTGCTGAGAAATCTCTTATTTCTGCTAGGGGATCTATTGTTGCTGGGGTGGTATATTGTTGTGGGGGGATCCATTGTTTCTGGGGGAAAATCTTTAGTTGAGTGGGGGTTCCATCCATTGTTGCTGGGGGGGGGGAAGCTTTTGTTGTGTGGGGGGTCCATTGTTGCTTGGGGGGGGGAGTCTTTTGTTGTGTGGGGGGTCAATTGTTGCTGGGGGGGGGAAGTCTTTTGTTGTGTGGGGGTCCATTGTTGCTGGGTGGAAAGTCTTTAGTTGTGTGGGGGGTCCATTGTTGCTGGGGGGGGAGTCTTTAGTTGTGTGGGGGGTCCATTGTTGCTGGGGGGGGAGTCTTTTGTTGTGTGGGGGGTCCATTGTTGCTGGGTGGAAAGTATTTTGTTGTGTGGGGGGTCCATTGTTGCTGGGGGGGGAGTCTTTAGTTGAGTGGGGGGTCCATTGTTTCTGGGGGAAGTGTTTAGTTGAGTGGGGGGTCCATTGTTGCTGGGGGGGGGTCTTGTTGTGTGGGGGGTCCATTGTTGCTGGGTGGAAAGTCTTTTGTTGTGTGGGGGGTCCATTGCTGCTGGGGGGGGGGGGGGAGTCTTTAGTTGTGTGGGGTCCATTGTTTCTGGGGGAAAGTCTTTAGTTGAGTGGGGGGTCCATTGCTGCTGGGGGGGAGTCTTTAGTTGTGTGGGGTCCATTGTTGCTGGGGGGGGAGTCTTTTGTTGTGTGGGGGGTCCATTGTTGCTGGGGGGGAAGTCTTGTTGTGTGGGGGGTCCACTGTTGCTGGGAGGAAGTAGTCTTTTGTTGTGTGGGGGATCCATTGTTGCAGAGGGGGGGAGTCTTTTGTTGTGTGGGGGGTTCATTGTTGCTGGGGGGGGGGAAGTCATTTGTTGTGCTGGGGGTTCATTGTTGCTAAGGGGGGGGAGAAGTCTTTTGTTGTGTGGGGGGTCCATTGTTGCTGGGGGGGGAAGTCTTTTGTTGTGCGGGGGGGTCCATTGTTGCTGGGAGGAAGTCTTTTGTTGTGTGGGGGATCCATTGTTGCAGGGGGGGGGGAGTCTTTTGTTGTGTGGGGGGTCCATTCTTGCTGGGGGGGGTCTTTTGTTGTGTGGGGGGTCCATTGTTGCTGGGTGGAAAGTCTTTTGTTGTGTGGGGGAATCTATTGTTTCTAGGGGATCTATTGTTGCTGCGGAGGGTCTAGTGTTTCTGGTGTGGCGTCTATTGTTGCTTTCATTAACAAATTTCATAGAAATTACTGAGTAGCACAAAATACTTGGTTCTGTATTATCTGAAAGGTGCTGTACGGAAAGGTGGGTAGGGGGTGGAACCAAGGATCGGCGCTCAAAGACGGGTAGGGGGCGGAGACGAATCGTGACTCGGAAGGGTGGAGTTCCTGCACCTATTCCCTGAGAAAAAAAGCCCTGGTTCTACATCAGAAAACAGACATATGTGTGGTGGGGGGAGGGTGGGTAGATCCACAGTAGATCCAGAATTAAGCAGTATTTTGGATGATGGAGAGTCTTAATGGTTCTAGATGGTGGGAAGTTTGGAGGTTCTGGAAGCATAAGGGTTGGATACTGGCAGAAGTGCAATGCATTAGCGGTTTCTCTGCACAGCTGGTATAACAAAGCCCCCGGGGGCCCGGCCCGGCACACAACGTCTCCATTGTCTACAGAGGTTATTAGGTTTCTCCTACATAGAAAGTCTTTTGTTCTGACGGACGACAATCATCGTAACGAGAAACAAGCTGCTGGGGGCACCTACTCCACGTTCCCTGGAAGCATCAATGCCAACTGACCAACCCTAACGCGACACCCCCACCACGTGCCCAGACGTGGGCAGGGGGAAGGCCGGGTGGGCGGAGAGTTGGGTAGTCCAGGGCGTCCGATAAGAAAGACCAAGAAGAATCATAAATAGAACTCACATTCTTCCTCGGAGAGCCTTGGCCTTCTGCTCCTCCTCGTGGTTCCTGGGTACAGGCATTGGCATCATCCCTTCGTTAGAATACCCGTCTGTTACCGAGTTTACCTGAGAGCCCGAGTACGAGCCTCCGTCTATGGTCTGGGGAGAGAGGGCAGAAAAAGAGATTGAGACCCTGAGAAGCCATTATTAACCCTCCAACCTCCAGAACAGAAAAAGGATCACATATCACCAGAACATAGGGGACCGACCAATCACAGGAACCAAGGACTGGGAGGAAAAGGACAGACACTGGAATCAGCCAATCACAAGCCAGCTTAAAACAACCCATTAGCAAATACAAAAACGAAACAAATTTATATTTATAGAACTTGCAGAGCTCTGCGCCCTCAGTCCTGGAAAAGATGTGAAAGCATGCGATCGATTTACGACACGCACAGCGGCGGTCCAACCATCGCCGCTCCTCTGTCACTGGGCGGAGCTCAAGTGTGAAATTGTACAACTAAATAAAGTTATCTCAGACCCAATCAGAGTGTTGATGCAATCCCAGAAATCTGACCAATGCAGCAAGATCTGCTGGAACTTTATGGCAATGTGGAGTGCCAACCTACAAGTTCCTGGCTCTGTACCCCCGCTGTGCCCATTATGAGGGGTTCCCACCATCCCTGTGCTGAGTTCCAGGGTCTGTACACCCGCTGTGCCCATTATGAAGGGTTTCCCACCATCCCTGTGCTGAGTTCCCGGGTCTGTACACCCGCTGTGCCCATTATGAAGGGTTTCCCACCATCCCTGTGCTGAGTTCCCGGGTCTGTACATCCGCTGTGCCCATTATGAGGGGGTTCCCACCATCCCTGTGCTGAGTTCCCGGGTCTGTAAACCCTCTGTGCCCATTATGAGGGGTTCCCACCATCCCTGTGCTGAGTTCCAGGGTCTGTACACCCGCTGTGCCCATTATGAGGGGTTCCCACATCCCTGTGCTGAGTTCCTGGGTCTGTACACCCGCTGTGCCCATTATGAAGGGTTTCCCACCATCCCTGTGCTGAGCTCTCGGGTCTGTACACCCGCTGTGCCCATTATGAGAGGTTCCCACCGTCCCTGTGCTGAGTTTCCGTGTCTGTACACCTGCTGTGTCCATTATGAGGGGTTCCCAACATCCCTGTGCTGAGTTCCCGGGTCTGTACACCCGCTGTGCCCAATATGAGGGGTTCCCACCATCCCTGTGCTGAGTTCCCGAGTCTGTACACCCGCTGTGCCCATTATGAGGGGTTCCCACCGTCCCTGTCCTGAATTCCTAGGTCTGTACACCCGCTGTGCCCATTATGAGGGGTTCCCACCATCCCTGTGCTGAGTTCCCGGGTCTGTACACCCTCTGTGCCCATTATGAGGGGTTCCCACCATCCCTGTGCTGAGTTCCCGGGTCTGTACACCCCTGTGCCCATTATGAGGGGTTCCCACCATCCCTGTGCTGAGTTCCCGGGTCTGTACACCCGCTGTGCCCATTATGAGGGGTTCCCACCATCCCTGTGCTGAGCTCTCGGGTCTGTACACCCGCTGTGCCCATTATGAGGGGTTCCCACCATCCCTGTGCTGAGTTCCTGGGTCTGTACACACGCTGTGCCCATTATGAGGGGTTCCCACCATCCCTGTGCTGAGTTCCCGGGTCTGTACACCCGCTGTGCCCATTATGAGGGGTTCCCACCATCCCTGTGCTGAGTTCCTGGGTCTGTACACCTGCTGTGCCCATTATGAGGGGTTCCACCATCCCTGTGCTGAGTTCCTGGGTCTGTACACCCGCTGTGCCCATTATGAGGGGTTCCCACCATCCCTGTGCTGAGTTCCTGGGTCTGTACACCCGCTGTGCCCATTATGAGGGGTTCCCACCATCCCTGTGCTGAGTTCCTGGGTCTGTACACCCGCTGTGCCCATTATGAGGGGTTGCCACCATCCCTGTGCTGAGTTCCTGGGTCTGTACACCCGCTGTGCCCATTATGAGGGGTTGCCACCATCCCTGTGCTGAGTTCCTGGGTCTGTACACCCGCTGTGCCCATTATGAGGGTTCCCACCATCCCTGTGCTGAGCTCTTGGGTCTGTACACCCGCTGTGCCCATTATGAGGGGTTCCCAACATCAACATACATAAAAAAGAATGAGCAACTATTGCAGGGAGATCTCATTGCTGGAGACTATGGGGGTTGAAGAAGCCATCATGTGACCCGGCCTAGAAGATTCCATTCATATATAAAATATGAGTTTTAGGTTGGACTGATTTGTGTGATTTATTCTGTCGTCGGTCCGATTACACCAGCAGGAAACACATTTACAAGATTAAATCTTCGCCAAGACAAACAATAAAGGACACAGAGAACACGGACAAATCTACAAAAGGAAAATAATTTGGAAGATCAGATTTTGATGCCCAAAGCCAACTGCATGGTCTGAAGAGCAGAATTAGACCCGCCCCCGAACAACCGGATTGAGCCCAAGAAGAGTTGTGATTGGCATGGCTATCCTTGCACTTACCATTTTGTTCCTGACCAGGTTCTCAATAGCACTGACCAGTTCGGCCGCACTGGGGACCTCGCCCGAGCTCTGACGGGCCACAAGTAAGGAGGGCTGCAGGCCGTAGATGTGTGGAGGGAAAGCAGGTTAGCGGGTGCCAGGGAGGAGGAAGCAGCACGTTGCCAGGCGGGAGACACAGAGGGATTATGGGGGAAGAAAGGGTGAGAGAGATTAGTCAGAGGCTAAAGGTGAATCCTCACCCATCAGAAGACATCACACCGCTGATATACAGCCATACCCATCCATCCATAAAATGACCACAATGCCATGCTCTCACCCGCAGCCAAGCAACTCAGCTCATTGTCTCACCCACTGCACTGTCCAACTGCCATTGAACAACTCCCACCAACCTCACTGTCCAACTGCCACCCACTGCACTATCCAACTGCCATTGAACAACTCCCACCAACCTCACTGCCCAACTGCCACCCACTGTGCTGTCCAACTGCCATCCAGTACACTGTCCAATTGCCTTTAAACATCTCCCACCCACTGCACTTTACAACTGCCATTGAGCAACTCCCACCTTCCGCACTGTCCAACTGCCATTGAACAACTCCCACCCTCCTCACTGTGTAACTTCCACCCACTTCACTGTCCTACTGTCATCCAGTCCACTGTCCAACTGCCTTTGAATTTCTCCCACCCACCACGCCGTCCAACTGCCATTGAACAACTCCCCCCCACCACACTGTCCAACTGCCATTGAACTCCCACCCACCACACCGTCCAACTGCCATTGAACAGCTGCCAGCAGGCTTTGCAATATATTGCCCCATAGACACTGATAATAAATTCCCAGCACGCTCTGCAGAATACTTCTCGGCAGACACACCCAAGCAACATCCATGACTCTCCGCCGCACTCGCCAAACACACAAGAGGCCACAAGCAGATCTCGCTGAAAGATTGTGCTGATAATCAGATCAGTAGCGATTCAGTGGAAGATCTTTGCAAGTCATGTGACAGCGTGTCCCTTGCAATATTACAGAGTGTAGGAGCCAATGATAGAGCAGTATTAAGCATTGAAAGCAGTGAAAGAAGAGTAAGATCGACCTTATAGATTTGTGTCATATGTTTCTAATATTCATTTTAGTCGCAGGTTCTACAGTTCAGGTTGCAGGTATATTGGCGGGGGAGGGTATGGGGCAGCAGGATGTATATAAAGACACACAGTTATAATCCTATATATTCTCGGGTCCCTCTGGGGCTGACCTGTGGGCGGGATCATTCATTGACCTCATCTGAGCTCATCTCTTATTGTGATGCTAAAATATCAAAAACCTGAATCTATACTAATAAAATAATTCTAAAAAAATAAAATCATTGCCAGGATCCTGTGATATAAATTATCTGTGTCCTATATAAACATAATTATCCATAAATGGGTCCATTCATGAACATAATATTACAGAAATGGGGTCCATTCATGAATTGCATTCAACCAGGAACATGATCCATAAACACGGTCCATTCATAAAATAATCCATAAACACAGTCCATTCATAAACATAATAATCCATAAACACAGTCCATTCATAAACATGATCCATAAACACAGTCCATTCATAAACATAATAATCCATAAACACAGTCCATTCATAAAATAATCCATAAACAATGTCCATTCATAAAATAATCCATAAACAATGTCCATTCATAAACATGATCCATAAACACAGTCCATTCATAAACATAATAATCCATAAACAACGTCCATTCATAAAATAATCCATAAACAACGTCCATTCATAAAATAATCCATAAACAATGTCAATTCATAAAATAATCCATAAACACAGTCCATTCATAAACATAATAATCCATAAACACAGTCCACTTATAAACAGAATAATCCGTAAACCCGGTCCATTCATTAAACAGCATTGAACCAGAAACATAATCCATAAACAGTGTCCATTCAGAAATAGAATAATCCATAAACGGCATCCATTCAGAAACATTGTTACACCAGAAACATAATCCATAAACAGAATAATTGGTAAACACAGTCCATTCATAAACAGCATTAAAACAGAAACATAATTCCATTCATAAACAGCATAAACAATGTCCATTTATAAACAATGTTCAACCAGAAACATAATCCATAAACACAGTCCAATCATAAACAGAATAATTGGTAAACACAGTCCATTCGTAAACACAGTCCATTCATAAACGGCATTGAACCAAAAACATAATCCATTCATGAACAGTATAATCCAAAAACAGCTTTCAACTATAAATATACAGTTGCAAAAAAAAGTATGTGAACCCTTGTGGAATGATATGGATTTCTGCACAAATTGGTGATAAAATGTGATCTGATCTTCATCTAAGTCACAACAATAGACAATCACAGTCTTCTGCTTAAACTAATAAACACACAAAGAATTAAATGTTACCATGTTTTTATTGAACACACCATGCAAACATTCACAGTGCAGGTGGAAAAAGTATGTGAACCCTTGGTTTTAATAACTGGTTGAAACTCCTTTGGCAGCAATAATTCTTCACCATTCCTCTTTACAGAACTGTTTTAGTTCAGCAATATTCTTGGGATGTCTGGTGTGAATCGCTTTCTTGAGGTCATGCCACAGCTTCTCAATGGGGTTGAGGTCAGGACTCTGACTGGGCCACTCCAGAAGGCGTATTTTCTTCTGTTTAAGCCATTCTGTTGTTGATTTACTTCTATGCTTTGGGTCGTTGTTCTGTTGCAACACCCATCTTCTGTTGAGCTTCAGCTGGTGGACAGATGGCCTTAAAGGGGTTGTAAAGGTACATGTTTTTTCACCTTAATGCATTCTATGCATTAAGGTGAAAAAACATTAGACAATACCGTCCCCCCCCCCCCCCCGAGCACCCGTTTTACTTACCTGGCCCCTGGAAAGCCCCGCGCTCGCTCCCGTCATCCTCCGAGTTCCTGAGCCTGGCCATTGATTGGCTACTGTGGATGGATTGAAAGCAGCGCAGCCATTGGCTGGCGCTGCTGTCAATCACATCCAATGACGGGGGGCGGGGCCGAGTGATACAGTCGGCGGCTATGGTCGCCGCTGTATCACGGGAGCGCGCCCGCAGTAACTCCACACCATGCGAGCTCGCTCGCATTATGGTGTGGAGTCCTTGCGGGGGGGAGCCGAGACAGCCGCCGTGGGACCCCAGAAGACCAGGATTGGGGCCACTGTGTGCAAAACGAGCTGCACAGTGGAGGTAAGTATAACATGTTTGTTATTTAAAAAAAAAAAAAACGGGAACCTTTAGTGTTCCTTTAAAGCGGAGGTTCCGCGGCAAATCTTTTTTTTTTTTCAGCTTGCATGCAAAGTATTTGTAGATCACCAATTTGTACTCACGTGTTTGGTGATTTTTAACCTCCCCTGTCTTTTTTCTGGCAAAAGATGCACTTTTAAAATCAGCCGTCAGAATTTTCCATTTTGCTTGTGGGCATTGTGAAGCCCACAAGCACTGACTTCCTGGTAGCGGTGGACGGTGTTCTGCAGAAAAAGTTCCCCGGCGGATAAGGTTCCCCCCCCCCGTACTGCGCATGCGCGGCACGAACCTCAACGGAGTTTCCGAAAGTAGCCGAACATGTAGAGCTGCGAGTTAGCTCTACACGGCGCCTGCGCAATGACTAGGAGCCATGTAGAGCTGACTGCGCAGGCGCCGTGTAGAGCCGACTCGCAGCTCTACATGTTCGGCTACTTTCGGAAACTCCGTTGAGGTTCGTGCCGCGCATGCGCAGTACAGGGGGGGGGAACCTTATCCGCCGGGGAACTTTTTCTGCAGGACATGTCACATCTGGGCGAACTCCCAGATTACATTGCGGGAGAATAGAAACGCCTACTCCCGCGGGAGTGAGTACCCGGAAGCCGGAATTGAAATGACAATAGTACGGTATGTACAGAAAAAAAAAAAAAAGTGTCTACTGTACATCTTTGTAGTGTAAGGAGTGTGGTCATAGATGGATGTTATTTTGGGTGGAACTCCGCTTTAAGTTCTCCTGCAAAATGTCTTGATAACTTGGGAATTCATTTTTCCTTCGATGATAGCAATCTGTCCAGGCCCTGATGCAGCAAAGCAGCCCCAAACCATGATGCTCCCACCACCATACTTCACAGTTGGGATGAGGTTTTGATGTTGGTGTGCTGTGCCTCTTTTTCTCCACACATAGTGTTGTGTGTTTTTTCCAAACAACTCAACTTTGGTTTCATCTGTCCACAGAATATTTTGCCAGTCCTGCTGTGGAACATCCAGGTGCTCTTGTGCAAACTGTAAACGTGCAGCAATGTTTTTTTTTTTGGACAGCAGTGGCTTCCTCTGTGGTATCCTCCCATGAAATCCATTCTGGTTTAGTGTTTTACGTATCGTAGATTCGCTAACAGGGATGTTAGCATATGCCAGAGACTTTTGTAAGTCTTTAGCTGACACTCTAGGATTCTTCTTCACCTCATTGAGCAGTCTGCGCTGTGCTCTTGCAGTCATCTTTACAGGACGCCCACTCCTAGGGAGAGTAGCAGCAGTGCTGAACTTTCTCCATTTATAGACAATTTGTCTTACCGTGGACTGATGAACAGCAAGGCTTTTGGAGATACTTTTATAACCCTTTCCGGCTTTATGCAAGTCAACAATTCTTAAATCGTAGGTCTTCTGAGAGCTCTTTTGTGCGAGGCATCATTCACATCAGGGAATGCTTCTTGTGAAAAGCAAACCCAGAACTGGTGTGTGTTTTTTATAGGGCAGGGCAGCTGTAACCAAATCCTCCAATCTCATCGATTGGACTCCAGTTGGCTGACGCCTCACTCCAATTAGCTCTTGGAGATCTCATTAGTCTAGGGCAGGGATCCTCAAACTACGGCCCTCCAGCTGTTGCGGAACTACAAATCCCTGGAGGCATTGCAAAACTCTGACATTCACAGACATGACTGGGCATGATGGGAATTGTAGTTCCTGAACACCTGGAGGGCCATAGTTTGAAGACCCCCTGGTCTAGGGGTTCACATACTTTTTCCACCTGCACTGTGAATGTTTACATGGTGTGTTCAATAAAAACATGGTAACATTTAATTCTTTGTGCGTTATTAGTTTAAGCAGAAGACTGTGATTGTCGATTGTTGTGACTTAGATGAAGATCAGATCACATTTTATCACCAATTTGTGCAGAAATCCATATCATTCCACAAGGGTTCACATACTTTTTTTTTTGCAACTGTAACAACCCATGAATAGATGAATAGAGCCCATTTATAAACATAACAATACATTGGGTATAATGGACATATGATGATAGAGGGACGATGTCCTTGGAATGATTACATTGTTATGTTTCTGGATGGAGGAAGGACACGTATAATGATATTAATAATCTCTCTCATCGTAGCGTTTAGCTGCTATGGGGGGTTCCCTGTATATTGTAAAGCGCTGTGCACACTGCTGGTGCATTATAAATCCTGTATAATAATAATAATTCATTTTACATTATTTATTCTGCTGCCCTCTGATTACAGGGGAGGTGACTTCAGATAATTCTTATCTATCCCGGGCTGAGCTGTACACACAGCCGGTGAGTCAGGCGGATGAAGAACCAGCAGATTTGGATTCCATGGGCTCAGCATTTCTAAAGGCCTCCGGTAACCCGGCCGGTGTCTGCACTGTGGTCATGGCAGAACATTCCAGAAGAGGCCAATCACATCCTCCCAACCAGAAGGGTCTCCGGCCCATAGGGCTGGTTCACACCAAATGCAGTCCAGTGCGTTCTCATTCTGCATCAAAAACGCATGCAGTGTGTTTTGTTTTTTCATGTATTTTTTGTATTCCGATGGCCCTAGTGCACGCCATTGCAGTGCGTTCCGGTGCATTTAACAAAAAGTAGAACACGCTGCAATTTTTCTGTCTGGAATATGGCAAAACGCTTTAAAAACGCGCCAAAGTAGACATGTAGTAAAAGAAGAGTCCCCATGAGCTGCACATCGAAGCAAACCCTCCGTAATGTGGTATGTGGCAACCTCGGCCTGGGCGCCCAACGCATTTCACTCCGACCAATGAGGGCGGAGCGAAACGCACTGGCGTGTGGCCTGGCACATGAGACACTTTTACTACATGTGGACGTTGGGAGCCGAGACAAGCTTCTTCCCCGGCCGGCACTCACAGCGGTGGGCACAAGACTAGAACCCCCTTCAAAGCCACAATTTATAAATTTGGTTCACTGGTACACGTTACGAATTGAGATGAAGAAAAATGAAGAAGGGGAAAAAAAAAAAAAAAACATACCAGAATGTATCAGAAACGCGTTGTAAACGCGCATGCGGAAACGTAGAAATTGTTGTGTGAACCGCCTCGTAGCTTTTATATACTAGCTCTACTAAAAAGGTGCCAAAGCCACCGCACTATAATATTTATAAATATATTTAATAAACAAATACCATAATAAATAAAATAAATATAATAAAACAAATAATAACAATACAAAAAAAAAGCAACATTCATATATTGTTTCTTTTTTGCACTTTTTCTCTTCTGTGATAGCTACCGTATATACTTGAGTATAAGCCGACCCGAATATAAGCCGAGGCACCTAATTTTACCACAAAAAAATGAGAAAACTTATTGACTCAAGTATAAGCCTAGGGTGCCCATCTGCATGCCTCACTGTGCCTGACTTTGCCACACTGTGCCCATGCCTCCCTACCTGATATTCGGCGCTGTGTGACTAGACTGACGTTTAACATGGGAGTCTATGGAAGGGGTTCCCGGCTTTGAAAATTAGGTGCTCCCCGACTGTAGGTCCCCTGGACAACAAACTATGCACACTTGTAGATAAAGAGTGGGGCTACATGTGTGCAAATATTGGGGTCCAGCGGACATAGGGCCGGACGGTACCGGGTCCCCAAAATCACTGGGGAAATGACCGTTTAACATGGGAGTCTATGGAAGGGGTGCCCGGGTTAGAAAATTCGGTGCTTCCCGACTGTAGGTCCCCTGGACAATAAACTTTGCACACTTGTAGATGAAGAGTGGGGCTACATGTGTGCCAGGTTTGGGGTCCAAGGAACCTAGGGCCGGCTGATACCTGGTCCCCAAAATTACTGGAGAAATTACCATTTAACATGGGAGTCTATGGAAGGGGGGCCAAGGTTTGAAAAATCGGTGCTCCCCGGCCGTAGGTCCCCCGGACAGCAAATTTTGCACACTTGTAGATGAAGAGTGGGGCTACATGTGTGCCAAGTTTAGGGTTACCTAAGGTAAAAAAAAAAACTAATTCTACAGTTCCCTCTGATATAGAACATTAAAAGAACACTAAAGGGATTTTTTTTTTTTTAAATAACATGTCATACTTACCTCCACTGTGCAGTTCGTTTTGCACAGAGTGGCCCCGAACCTGGTCTTCTGGGGTCCCTCGGCGGTTGTATCTGCTCCTCCCCGCAAGAATTTTCCACCTTCATGCGAGCTCCCTCGCACGGTGGAAAGTTCTTGAGGGTGCGCTCCCCGTGATACAGCCGGCGGCCATAGCCGCTAACTGTATCACTCGGCCCCGCCCCCCCGGCGCGCCGCGTCATTGGATGTGATTGACCACAGCGCGAGCCAATGGCTGCGCTGCTTTCAATCAACCAATGAATTGAGCCGAGAAGCCGTCCGAGAAGCAAGCGCGTTCACGGCGCGGGACTGTCGAGGGGTCAGGTAAGTAAACAGGGGCTCGGGGGGGGCCACTAATCGTCGGATGTTTTTTCACCTTAATGCATAGAATGCATTAACGTGAAAAAACGTTTGCCTTTAGTGTTCCTTTAAGCTCTGCAGTGCCTGTCATTTATAAAAAATATGCTGTACAACAGCTTACTTCAGAGCGCTCACCTGACTGCCCCGCTGGTCTCCTCTCCCGATGTGATAGCTGCAGGGGGAGGTGCTGGGAAACCCCCCGCTGACGTCAGCCGAGAGGAGGGGAGGAGACCGGCGGGTAGTCACGTGAGCTATTATACCGCATATTTTTATAAATAACATGCACCGCGGAGCTTAATATTCTATATCAGAGGGAACGATAGGGAAAAAAAAATGTTTTTTAGAGCAGGAGATGAGGATCGGGGAGCTGACACTCAGAGGGAGGGGGGAGGGGATGAGGACAGAGGGAGACACAGACACAGGAGAGCAGAGCTGCGGATGACTCCGGTGTCAGGGCTCAGCAGCCCTGATAGATCAGAGTCAGCACGTTTCTGGTTAACCCCTTATTAATTTACTCTAATCAGCCTTAATTAACGCCTTATTCTCCTTCTCCATTTATTTATTCTCCTGTCAATTTTTTTTTTCACTTCTATTTTTATAAACTAATAATAATTAAAACTTTTTTTTTTTGTTTGCTTTGTTTGTTACTTTTTTTTACCTTTTAAAAGTTTTTACACAAAAAAAAAAAAAAAAAAAGCGCAATTAAAAAAAAAAAAAAAAAAAAAAAATGTATTTAATTTGTAAATAACTTTTCAGTGCTTTGTACCAAACCCGCTGAAGTGTAAAACAAAACATTTGCGGTGGTAGGTATCGGCGAGTACTAAAAAAAATTTAATAATAAAAGTATCGTACTCATAGTAAAAAAAAAGAAAAAAAAAAAAAAGGTATCGGTGAATTGCTACTATGTATTATACAAACTGCAGGCAGAACAGAGATTGTACAATCAGATTGTAATCTGTGTGGCCAGATTCAGACAGAAACACATCAGATGGCTCATTCAGCAGTGAAATCGGGATCACCTAATCTCAGTACCTTGTCGTCTGGCACCGGCACCGGCTCGTTGTCGAAGATCTTCATGGGCGGCGGTAGCGGAGTGTGCGAGTCGTCATCCGCCTCCTCGTCCCAACCTTTCTTGCCCTTCTGAAAAAAATAAACACAGTGACAACAGAACCGGGAAAGATTTCTGTGCCAACCCACCCACTGACTTCAGAATCAGCCCCCGTACAGCAGAGCACAGACTGGGGAAGGGAGAAGCAGCACATGGAGTCAATGAGGTGTGCTGCAGAGCAAGGATCGGCAGGGGGGAAGGAAAAGTTGCATGAGGTGCAAACTGCAGTGCTCACAAGATGCCCACTGATTGGAGGAGACAGCAGAGTGATAGAGAGATGAGCTCATCAGATGATCAGTCTGCTGCTTCTCCTTTCACTGTTCAGTCACAGGCTGGGGGGGGGGGGAGGAGGACAGGATCTGTAGGTGTTACTTTACTGCCCTGCCAGACAGAACTGTGCTGCCTGGCAGAGCTGTGTAAATCACAGGACCGGATGGGGCAGCCCATATTATATATATATATATGTAGCGGGGTCTCCTTTAAGACTCTCAGGACTACCTTACCCAGAACCCCATTCGGCACCCAGGATGCAATGTTTCCACCCCAGAGACTCATGGGTGGGGTTATATAAGGAGGAGGCGAGGCTGCGCTCGGTCTCTTTGGGACACGAGACTTCAGTGGAGAGATCTTCCTGTGCGGATCCGCTGTGGTGCAAGGCCTGAAGCCTGGGGCCTTGCGCTGCTACCCAAAAGAGCCTTCCACCCCATCGCGAGCCTGGGTGACATCTGACTCGGTTTTTCTTCAACCGCTGCTGAGCCGGAGACCCGACCGCTGCAGAGCTGTGTGAGGAGACAGCAGGTGGAAGTTCCCGGACTGGGATCGCGTCCGGAGGGGTGAGCGAGCACATGCTCATTCCACAAATACTGTATACCATTGTTAGGCCTACAGACTGCCGTGGCCCACCAGTTCCTATTTCAGTTTCCCCCTCCCCTGGAGATCCATAGCTGAACTGAGTCAAACGGATCTCTAGTGGAGTGTACTGTGTTGGCATTTCTTTCCCTTGGATTACAAATGTGTTCCATGAAATGTGCACCACCGTTTAAAGACTGCATGCGAAGAGTTTTACCCCCCCCTAGAGACTGAGTTATATGGTCAGGCCTGGCCATCTAGATAGATTATTTAGTTGCTGCGCCATAGGGCGCATAGTGAAGTACTGTTACACGTGGCGCGTGTGCGCCATATCTTATTAGTTGTAGTGTGTTTATTGCTGCAGGGCTCTGCAGATAGATTCCTGTGATTTGTTATAACTGTTGATTTTATTGCCAGAAGAAAGTAACTCGTTATCTTTTCTATCACTGCATTGGTGTCTGAATTTAACCATGGAGCATAAGAGATATACATATTACCCTAGAGTCTAGGGGTCTCCAAACATTTTAAACAAAGGGCCGGTTTATTGTCCTTCAGTCTCTTGGAGGGCCGGACTTTGGCCAGCGGGGGGTGGAAAATTTCCTGGCATCAGTGGGACTAAACATATGGTATTAGGGGGAGAAATAGTGCCCCATTGTTGGGATCATAGGGAGGAATAGTGCCCCATTAGTGGTGTCAGTGGGTGAAATGTTGCTCCACTGTCGGTGTCAGATGTCAGAATAGTGTCTTGTATCAGTGGGAGGGATACTGGCCCAAGGGCCGGATTAAGGCAAGCAAAGGGCCGCATCCGGCCCTTGGGCCGCAGTTTGGAGACCACTGCCCTAGACTAACTGTGCCAGAAGGGGGTCGAGTAAATTGCCGGGGGTTGGCGGAGCTGTGTTGCAGGGCCTGAGACCAAATTCAGCGGCTCTCTTAGTTGGGGTGCGCTACATATATATATATATATATATATATATATATACTATATATATATATATATATATATATATATATCTCATTCTAACTATATAAATATATATAGATATATATCAATATAGATATGTATCTATATATATAAATCTCTCTCTCTCATATATATATATATATATATATATATACACACACACACACATACACACATTCAGGGCCGTCTTTAATATTTACTGGACCCTGGGAAAACATTTTCTTGGGTCCTCCTAAATCTACTTAACTATTTCCAGGCGGGGGGGGGGGGGGGGGGGGGCCCGTGCTAAAAACAGCCTTGTATATACACCGGTATATATATATATATATATATATATATATATATATATATATATATATACACATATACACACACACACACACACATGTATATATACACACATATATATATATATATATATATATATATATATATATATATATTATATATATATATATATAATTTATATATATATATATATATATATATATATATATATATATATATGTAGCTTATTTTTTTATTTTTTTGGGGTTCAGTTTTAAAAGCTTTTTCTTTCCAGGTTAAAATGAAAAAAAAAAGTGCGGTCGCACCTCATCAGCGCTGTCGCCCTGCGGGGTGGTGTCGTCGTTGGCTCGCGGGGAGCTCAGGTTGCGCCCCTCCCTCTTCTTCTGCTTCTTGATGTTGCTCTCGGCCTTGCCGCTGTTGAGCCGCCGGACGGGGCTGGTAAGCCACTTCTTCAGGGTGTTGGTGGAGCGTTTGGGCCCAGGCGAGCTGGAGATGGAGTTCAGAGAGGACTGCGGCTGCAGGTTGGCCACCGAGTCGGTCTTGCCGCCGTTTTCTCCCGTGATGGAAAAAGCATCTGGAAGAAAGATGATAAGAAAGTCACATGCGGCGCTCTGCGTACGTCTTCTATATTTTTTAGAAAAATTACATGAGACAGAAATGGCCGATCCTCATCTCAGGCGCTCGCCTGGTTGGCCGGTTCAGGATCAGGAACGGTATTTCGTACAGTTTAGGTTTCAGGCGGAAACGTCATTGTTCTCATGACATTGAGGAGGTGACCGCTCGCTGATAGCGATTCCCCTCTCCATGCAAACAAAGGCCCTGATAAGCTGCTGGTAGCAGAGCAAAGCCTGGGGACATCATTGGACGGCGCCAGAGGACATGCAGGCTGCCAATCAATGCTTTCCACTGACGCCCGTCATTAACCCCTAATGGGCAGAAATTTACAAATCACATCACAGATCAATACTGAGCACAGCGAGAGGAGACAGGATCAATGAAGCTCAGACTATACAGACAGCTACAGCATAGCTCCCAACCAATCAGAGGCTGGGGAACTACAAGGTGATCAAACACACAGTCCCCACCATGGTCTATTATACATTTATATAGCTCTGACATATACCGCAGTGCTGTACAGAGAACACTGAGCCAGTCACATCAGTCTCTGTACAGAGGAGCTTACACTCTAATGTCCCCTCCCCCACAGTCACATCAGTCTCTGTACAGAGGAGCTTACACTCTAATGTCCCCTCCCCCACAGTCACATCAGTCTCTGTACCAGAGGAGCTTACACTCTAATGTCCCCTCCCCCACATCACATCAGTCTCTGTACAGAGGAGCTTACACTCTAATGTCCCCTCCCCCACAGTCACATCAGTCTCTGTACAGAGGAGCTTACACTCTAATGTCCCCCCCCCCCACAGTCACATCAGTCTCTGTACAGAGGAGCTTACGCTCTAATGTCCCCTCCCCCCCACATCACATCAGTCTCTGTACAGAGGAGCTTACCCTCTAATGTCCCCTCCCCCACATCACATCAGTCTCTGTACAGAGGAGCTTACACTCTAATGTCCCCTCCCCCACAGTCACATCAGTCTCTGTACAGAGGAGCTTACACTCTAATGTCCCCTCCCCCACAGTCACACACTATTATTATACATTTATATAGCTCTGACATATACCGCAGTGCTGTACAGAGATCAATGAGCCAGTCCTTTCAGGAGAGGCTTCCTTTAATGTATTAGGCCCAATGCAGATCTAACAAGATTTAAGGATTGTCCAATCAGAAGGTGGCGTTGTGCAGGTTATCTATGAAAGGATGAAATGTAAATATTTATTATGATTTTATATTTGTATTTTATGGGCAAGAAATGCGGTGGAATTATGCCAGAAAAAAAATTACGCCCCCCCCCCCCCCTAATGCCTGAAGTAGAACAGAGGAGCGATTTCATGGTGTGCGCAGCTCCCGAGATAAGGCGGCTTTTGTGTGCCGTCCCCACAGGGCAGCCAGATAAGGGGGGCCCCAGACTGTGTGACACGGGGCCCGGGACCGAGGCCTGTGGATGAAAGGCCCACTGTCGTCCCCCCCCCCCCGCACAGCGCTGACACCCAATTACCATTATGTGGAATAATTACTCCCATCATTTCTTTGTTATTTATTGTACAAAGTAAAAGAGGAAGTGTCCGTCTATTAAAGATACAAAGTATCAATTTTATGCAAATCTCTCATCTCTGTGTTCATGTTTTATACATCTTGTTACTATGTGTACACAGGAACCGCCATGACACCCCAATACAGACCGCCCAGTGACTGTACACCGGAGCCACCATGACACCCCAATACAGACCGCCCAGTGACTGTACACAGGAGCCGCCATGACACCCCAATACAGACCACCCAGTGACTGTACACAGAAGCCGCCATGACACCTCAATACAGACCACCCAGTGACTGTACACAGGAGCCACCATGACACCCCAATACAGACCGTCCAGTGACTGTACACAGGAGCCGCCATGACACCCCAATACAGACCGCCCAGTGACTGTACACAGGAGCCGCCATGACACCCCAATACAGACCGCCCAGTGACTGTACACAGGAGCCGCCATGACACCCCAATACAGACCGCCCAGTGACTGTACACAGGAACCGCCATGACACCCCAATACAGACCGCCCAGTGACTGTACACCGGAGCCACCATGACACCCCAATACAGACCGCCCAGTGACTGTACACAGGAGCCGCCATGACACCCCAATACAGACCACCCAGTGACTGTACACAGAAGCCGCCATGACACCTCAATACAGACCACCCAGTGACTGTACACAGGAGCCACCATGACACCCCAATACAGACCGCACAGTGACTGTACACAGGAGCCGCCATGACACCCCAATACAGACCGCCCAGTGACTGTACACAGGAGCCGCCATGACACCCCAATACAGACCGCCCAGTGACTGTACACAGGAGCCGCCATGACACCCCAATACAGACCGCCCAGTGACTGTACACAGGAGCCGCCATGACACCCCAATACAGACCGCCCAGTGACTGTACACAGGAACCGCCATGACACCCCAATACAGACCGCCCAGTGACTGTACACCGGAGCCACCATGACACCCCAATACAGACCGCCCAGTGACTGTACACAGGAGCCGCCATGACACCCCAATACAGACCGCCCAGTGACTGTACACCGGAGCCACCATGACACCCCAATACAGACCGCACAGTGACTGTACACCGGAGCCACCATGACACCCCAATACAGACCGCCCAGTGACTGTACACAGGAGCCTCCATGACACCCCAATACAGACCGCCTAGTGACTGTACACAGGAGCCGCCATGACACCCCAATACAGACCACCCAGTGACTGTACACAGGAGCCGCCATGACACCCCAATACAGACCGCACAGTGACTGTACACAGGAGCTGCCATGACACCCCAATACAGACCGCCCAGTGACTGTACACAGAAGCCGCCATGACACCTCAATACAGACCACCCAGTGACTGTACACAGGAGCCGCCATGACACCCCAATACAGACCACCCAGTGACTGTACACAGAAGCCGCCATGACACCTCAATACAGACCACCCAGTGACTGTACACAGGAGCCGCCATGACACCCCAATACAGACCGGCCAGTGACTGTACACAGGAGCCGCCATGACACCCCAATACAGACCACCCAGTGACTGTACACAGGAGCCACCATGACACCCCAATACAGACCGCCCAGTGACTGTACACAGGAGCCGCCATGACACCCCAATACAGACCGCCCAGTGACTGTACACAGGAGCCGCCATGACACCCCAATACAGACCGCCCAGTGACTGTACACAGGAGCCGCCATGACACCCCAATACAGACCGCCCAGTGACTGTACACAGGAGCCGCCATGACACCCCAATACAGACCGCCCAGTGACTGTACACCGGAGCCACCATGACACCCCAATACAGACCGCCCAGTGACTGTACACCGGAGCCACCATGACACCCCAATACAGACCGCCCAGTGACTGTACACAGGAGCCTCCATGACACCCCAATACAGACCGCCCAGTGACTGTACACAGGAGCCGCCATGACACCCCAATACAGACCGCCCAGTGACTGTACACAGGAGCCGCCATGACACCCCAATACAGACCGCCTAGTGACTGTACACAGGAGCCGCCATGACACCCCAATACAGACCACCCAGTGACTGTACACAGGAGCCGCCATGACACCCCAATACAGACCACCCAGTGACTGTACACAGGAGCCGCCATGACACCCCAATACAGACCGCCCAGTGACTGTACACAGGAGCCGCCATGACACCCCAATACAGACCGCCCAGTGACTGTACACAGGAGCCTCCATGACACCCCAATACAGACCGCCCAGTGACTGTACACAGGAGCCACCATGACACCCCAATACAGACCGCCCAGTGACTGTACACCGGAGCCACCATGACACCCCAATACAGACCGCCCAGTGACTGTACACCGGAGCCACCATGACACCCCAATACAGACCGCCCAGTGACTGTACACAGGAGCCGCCATGACACCCCAATACAGACCACCCAGTGACTGTACACAGGAGCCGCCATGACACCCCAATACAGACCGCCCAGTGACTGTACACAGGAGCCGCCATGACACCCCAATACAGACTGCCCAGTGACTGTACACAGGAGCCGCCATGACACCCCAATACAGACCGCCCAGTGACTGTACACAGGAGCCGCCATGACACCCCAATACAGACCACCCAGTGACTGTACACAGGAGCCGCCATGACACCCCAATACAGACCGCCCAGTGACTGTACACAGGAGCCGCCATGACACCCCAATACAGACCACCCAGTGACTGTACACAGGAGCCGCCATGACACCCCAATACAGACCGCCCAGTGACTGTACACAGGAGCCGCCATGACACCCCAATACAGACCGCCCAGTGACTGTACACAGGAGCCGCCATGACACCCCAATACAGACCGCCCAGTGACTGTACACAGGAGCCACCATGACACCCCAATACAGACCACCCAGTGACTGTACACAGGAGCCACCATGACACCCCAATACAGACCGCCCAGTGACTGTACACAGGAGCCGCCATGACACCCCAATACAGACCACCCAGTGACTGTACACAGGAGCCGCCATGACACCCCAATACAGACCGCCCAGTGACTGTACACAGGAGCCGCCATGACACCCCAATACAGACCGCCCAGTGACTGTACACAGGAGCCGCCATGACACCCCAATACAGACCGCCCAGTGACTGTAAACAGGAGCCGCCATGACACCCCAATACAGACCACCCAGTGACTGTACACAGGAGCCGCCATGACACCCCAATACAGACCGCCCAGTGACTGTACACAGGAGCCGCCATGACACCCCAATACAGACCGCCCAGTGACTGTACACAGGAGCCGCCATGACACCCCAATACAGACCGCCCAGTGACTGTACACAGGAGCCGCCATGACACCCCAATACAGACCGCACAGTGACTGTACACAGGAGCCGCCATGACACCCCAATACAGACCGCCCAGTGACTGTACACAGGAGCCGCCATGACACCTCAATACAGACCACCCAGTGACTGTACACAGGAGCCGCCATGACACCCCAATAGAGACCACCCAGTGACTGTACACAGAAGCCGCCATGACACCTCAATACAGACCACCCAGTGACTGTACACAGGAGCCGCCATGACACCCCAATACAGACCGCCCAGTGACTGTACACAGGAGCCGCCATGACACCCCAATACAGACCGCCCAGTGACTGTACACAGGAGCCTCCATGACACCCCAATACAGACCGCCCAGTGACTGTACACAGGAGCCGCCATGACACCCCAATACAGACCACCCAGTGACTGTACACAGGAGCCGCCATGACACCCCAATACAGACCGCACAGTGACTGTACACAGGAGCCGCCATGACACCCCAATACAGACCACCCAGTGACTGTACACAGAAGCCGCCATGACACCTCAATACAGACCACCCAGTGACTGTACACAGGAGCCGCCATGACACCCCAATACAGACCACCCAGTGACTGTACACAGGAGCCGCCATGACACCCCAATACAGACCACCCAGTGACTGTACACAGAAGCCGCCATGACACCTCAATACAGACCACCCAGTGACTGTACACAGGAGCCGCCATGACACCCCAATACAGACCGCCCAGTGACTGTACACAGGAGCCGCCATGACACCCCAATACAGACCGGCCAGTGACTGTACACAGGAGCCGCCATGACACCCCAATACAGACCACCCAGTGACTGTACACAGGAGCCGCCATGACACCCCAATACAGACCGCCCAGTGACTGTACACAGGAGCCTCCATGACACCCCAATACAGACCGCCCAGTGACTGTACACAGGAGCCGCCATGACACCCCAATACAGACCACCCAGTGACTGTACACAGGAGCCGCCATGACACCCCAATACAGACCGCCCAGTGACTGTACACAGGAGCCGCCATGACACCCCAATACAGACCGCCCAGTGACTGTACACAGGAGCCGCCATGACACCCCAATACAGACCGCCCAGTGACTGTACACAGGAGCCGCCATGACACCCCAATACAGACCGCACAGTGACTGTACACAGGAGCCGCCATGACACCCCAATACAGACCACCCAGTGACTGCGCTTTACAGTTCCACAGGAAACGCTGAGATCTCCAACCAATCATTTTACTAACAAGACTGACCTCTAGTGCAACATTCATTGCTCCGCCCACCTCTACATTCATTGGGCCAAACCAAATTTGGTAGAGATAAAGCGCAGACATGCCAGATCACAGAAGAGACGCGTATACTGCGCAGTTTGCTCCAACGTTGGACTTTGGAAAGATTCCTTAAGTGGCTGTAACAAACAAACCAACTGCCACACCCCCCCCCCCCCTGGTTGGTCCATCAGTCAAACACCCCCCACCCCCCTTTGACAGTCAAAAGCCCTTTCCCTTGTGTCTCCTCCTCCATGTCTTCTTCCTGCCTCTCCTCATCTGCGGCATATACGGTAGTTTCTCCTCTCGGCCAATCGGGTCTTAACACCCACTTTCTGTTTGGCCAGGAAGGCAATCACTGGGTGGGCTCGGGGCCCACCCTTTTTTGAAGCCAATTAAAGCCTCTGGCTCTAATCATGTGCTTCATTAAAATAAAAAACGGCCTGCATGTAGATTAGGGGCCGGGCACATGGTTTAGGGGGCCATCCAGGACTCTCCCTCCTGATTGGCTGAGACACAGCAGCGGCGTCATTGGCTCCCGCTGCTGTCAATTAAGGCCAGTTAGCCAATCAGGAGAGAGAGGGGGCGGAGCCAAACCAAGGCTGTGTGTCTGAATGGACATGGGGAGCTGTGACTCGGCTCGGGTGCCCCCCCATAGCAAGCTGCCAGCTGTGGGGGCACTTGACAGCGGGGAGGGGCCAGGAGAGCAGAAGAGGCAACCTGAGAAGAGGAGGATCTGGGCTGCTCTATGCTAAGCCATTACACAGAGCGGCAGGGCTGGTCCAAGACATTGTGCTGCCTGGGTCCAAGAATGAAATGCCGCCCCCCCCCCCCCAAAAAAAAAAAAAAAAAACTTCCACATCTATTATTTTATATGATAATTAAAACTAAAATTGAATTCATCAGGAAGTCATATTTACATGTAACAGCACCTTGTCTATATGCAAAATTATACCATTATGTTAAATTCCAAGGGATGGGCTGGGGCAGTACAAGGGCAGGCTAGGGCAGAATAGGGGCCGGCAAGGGCAGAATAGGGGCCCGCTAGGGCAGAATAGGGGCCCGCTAGGGCAGAATAGGGGCCGGCTAGGGCAGAATAGGGGCCGGCTAGGGCAGAATAGGGGCCGGCTAGGGCAGAATAGGGGCCGGCTAGGGCAGAATAGGGGCCGGCTAGGGCAGTATAGGGGCCGGCTAGGGCAGAATAGGGGCCGGCTAGGGCAGAATAGGGGCCGGCTAGGGCAGTATAGGGGCCGGCTAGGGCAGTATAGGGGCCGGCTAGGGCAGTATAGGGGCAGGCTAGGGCAGAATAGGCGCAGGCTAGGGTAGTATATAGACAGGCTAGGGCAGTACATGGGCAGGCTAGGGCGGAATAGGGGCCGGCTAGGGCGGAATAGGGGCCGGCTAGGGCGGAATAGGGGCCGGCTAGGGCGGAATAGGGGCCGGCTAGGGCGGAATAGGGGCCGGCTAGGGTGGAATAGGGGCAAGCTAGGGCGGAATAGGGGCAAGCTAGGGCGGAATAGGGGCAAGCTAGGGCGGAATAGGGGCAGGCTAGGGTAGTATATAGACAGGCTAGGGCAGTATAGGGGCAGGCTAGGGTAGTATAGGGGCAGGCTAGGGTAGTATAGGGGCAGGCTAGGGTAGTATAGGGGCAGGCTAGGGCAGAATAGGGGCCGGCAGGGTAGTATATAGACAGGCTAGGGCAGTATATAGACAGGCTAGGGCAGTATATAGACAGGCTAGGGCAGTATATAGACAGGCTAGGGTAGTATATAGACAGGCTGGGGCAGGTGGAGCGGATCATGGGGCTGCGTGAAGAGAAGGAGAGGTGACCGTGGTTCAATTTGCTGCCCCTTTCAAAGTGCTGCCTGGGACCCATGGTAGGGCCAGCCTGGCAGAGCGGGTAAGTAGAACATGTTTGTTTTATTTATAGAAAAAAAAAACTGAGACTTTACAAAAAAAAAAAGTGGTGATTAGACACATCATACAACGGGTGCAAAGTTCACATTCCGATGAACCCGGAACCCAGTCCTTAAGGGAAATATCGGTCACTTAACATTAGCCGCGCACAGATACAGCCTGACCGGAGCTCCGCTACCTGACCCACCAATCCTGAGAGTTCCTCCACAGATCCTCCCCCACCACCCAACAGAATGGGAGATCACAAGGATAATACCCATCACTTTAAAAAAATGATATATATATATATATTATCTGTAATAGGGATCCTTAAAAACGTATTTCTGGACTGCTTTATGGCATTTTATATCTGGAAAACGGTATCCTTGTATGTTATGGAACCTTAAAAAAAAATATATATAATAATAAGGATCCTTATCTTGGTGTGTTAGTTGTGTGAATTAACAATATGTGATTCGACATGCCAGTAACCACCGATCAGCACGCCTGCCAAAAACAACAATACAACAGCACATAAAAAAAAAAAAAGTGTTTGCTGCCATATTCATTTTCACTCCAAGGATTTATCCTGCATTTCTTCTTTCTGCCACTAGATGTCCTCAGTCTGGTGGGCCAGCATTATTCAGCCCACTTCCTCTTAGCCCAGGTCATCCTGGATCTGTCTGTTATTGAACAGTGAAAAGAGAAGCAAGCACCTTGATGAGCACATCTCTCTGTCACTCCACTCTCTCCTCCTATCAGCGTGCTCTTTGACAGCACGTGAACCAATTGGCTCCTTGTGCTGCTTCTTCCTCTCACGCTACAGCCCTGCTGTACAGGAATGGTAAGGTCACATTCAGGGACTTGCACAGTTGCACTGCTTGTATTTAATGCCAATGACAGAGCAACAATTCTGTATGTTCCTCATATCAGCCTGGAGTTCAGCTTTAAGTAAAATGATGACATAATCGGAATTCAGGATTGCAGACATGACACAAGTACACCGGTGAGTGGCCTTCTTTTGTGAGGAGGTGACGCGGCGCTGATTGTCGCACATCGTAAATCCCTCACATTGATGGCGATAATTAGCAGAGATTAGATTTATAGCAGGTGGAGGATAATGACTGAACAATAATATTCTGTATTTATCATCTCATCTTGTGACTGACTGAGGACTTTCCAGAGGCCTGGGGCCCTCTGCAGACTCCTGCATAGTCAATAATGGAAGCCTGCAATGACAGCGATCTCTAGCAGTCTCTGGTAACATGTCTGCAGTCTCTGATCGTCTCCTGTACTATGTCTGCAGTCTCTGATCGTCTCCTGTACTATGTCTGCAGTCTCTGATCATCTCCTGTACTATGTCTGCAGTCTCTGATCGTCTCCTGTACTATGTCTGCAGTCTCTGATCGTCTCCTGTACTATGTCTGCAGTCTCTGATCGTCTCCTGTACTATGTCTGCAGTCTCTGATCGTCTCCTGTACTATGTCTGCAGTCTCTGATCGTCTCCTGTACCATGTCTGCAGTCTCTGATCGTCTCCTGTACTATGTCTGCAGTCTCTGATCGTCTCCTGTACTGTGTCTGCAGTCTCTGATCGTCTCCTGTACTATGTCTGCAGTCTCTGACCATCTCCTGTACTATGTCTGCAGTCTCTGACCATCTCCTGTACTATGTCTGCAGTCTCTGACCATCTCCTGTACTATGTCTGCAGTCTCTGATCGTCGCCTGTACCATGTCTGCAGTCTCTGACCGTCTCCTGTACTATGTCTGCAGTCTCTGACCATCTCCTGTACTATGTCTGCAGTCTCTGACCATCTCCTGTACTATGTCTGCAGTCTCTGATCGTCGCCTGTACCATGTCTGCAGTCTCTGACCGTCTCCTGTACTATGTCTGCAGTCTCTGACCGTCTCCTGTACTATGTCTGCAGTCTCTGACCATCTCCTGTACTATGTCTGCAGTCTCTGATAGGAGTCTTGGGTGAGCGGCTGTTGCAGTAACACAGGGATGATGGGGGATTTCCTGCAGTGTGACCGCGGATTATTGGGGGGGATCCCAGTCACTCGTTCCATCGGCTGGATTAGTGGATATGATTCTCACACTCGGAGAAGGAGCCGAGTCCTGGAAATGATTCTATTGGACGGATTATCCTGGAAATGCCGAGCTCAGAGCCGCCAATTCTACAACCTCCTCACCAGCTTGACAAGTCAATGACTAATGCCGGATTACAGGAGATCTTCTGTACAGCCAGATACACCATCCTCACATACATGGCACAGCAAAAGGTGGCGATATGCTGGCACCACAACTACTGCCATCCTATGGGCAACCCACACGTAGCACCATACTATGGACACTGCACCTGGCCTGGGTTAAGAGCACCTTGCATACAGTGCCATCCTATGGGCACCCGGAACACAGTGCCATCCTATGGGCACCCGGAACACAGTGCCATCCTATGGGCACCCTGTACACAGTGCCATCCTATGGGCACCCGGAACACAGTGCCATCCTATGGGCACCCGGAACACAGTGCCATCCTATGGGCACCCGGAACACAGTGCCAACCTATGGGCACCAAACTTGGCTTGGACTATGGCCCAACCCCCCCCCTCCACACACACAGCCATGCTATGGGTGCTACTCCTGGTCTGGGTTGTTGAAACATCACACACAGTGATATACTATAGGCACCATGCCTGGCATGGGCACCCTGCATATAGCACCATGCTACAGGCACTCTTCACATAGTGCCACACACTAAGCCACCCTAGGGGCATCAAATCTGTTCTGAACTATGGGCACAGCACACACAATGCTATTCTATGTGCACCACAGCTGGCCTAATAGCACGCTGCACACAGTGGCATCATATTTGAAACACGTACAGTGCCATCTTTTGGGCACTGTACCTGGCGTGGGTTAAGAGCACCCCGCACACAGGGCTATTGAAGCACTACACACAGCACCATCCTATGAGCACCACACCTGGCCTGGGCTGTAGGCACCATGCACACAGTGCAATCTTATGGGCACCACACACACACAGAGCCATCCTATGGGCACCACACACACACAGAGCCATCCTATGGGCACCACACACACACAGAGCCATCCTATTCCTATAGGCACCACACACACAGAGCCATCCTATGGGCACCACACACACAGAGCCATCCTATGGGCACCACCCACCCAGCACCATCCTATGGACACCACACACACACAGCGTCATCCTATGGGCACCGCACTAGGACTGGGCTGTAGGCACCATGCACACAGCACCATACCGTGGGCACCACATCTTGCCTGGGCTTTTGCACAAACCAATTGTCCATGGGGATTTATGTTGGGATTACACAAAATTAGCATTGGGGCAGAAGGAGGTAATGGATCTCGATCATTGGGGAGAAGGAGAGATCATGGGAACAAAACCTATGGGACAAAATTTCTGAATTCTCCCCCCCCCCCCCCCCCCCCAATAAGCCCCAGCTGGCAGGTCTACCGGTGTCACAAATATTAGATCACCTCCTATCGGTCTCAATTTGATGACCGTCATCTTTCATCTTTTGGGATAAGAGTTTATAGCCTGGTAGATCACAGAGCACCTGTGGGCAGATGGTACCCCTTGATCCCCATCTAGCAGTACAGGGTGTGCTGGTTCTTGTAGTCCCATTATCACAAGCAGCACATGAATGTCTCCAACAGTTCAGATCAATACAATGAGGGGCGATGCATGCCACAAAGGTAGTGACCAGGAAGGGCGAGCAGTGACCCATTCCTGGCCAGTCACATGACTGCGCTCCATGCCCCGGGGGGCAGAAGGTTGGTATTTAGATAAACAGCCCTCAGGCTGCGGCCGGTTCCCCGCTGTGTTTCTGGTCATCACTTGGTTCCTGTTCAGCAGGTTTGTGTTTTTGGTCATCACTTGGTTCCTGTTCAGCAGGTTTGGTGTTTTTGGGAAATCTCTCCGGGGGGGGGGGGGGGGGGGGTTTACCTGACAACACTGCTATTCCCTCAGACGAGCATGAGGCGGCATAACTGGCATTCCTCCCGTAATCAGAAGTATCTTCATAACAGCCAAGGCGACGGCAAGGGCAACGAATTGTGAAAGTCTCGGCTTCGGAGGTTTCACTATTGTCACCATTCACTTTAAGATGAACAACAAACCAAACTAAAGGCTAAGCCCCGGGCCCAGACCAGGTGTGGCGACCATAGGATGGGCCAAGGGCCTCTTTCCTCTCCATATGTGGCTGAGGAACTAACAAGTCCCCGGATCCCCTTACCCTTTATAATTCCCAGTGATCCTTTCATGATGGTCCTTGTTCTGGCACTTCCTGTTATAAGGTGACAACGGTTTGTCCCGTCTAACAGTAGTACTCCTGTGTGGTCACCCTGTCACATGCTCCCCCTGGTGGAGGCTACACGTGACCATGCCAATCCACATAGCTCAGACATGGTCCACCAATGTCACCATCTGGGAAGCTGATCCAGACTCTAGAGCAGCCTTTCTCAACCTTTTTAACACGAAAGGACCCTTAAAATAAGGTTCACGTCTCAGGGATGAATGCTCATTACATTGGTGGTCAGTGGGAAGAATTACCCCTTACAGATAGTTACAAAGTGGTCATTCATTTTAGAGGCAGAAAGTGCTTCTTGCTTAAGGAAGCCCCCAGCAACCTCTGGAGGAGCCCCTAGCAACCTCTGGAGGAGCCCCAATTGAGAAAGGCTTCTGCAGAGCAATAATGTGCAGCCTACCCTGGAGTGAGCATATGAAGTCAGGAAGTGGCTAATATAGACTGGAGGAGATCAGCAGCACTGGGATGGGAAGAAGAGGTGGAAATGGGATTTTATGGAAAAATAGCAACCATTTATAATACACGGAGCACACAACAAACTCAATGTCAAAGAAAAGGTTTGGTGCTGAGGCACATGTCCATCAATCTCAACCGTTCAAAACCTTCAACAGTTCCAAAGAGAGGAAGACAAGATAATGCAGGAAGCTGGAACACAGAAGGTTCAACAGAAATCCATTTCCCCCCACGGCGTTTTAGTTCAGAGACGATGAAGATAAGCAGGAGGAACGGTCAGAGAAGATGGAGATAAGAAAGAGGAACGGTCAGAGAAGATGGAGATAAGAAAGAGGAACGGTCAGAGAAGATGGAGATAAGAAAGAGGAACGGTCAGAGAAGATGGAGATAAGGAAGAGGAACGGTCAGAGAAGATGGAGATAAGGAAGAGGAACGGTCAGAGAAGATGGAGATAAGGAAGAGGAACGGTCAGAGAAGATGGAGATAAGAAAGAGGAACGGTCAGAGAAGATGGAGATAAGGAAGAGGAACGGTCAGAGAAGATGGAGATAAGGAAGAGGAACGGTCAGAGAAGATGGAGATAAGGAAGAGGAACGGTCAGAGAAGACAGAGATAAGAAAGAGGAACGGTCAGAGAAGATGGAGATAAGAAAGAGGAACGGTCAGAGAAGATGGAGATAAGAGGACCGGTCAGAGAAGGCGGAGATAAGAAAGAGGAACAGTCAGAGAAGACATAGATAAGGAAGAGGAACGGTCAGAGAAGGCGGAGATAAGAAAGAGGAACAGTCAGAGAAGACATAGATAAGGAAGAGGAACGGTCAGACAAGACAGAGATAAGGAAGAGGAACGGTCAGGGAAGACAGAGATAAGGAAGAGGAACGGTCAGAGAAGATGGAGATAAGGAAGAGGAACGGTCAGAGAAGACAGAGATAAGAAAGAGGAACGGTCAGAGAAGATGGAGATAAGGAAGAGGAACGGTCAGAGAAGATGGAGATAAGGAAGAGGAACGGTCAGAGAAGATGGAGATAAGGAAGAGGAACGGTCAGAGAAGACAGAGATAAGAAAGAGGAACGGTCAGAGAAGATGGAGATAAGAAAGAGGAACGGTCAGAGAAGATGGAGATAAGAGGACCGGTCAGAGAAGGCGGAGATAAGAAAGAGGAACAGTCAGAGAAGACATAGATAAGGAAGAGGAACGGTCAGACAAGACAGAGATAAGGAAGAGGAACGGTCAGAGAAGACAGCGATAAGGAAGAGGAACGGTCAGAGAAGATGGAGATAAGGAAGAGGAACGGTCAGAGAAGATGGAGATAAGAGGACCGGTCAGAGAAGGTGGAGATAAGAAAGAGGAACAGTCAGAGAAGACATAGATAAGGAAGAGGAACGGTCAGAGAAGGCGGAGATAAGAAAGAGGAACAGTCAGAGAAGACATAGATAAGGAAGAGGAACGGTCAGAGAAGACAGAGATAAGGAAGAGGAACGGTCAGAGAAGATGGAGATAAGGAAGAGGAACGGTCAGAGAAGACAGAGATAAGGAAGAGGAACGGTCAGAGAAGATGGAGATGAGGAAGAGGAACGGTCAGAGAAGATGGAGATAAGAGGACCGGTCAGAGAAGGTGGAGATAAGAAAGAGGAACAGTCAGAGAAGACATAGATAAGGAAGAGGAACGGTCAGAGAAGGCGGAGATAAGAAAGAGGAACAGTCAGAGAAGACATAGATAAGGAAGAGGAACGGTCAGAGAAGACAGAGATAAGGAAGAGGAACGGTCAGAGAAGATGGAGATAAGGAAGAGGAACGGTCAGAGAAGACAGAGATAAGGAAGAGGAACGGTCAGAGAAGATGGAGATGAGGAAGAGGAACGGTCAGAGAAGATGGAGATAAGAGGACCGGTCAGAGAAGGTGGAGATAAGAAAGAGGAACGGTCAGAGAAGACAGAGATAAGGAAGAGGAACGGTCAGAGAAGGTGGAGATAAGGAGGAGGACCGGTCAGAGAAGGTGGAGATAAGGAGGACTGGTCAGAGAAGGTGGAGATAAGGAAGAGGAACGGTCAGAGAAGATGGAGATAAGAAAAAGGACCTGGGAACATAGAATGTCTGGAGAAGGCTGCTTGTCTGGTGGATGGAAGAACCCTCCACACTGATATTTTCTTGCTGATAGGACATGACTCCAGAGACTGGGCCCGGACAGGATTTTAAACCTCAATATTTAGTGGTTTCCTCAAGTTGTCAATTTATTTTGCTCATCAGCCGGGACCGGACCTTCATCACTGGAGCCTGCAGGCACACCACTCTAGGTGCCATACCGTCCCCCCTACCAGAATCTGTTCCTCTGCTTCCTGGACTTGCACCATGCATTGAATATTGTGATAATATTCAAACATGTCCTCAAAAACCTTCTATGAGAAGAGAATTGCGACCGATAGCTGTACATAAAGTCATACCCAGATCCACAACACCGCTCAGGAACCACTCCTGCGGCCACCTACAGACAGTCTGGGGATTTGACTCCTGCAGCCCGTCTTGGCTTACTATTCGAAGTAAAGATGAAAGCCGCACTCCAACCACCTCTTCTTGCTATATTTACCCAAAGCATCAGCACAATGGCTGCATACATAGTATATCTACCCAAAACCACACATGCTTCACGCGTTTCACCACTCATGGCTTGTTCAGAAGGAACCTAAGGAGTGGTGAAATGCGTCAAGGAAGTGTGGTTTTGGGTGGATATACCATGTATGCAGTCATTGTGCTAATGGTTTAAATAAACCCCCCCTACCTCCCTCTACTTACCCCCTCTACTACCCCCCTCCACTTACTACCTTCCTCTACTTTCTATTATACAGTATTTATATAGCGCAAACAGTTTGCGCAGCGCTTTAACTCCTCTACTACCTCCCTCTACTACCTCTTCTCCTGCTCCCCTCTACTTGAACCCTTCTACTGCCCCCCTCTCCTTCCCCCCTCAACTGCATCCCTCTACTTATACAGGGTTTATATAGCGAAAACAATTTGCGCAGCGCTTTAACTTCTCTACTGTCTCCCTCTACTTACCCGCTTCTACTGCCTCCCTCTACTTACGGTACCCGCTTCCACTGCCTCCCTCTACTTACGGTACCCGCTTCCACTGCCTCCCTCTACTTAACCGCTTCCACTGCCTCCCTCTACTTAACCCCTTCCACTGCCTCCCTCTACTTAACCCCTTCCACTGCCTCCCTCTACTTAACCCCTTCCACTGCCTCCCTCTACTTAACCCCTTCCACTGCCTCCCTCTACTTAACCCCTTCCACTGCCTCCCTCTACTTAACCCCTTCCACTGCCTCCCTCTACTTACCCCCTTCCACTGCCTCCCTCTACTTACCCCCTTCCACTGCCTCCCTCTACTTACCCCCTTCCACTGCCTCCCTCTACTTACCCCCTTCTACTACCTCCCTCTACTTACCCCCTTCCACTACCTCCCTCTACTTGCCCCCTTCCACTGCCTCCCTTTACTTACCCCCTTCTACTGCCTCCCTCTACTTACCCCCTTCTACTGCCTCCCTCTACTTACCCCCTTCTGCTTGCTCCCCTTTCATTTAGGACTGCACAGATATGCAGATTTCATGCACATAAACATGTACATGCGTGTAGTCATTCAATGAAAGAAGAACGATACGCTTCTAAACGCTGTGCGCATCCAAATGTACATTAGGCACATATTTTACGCTGGACCTTCTGCTAACTCCACCCCTTCCACTTACCCCTCTACTACCCCTTCCACTTACCCCTCTACTCACCCCTCTACTTACAGAACCTGTGTTCTGTGCAGACAATACACATGTCTGAGTGATTGAGGCCCTAAGAAGACATACCCGCCTCCTCCATTGATGGAACACCTTTATGATTCCTGTCCAGCCACCTGAATTCCTGACAAGCCACAAAGCAGGAAACACGAGCCGTGTAAATAGAAGAGAATTCCCTTAATGTGTCGGAACAAAACCGCAATTGTTACAATGTAACCGGCAGATCTTGTTGTATCTAATCCCCGCCAACCGCGCACACCGCCAGCAATGTGAGGAGTACAGACAGACCTTTCTGGTGGTGGGCGACACATCGGCGATCCGTCATCCTCCCGTCTCCTCCGTCTGCAGACTGAGATCTGTGCCATGTGACTCGCATCTCACCTATCCTCACACCTGACTCACCTGGACTCAGGTATGACAGGAAACCGGACCGACTTCTTCCCATTCACGCACCGCGCCATGATAAAGATTATTTATAGTACGGATGGGATTATGTCATTACACCCGGCACTCTACTCCACCACCTGTCCCCCACGGGGTGTGCACCCCCCCCCCCTCCATCAGACATCACCTCCCCCACCATCTACTAAAAAAATATCTCCTTTATTTAAAATAGAACTGAGAGCAAAACTTTTTGTGTTTTTAGTTTTGGATAGAGTGGAGTTTCTTATTGCGGTCTGTGTCCCACATTACGGAGATTCATCCTCTCAATTTGTCCTCTTTATTGTTATCATCAAAAGTGAAAGTATAAGAAAATCCCAAATTTTTGGTTGTCACCAGAACAGGAATAGAGGGGGAATCTTCCAATGGGGACACAAGTTTTGGTAACAGCCAGGAATTCCCTCAGTTTGGAGGGATTTCCTCTCACTTCCTGTTTTTGTTATGGGACAGGAAGTGAAGGGAAATCTCTATCCAACATGAAAAAAGTGTTGTTTTGGGAGAGAAATGTCGTCCCATTCTTGAATATCGGCTCAATACTCATGGCTCTTCGTTGTCATATTTTTCATTTCAAGATTTGCCAACTTTTCATGCAGATTTTATAGAGCATGTCAGCTTTTTTGGAATTTGGGTTGTAATAAAAAGGGATAAGTAGAGGGGGTAAGTAGAGGGAATTTGTGTGTGTGAGGGGGGGGGGGGGGAGTAGGGAGGGTAAGTAGAGAGAGAAGTAATAGAGGGGATAAGTAGAGGGAGGAATAAGTAGGGGGGGGGATAAGCAGAGGGGGGGATAAGCAGAGGGGGGGGGATAAGTAGAGGGGGGGATAAGTAGAGGGGGAGGATAAGTAGAGGGGGGGATAAGTAGAGGGGGGGGGGATAAGTAGAGGGGGGGATAAGTAGAGGGGGGGATAAGTAGAGGGGGGGATAAGTAGAGGGGGGGATAAGTAGAGGGGGGATAAGTAGAGGGGGGATAAGTAGAGGGGGGATAAGTAGAGGGGGGGATAAGTAGAGGGAGGGATAAGTAGAGGGAGGGATAAGTGGAGGGGGGGATAAGTGGAGGGGGGGATAAGTGGAGGGGGGGATAAGTGGAGGGGGGGATAAGTGGAGGGTTGAATAAGTGGAGGGGGGATAAGTGGAGGGGGGATAAGTAGAGGGAGGGATAAGTAGAGGGAGGGATAAGTGGAGGGGGGATAAGTGGAGGGGGGGATAAGTGGAGGGGGGATAAGTGGAGGGGGGGGATAAGTGGAGGGGGGGATAAGTGGAGGGGGGATAAGTAGAGGGGGGAAGTAGAGGGGGGGGGAGTAGAGGTGGTATATAGAGGGGGGAAGTAGAGGGGGAAAGTAGATGGGCATTAGTAGAGGGGGTAATTAGAGGGAGGTAGTAAAGGGGTTAGGTAGAAAGAGGTAGTAAAGGGGGTAAGTAGAGGGGGAGGTAGTAGAGGGGGGTAAGTAGATGCAGGTTGTAGATGGGATAAGTAGAGGGAGGTAATAGAGGGAGTAAGTAGATGGTGGTAGTAGAGGGGGATTTTAGAGGGGGGTAAGTAGAGGGGGAGGTAGTAGAGGGGAAAAAGTAGAGGGAGATAGTACAGGGGGTAAGTAGAGGGCAGTAGTACGGGGGTTAAGTAGAGGGAGGTAGTAGAGGGGGTAAGTAGAAGGTGGTAGCAGCGTGGGTAAGTTGAAGGAGGTAGTAGAAACGAAGGAGGGGGGGTAAGTAGAGGGTGGTAGTAGAGGGGGTAAGCAGAGGGTGGCACGTTGAAGGAGGTAGTAGCACAGCTGAAAGATAAAAACTTCAAGTATATTGTGGCCCCCACCGCTTCACCAGGAGTGACCACTGACCCCACAATGTGCGATGGTCTGCGGGCGAAATAAGGAGAAATCAGTAAGAAGAGTGGTCACAGGTGAGCTCATGTGCAGATCTTCCCCTCATCTAGGAGATCACTGAGGAACCCTCTGCTGCAACTAGAAGGCATCCAACATAGATCCTCCATAGATCAGAGATAATGAAGATGGTCCTAGAGTCACATTTCATTGTCCTCATTACAGAAAGTCCCCGGACACTCCCGGGAACAAAGAATACTGATGCAGATCAGTTCCATATTGTCGGAGGTGAAAGGTCACACATTTCGGATGGTCTGCTCCTTGTTAAACCGCGCTGGATCTGATTGCATGGAAATCCGACCTTTGGCACTCGCAGTGATCAGATGAGGGTCGGGGGGGTCTCCGGTGGGGTCATAGACTCCGCAATATGGAAAACAGAAGCTAACAGAAATGTGAGACATGAAGTAGGGATAAGGATGAAGAAAGAGATCTGAGGAAGAGGATGGGGAGCTGGGGATGAGGAAGAGGATGGGGAGCTGGGGATGAGGAAGAGGATGGAGAGCTGGGGATGAGGAAGAGGATGGAGAGCTGGGGATGAGGAAGAGGATGGAGAGCTGGGGATGAGGAAGAGGATGGAGAGCTGGGGATGAGGAAGAGGATGGAGAGCTGGGGATGAGGAAGAGGATGGAGAGCTGGGGATGAGGAAGAGGATGGAGAGCTGGGGATGAGGAAGAGGATGGGGATCTGGGGATGAGGATGGGGATCTGGGCATGGGGATAGGGATGAGGATGGGGATCTGGGCATGGGGATAGGGATGAGGATGGGGATCTGAGGATGGGGATCTGAGGATGGGGATCTGAGGATGGGGATCTGGGGATGAGGATGGGGATCTGGGGATGGGGATCTGGGGATGAGGATGGGGAGTTGGGGATGAGGATGGGGACCTGGGGATGAGGATGGGGACCTGGGGATGAGGATGGGGACCTGGGGATGAGGATGGGGACCTGGGGATGAGGATGGGGAGTTGGGGATGAGGATGGGGATCTGGGGATGAGGATGGGGATCTGGGGATGAGGATCTGGGGATGAAGATTGGGATGAGGATCTGGGGATGAGGTTGGGGATCTGGGGCTGAGGATGGGGATGGGGATCTGGGAATGAGGAAGAGAAAGGATATCTGTGGATGAGGATGGGGATCTGTGGATGAGGATGGGGATGAGGAAGAGAAAGGATATCTGTGGATGAGGATCTGTGGATGAGGATGGGGATCTGGGGATGAGGATGGGGATCTGGGAATGAGGATGGGGATCTGGGAATGAGGATGGGGATCTGGGAATGAGGATGGGAATCTGGGGATGAGGATGGGAATCTGGGGATGAGGATGGGAATCTGGGGATGAGGATGGGAATCTGGGGATGAGGATGGGGATCCGGGGATGAGGATCTGGGGATGAGGAAGAGAAAGGATATCTGTGGATGGGGATCTGGGCATGAGGATGGGGATCTGGGCATGAGGAAGAGCATGGGGATGAGGATGGGGATCTGGGGATGAGGATGGGGATCTGGATGGGGATCTGGGAATGAGGAAGAGAAAGGATATCTGGGGATGAGGAAGAGAAAGGATATCTGGGGATGAGGATGGGGAGTTGGGGATGGGGAGTTGGGGATGAGGATGGGGATCTGGGGATGAGGATGGGGATCTGGGGATGAGGATGGGGATCTGGGGATGAGGATGGGGAGTTGGGGATGAGGATGGGGAGTTGGGGATGAGGATTGGGATGAGGATCTGGGGATGAGGTTGGGGATCTGGGGATGGGGATCTGGGAATGAGGAAGAGAAAGGATATCTGTGGATGAGGATGGGGATCTGTGGATGAGGATGGGGATGAGGAAGAGAAAGGATATCTGTGGATGAGGATCTGTGGATGAGGATGGGGATCTGGGGATGAGGATGGGGAGTTGGGGATGAGGATGTGGATCTGGGGATGAGGATGGGGATCCGGGGATGAGGAAGAGAAAGGATATCTGTGGATGGGGATCTGGGCATGAGGATGGGGATCTGGGCATGAGGAAGAGGATGGGGATGAGGATGGGGATCTGGGGATGAGGATGGGGATCTGGATGGGGATCTGGGGATGAGGAAGAGAAAGGATATCTGTGGATGGGGATCTGGGGATGAGGAAGAGAAAGGATATCTGTGGATGAGGATGGGGATCTGGGGATGAGGATGGGGATCTGGGGATGAGGAAGAGAAAGGATATCTGGGGATGAGGATGGGGATCTGGAGATGAGGATGGGGAATTGGGGATCTGGGGATGAGGTTTGGGATCTGGGGATGAGGATGGGGATCTGGGGATGAGGATGGGGATCTGGGGATGAGGATCTGGGGATGAGGAAGAGAAAGGATATCTGTGGATAAGGATGGGGATCTGGGGATGAGGATGGGGATCTGAGGATGAGGAAGAGAAAGGATATCTGTGGATGAGGATCTGTGGATGAGGATGGGGATCTGTGGATGAGGATCTGGGGATGAGGATGGGGATCTGGGGATGAGGATGGGGATGAGGATCTGGGGATGAGGATGGGGATCTGGGGATGAGGATGGGGATCTGGGGATGAGGAAGAGAAAGGATATCTGAGGATGGGGATCTGTGGATGAGGATCTGGGGATGGGGATCTGGGGATGAGGATGGGGATCTGGGGATGAGGAAGAGAAAGGATATCTGAGGATGGGGATCTGTGGATGGGGATCTCGGGATGAGGATGGGGATCTGGGGATGAGGATGGGGATCTGGGGATGAGGATGGGGATCTGGGGATGAGGATGGGGATCTGGGGATGAGGAAGAGAAAGGATATCTGAGGATGGGGATCTGTGGATGGGGATCTGGGGATGAGGATCTGGGGATGGGGATCTGGGGATGGGGATCTGGGGATGAGGATGGGGATCTGGGGATGAGGAAGAGAAAGGATATCTGAGGATGGGGATCTGTGGATGGGGATCTGGGGATGAGGATGGGGATCTGGGGATGGGGATCTGGGGATGAGGATGGGGATCTGGGGATGGGGATCTGGGGATGAGGATGGGGATCTGGGGATGAGGAAGAGAAAGGATATCTGAGGATGGGGATCTGTGGATGGGGATCTGGGGATGAGGATGGGGATCTGGGGATGAGGAAGAGAAAGGATATCTGAGGATGGGGATCTGTGGATGGGGATCTGGGGATGAGGATGGGGATCTGGGGATCTGGGGATGAGGATGGGGATCTTCCTCATCCCCAAGGAAGGATATTACCGGAGTGAGGCTGTGAAGCTCACTCCGGTAATATCCGATAATTCCGGCATCAGGTGTGAAATGTAATCCTCTGAACACTCTAATCACATTACCCGAGTCCTGGAAGGCGGATTATTCATTACAGCCACTCTGTGCCGACACGCCGCGTGACCCAATGAGCGCTGATAAGCCGCCTGCCGCGTCCACCAATAACACACCCAATAAATACGCCATAGTGATCGGCTCCATATGGTATTAGTGCCTATCAAAGGGCCAACATAGTGAAAGAAATTATACTGGTCCGTGCATGGAAGGAATACATAGGAATATATTATATATACTATACAAGCTGTACACTCACTACTTTACATTGTAGCAAAGTGTCATTTCTCCAGTGTTGTCACATGAAAAGATTTAGGCCGGGTTCACACTGGGGCGACAAATGCTCCGCCATTGGGAGCTCATGTCGCATGACGTGTGAAAATCAATGTTTCCCTATGGGAGTCGTCTTAACTGGTCCGACACACGTCGGCCCGACTTTGAGAATGCTCCCTGTACTACTTTGGTCCGACTTCAGCCCATTGAATATCATTGAAGTCGGATCAAAGTAGGATCCTTGTCCTAACCATCCGACATTTGACATCCGACATGTGATTACAGCAGCAGTAAAAGGAATTTATCTCACCCTGGGATTGTTTTGATTGGTCAAAGGACAAGTCAGACTATCACAAAGTCCGATCAAAGTAGTATCCTGTTCATGAATGTCGGATCAATGTAGGACCGATGTCGCAGAGCAAAGTAGGATGAAAGTCGGATGAATGTCGTGTAGTATCAGTGTGAACCCAGCCTCACACAAATATGAGGGGTGTACTTACTTGTGTGAGATACTGTATATATATATATATATATATATATATATATATATATATATCACACACAGGACTTTATATTGACATAAATTTGGGGTGTCCAAACTACAGCTGATGTGCGCAGACTGAGGAGATCCAGATCAGTTGGTGATGGGAACACTCATGTAAGAAGGGACTCTGCTGTAAGGGGAGGGGGGGGAAATAATGGGGTGGTTGATTTATGGGGGGGCACTGAAGGGGTGGTTGATGTAAGGGGGGGCACTGATGTAAGGGGGGCACTGATGTAAGGGGGGGCACTGATGTAAGGGGGGGAACTGATGTAAGGGGGGGGAACTGATGTAAGGGGGGGCACTGAAGGGATGGTTGATGTAAGGGGGGGCACTGAAGGGGTGGTTGATGTCAAGGGGGGGGGGAGCAGAGAGGGGTGGTTGATGTCAAGGGGGGGACTGATGGGGTGGTTGATGTAAGGGGGGGGACTGATGGGGTGGTTGATGTAAGGGGGGCACTGATGTAAGGGGGGGCACTGAAGGGGTGGTTGATGTAAGGGGGGGCACTGAAGGGGTGGTTGATGTTAGGGGGCCACTGATGCAAGGGGGGCACTGAAGGGGTGGTTGATGTAAGGGGGGGCACTGATGGGGTGGTTGATGTAAGGGGGGGCACTGAAGGGGTGGTTGATGTAAGGGGGGCACTGAAGGGGTGGTTGATGTAAGGGGGTACTGATGTAAGGGGGGGCACTGATAGGGTGGTTGATGAAAGGGGTACTGAAGGGGTGGTTGATGTAAGGGGGGGCACTGAAGGGGTGGTTGATGTTAGGGGGCCACTGATGCAAGGGGGGGCACTGAAGGGGTGGTTGATGTAAGGGGGGGCACTGATGGGGTGGTTGATGTAAGGGGGGGCACTGAAGGGGTGGTTGATGTAAGGGGGCACTGAAGGGGTGGTTGATGTAAGGGGGGGCACTGAAGGGGTGGTTGATGTAAGGGGGGGCACTGAAGGGGTGGTTGATGTAAGGGGGGCCACTGATGTAAGGGGGGGCACTGAAGGGGTGGTTGATGTAAGGGGGGCACTGAAGGGGTGGTTGATGTAAGGGGGGCACTGATGGGGTGGTTGATGTAAGGGGGGCACTGAAGGGGTGGTTGATGTAAGGGGGGGCACTGAAGGGGTGGTTGATGTAAGGGGGGGCACTGAAGGGGTGGTTGATGTAAGGGGGGCCACTGATGTAAGGGGGGGCACTGAAGGGGTGGTTGATGTAAGGGGGCACTGAAGGGGTGGTTGATGTAAGGGGGGCACTGATGTAAGGGGGGGCACTGATGGGGTGGTTGATGTAAGGGGGGCACTGAAGGGGTGGTTGATGTAAGGGGGGGCACTGAAGGGGTGGTTGATGTAAGGGGGGGCACTGAAGGGGTGGTTGATGTAAGGGGGGGCACTGAAGGGGTGGTTGATGTAAGGGGGGGCACTGAAGGGGTGGTTGATGTAAGGGGGGCCACTGATGTAAGGGGGGGCACTGAAGGGGTGGTTGATGTAAGGGGGCACTGAAGGGGTGGTTGATGTAAGGGGGGCACTGATGTAAGGGGGGGCACTGATGGGGTGGTTGATGTAAGGGGGGCACTGAAGGGGTGGTTGATGTAAGGGGGGGCACTGAAGGGGTGGTTGATGTAAGGGGGGGCACTGAAGGGGTGGTTGATGTAAGGGGGGCCACTGATGTAAGGGGGGGCACTGAAGGGGTGGTTGATGTAAGGGGGGCACTGATGTAAGGGGGGGCACTGATGGGGTGGTTGATGTAAGGGGGGCACTGAAGGGGTGGTTGATGTAAGGGGGGGCACTGATGTAAGGGGGGCACTGAAGGGGTGGTTGATGTAAGGGGGGGCACTGAAGGGGTGGTTGATGTAAGGGGGGCACTGAAGGGATGGTTGATGTAAGGGGGGGCACTGATGTAAGGGGGGGACTCGTACTGTGGATGAATGCGGAGTTCTCCCGGGTCACTGGAAGCCGGCAGGAATGTGGAGGAACCCGTCCCGTCACCTCCGATACAAAGTCCCAACTACAAGTTTCACTCTGATCTTCCCCCAGGGGGGGCCACGCCTTCCCTATGGCTGGGACAATCAGTTCTCTATAGGGGGGAAACACAGGGCCCAATAGGGTGAAATAAACCTTCAGGGGCCACCTTGTGTTGGGAAGGGGGAGGGTGGGGGTCTGGAATGGTCAAAAAAACATCATATAAAGGGTGAGAGCACCACAAGTTTATGCCAAGTCAAGTTTAGTCATCTTGACACCAGGTGAGAGGATGCAGCCAACACATTTCGGGGATCTCACCCTTCATCAGGACTTGAGCGCTGGCAATGATTGGGGGATTCTGGGTTAAAAATGTGTCAATCTGCAATCATTCTAATTCATGGATACAATTGCTGTCATATATATATATATATATATATATATATATACACACACACACACACACACACACACACACACCATATAACTAAAAGTATTGGGACACCTGCCTTTACACTCACATGAACATTAATGGCATCCCAGTCTTAGTCCGGAGGGTTCAATATTGAGTTGGCCCCGCCCTTTGCAGCTATAACAGCTTCACCTCTTCTGGGAAGGCCGTCCACAAGGTTTAGGAGTGTGTCTATGGGAATGTTTGACCATTCTTCCAGAAGAGCATTTGTGAGGTCAGGCACCGATGTTGGACGAGAAGGCCTGGCTGACAGTCTCCACTCTAATTCATCACAAAGGTGTTCTTTAGGGTCGAGGTCAGGACTCTGTGCAGGCCAGTCAAGTTCCACCCCAAACTCGCTCATCCATGTCTTTATGGACCTTGCTTTGTGCACTGGCCCCAATCATTTGGTGGAGGGGGGATTATGGTGTGGGGGGGGGGGTTGTTTTTCAGGGGTTGGGATTGGCCCCTTAGTTCCAGTGAAGGGAACTCTGAAGGCGTCGGCATACCAAGACATTTTGGATAATTTCATGCTCCCAACTTTGTGGGAACAGTTTGGGGACGGCCCCTTCCTGTTCCAACATGACTGCCCACCAGTGCACAAAGCAAGGTCCATAAAGACATGGATGAGCGAGTCTGGGGTGGAGGAACTTGACTGGCCTGCACAGAGTCCTGACCTCAACCTGATAGAACACCTTTGGGATAAATTGGAGCAGAGATTGCGAGCCAGGCCTTCTCGTCCAACATCAGTGCCCTGACCTCACAAACGCTCTTCTGGAAGAATGGTCAAACATTCCCATAGACACCCTCCTAAACCTTGTGGACGGCCTTCCCAGAAGAGGTGAAGCTGTTATAACAAACTTATCTGCGGAAAAAACAGAAAAAATCTTTATAAAATCAGCGACAGATTTGCGGGAATTCTGCCAAAACTCAGGAAAATCCACGGAAACCGCCCGTCTGTCAGCAGACTGCCAAGTGAATGACCCCCCAGCACAGACCTTCCTCACTCATCTCGCCTTTAATTCCTCCCCCCCCCAAAAAAAAAAGTGCGTTCGTTCCTTTCCACGCCGACCAGGAAATGTGTCGATATTGTGAAATACGTTCCCCAGAATTGAGATCATTACAGACAAGAAAAATTCCGGCATCTTCTACCGCCAGAAACGCTGTCCAAAAAAGGGACATTTCGGTGAGAAAGGTTGGCGCAGCGTTCGGTAAAGTTCACGCTCACAGCGCGCTGTCTTCTGTACTGCCTCCTGATTGGCTGAGAGAGAAGCAGAACACGAGCGAAAAGTGACGTGCGCCGCATACGGGTGAATGGCGGGACGTCTTCTGCCTGAACGCACGCTTCACCCCCGCCGGGGTTCTATTTTACGCAATGAACTTTCTCATGTAAAATCAGTAGAGTGCTGAGAAAGTTCACCGTGAGGAAAACACAAACGCGGCAAAACGCAGAAGAATGTGCGTTAGAAATCACATAAAGGGAACGGTGGGGGAACGTGTTATTTTTTTATGGATCAACAAACTACGAGAGACGAATAATAATCACCCCCCCCCACCCCCCCGAAGATGGAGAGTCACATGACACAACGAATACGCGGATCTGCGGGAAACTTGTTAAATATTATCCAATCTGATGACAGATTCGGGGTGAAGGAGGCGGAGTCTGGCTCACACATGTGCAGCTTCTACAGTGATGTCAGTGAAATAAAGGGACGACGACAGCGAAACACGGGGACGGGGGACGACAGCGAAACACGGGGACGGGGGACGGCAGCGAAACACGGGGACGGGGGACGGCAGCGAAACACGGGGACGGGGGACGGCAGCGAAACACGGGGACGGGGGACGGCAGCGAAACACGGGGACGGGGGACGGCAGCGAAACACGGGGACGGGGGACGACAGCGAAACACGGGGACGGGGGACGACAGCGAAACACGGGGACGGGGGACGACAGCGAAACACGGGGACGGGGGACGACAGCGAAACACGGGGACGGGGGACGACAGCGAAACACGGGGACGGGGGACGACAGCGAAACACGGGGACGGGGGACGACAGCGAAACACGGGGACGGGGGACGACAGCGAAACACGGGGCCGGGGGACGACAGCGAAACACGGGGACGGGGGACGACAGCGAAACACGGGGACGGGGGACGACAGCGAAACACGGGGACGGGGGACGACAGCGAAACACGGGGACGGGGGACGACAGCGAAACACGGGGACGGGGGACGACAGCGAAACACGGGGACGGGGGACGACAGCGAAACACGGGGACGACAGCGAAACACGGGGACGGGGGACGACAGCGAAACACGGGGACGGGGGACGACAGCGAAACACGGGGACGACAGCGAAACACGGGGACGACAGCGAAACACGGGGACGACAGCGAAACACGGGGACGACAGCGAAACACGGAGACAGGGACAACAGCGAAACACGGAGACAGGGACGACAGCGAAACACGGGGACGACAGCGAAATCCGGGGACAGGGACGACAGCGAAATCCGGGGACAGGGACGACAGGGACGACAGCGAAACACGGGGACGACAGTGAAACACGGGGACGACAGTGAAACACGGGGACGACAGTGAAACACGGGGACAACAGTGAAACACGGGGACGACAGTGAAACACGGGGAGAGGAATGGTGTGCAGAGTCTCAGTTTTTCCGTTCTAGAAGAAAAGCCTGTCCCCCGCCAGCATGAGAAGGACTCACTCCATGTGGAAGCAGTGGTCTCTCTGCAGAGATCCTAGACACCCACTGCGGAGTCAGAGCTACAACTCTCCAATCAGCAGGGAGCATGAGATTTGCTGAAAATCTCTCCAACATGAGAGATTCCTGGAACTGGTGTCTCCATTGGAAGATTTCTCCCTATTTCCTGTTCTGGTGACAACTGCCACATGTTGTATCTCCATCATCAGCACAAACAGAACGGGTGACCCCTTCCCCCTGATGGGGACACAGGCAGCAAACCTGACAGGGGGTCTAACCCTTCCACCCTCCATCCAAGATATCATTTAAGGATCACAATTCTAGAAGAGTCTTCGGACTCCGGCAGGTCAGATAAAAAATAAAAACCTGCAGAACATTTCGCCATGACATCAAACGTAATGTAATGGGGGCATTTCAGCATCTCAGCACCCGCTCCGGATTCCGATCGCTCTGCTGCTCTTTGAAGTGAACAGAAATACCTTCGATATGGATTACAAGTCATCTGTCATCCCATTCTTATTACATGCAGATGCTGAGCGTGCCGCGAGGCTCCGCCACAAACACGGAACATGGAAGTCCAGCCGGGTAATCCGTCACATGTGAGGGGAGCGATGTGCCGGGGCAACGTGAGGATGGCTGCTGTGCATCTGTGATGCCGAGTAATCAGCAGTGGAAAGTTGTCAGCTTTGCATTTAAATCAGACACAGCAGCACTTATTTATTATTCCTCGTATCAATATGAGAGGCTAAGCAGCCTGAGACACAGGGGGCGCCAGAAGCAGCGGGCACCATGGCACAGAGGGAACGGCATTAACGCCAGCACCCAGACATGATGGGGGGACGCCAGCACCAAGGCGCGCCCAGGCACAGGGGATGCCAGCGCCCAGACCCAGGGGACGCCAGCGCCCAGACCCAGGGGACGCCAGCACCAAGATCCACGGGAACCCAAGGGCCCATACCTAGGGGACGCCAGCGCCAAGACCCAGGGGACGCCAGCGCCAAGATCCACGGGAACCCAAGGGCCCAGACCCAGGGGACGCCAGCGCCCAGACCCAGGGGACGCCAGCGCCCAGACCCAGGGGACGCCAGCGCCAAGATCCACGGGAACCCAAGGGCCCAGACACAGGGGACGCCAGCGTTCAGACACAGGGGATGCCAGCGCCCAGACACAGGGGATGCCAGCGCCCAGACACAGGGGACGCCAGCGCCCAGACACAGGGGACGCCAGCGCCCAGACACAGGGGACGCCAGCGCCCAGACACAGGGGACGCCAGCGCCCAGACACAGGGGACGCCAGCGCCCAGACATGGAGGGAGGGGGGACGCCAGCACCCAGATACAGAGGACACAGGTTTTAGCACGTAGTCTACGAGAGGCTCGGCATCCTGCAGTGTATGATTCTGGCATTACAGGTCGGGGAAGTAATATCTGTGCAGGAAATGTCCTTCACTTCTCTTATCTCCCATTGTGGTGGACGGTGGAAATGTTTGCACACATTTCGAAAGCATATGATTGGCTCTGTGATGTGATTAGAGAATAATACGGTTTACAGGACATTTAACAATGTCAGATGTACAGAGACCTTGGAGAAAGTATGACCGCACTGCGGGACCGACACTGAGCCACATCACATTACTCTGTAATAGTAACAGAGTAGACCGCAGAGCTCAGGTCATGGGGGGCAGATACAGGTCATGGGGGGGCAGATACAGGTCATGGGGGGGGCAGATACAGGTCATGGGGGGGCAGATACAGGTCATGGGGGGGGCAGATACAGGTCATGGGGGGGCAGATACAGGTCATGGGGGGGCAGATACAGGTCATGGGGGGGCAGATACAGGTCATGGGGGGGGCAGATACAGGTCATGGGGGGGGGCAGATACAGGTCATGGGGGGGCAGATACAGGTCATGGGGGGGGCAGATACAGGTCATGGGGGGGGCAGATACAGGTCATGGGGGGGGCAGATACAGGTCATGGGGGGGGCAGATACAGGTCATGGGGGGGGGGGGGCAGATACAGGTCATGGGGGAGGAAACATAGCTGTTACTGACAGGGCTATCGACTTTTTAAATATAATTTCATATTGGTTAATGTGTGTCTATAAAATAATTGAATGATTGCATTTCATGTCTGTTATGTGCGCGTAGAATGTCAGATTGAAAAAGTCCTACAAGAGTCTATGAGTGAAGAATGGGACTGGTATGGCAAGGTCTATGAGGGAAGAATGGGATGGGTATGGCGAGGTCTATGAGGGAAGAATGGGATGGGTATGGTGAGGTCTATGAGGGAAGAATGGGATGGGTATGGTAAGGTCTATGAGGGAAGAATGGGATGGGTATGGTGAGGTCTATGAGGGAAGAATGGGATGGGTATGGTGAGGTCTATGAGGGAAGAATGGGATGGGTATGGTGAGGTCTATGAGGGAAGAATGGGATGGGTATGGTGAGGTTTATGAGGGAAGAATGGGATGGGTATGGTGAGGTCTATGAGGGAAGAATGGGATGGGTATGGTGAGGTCTATGAGGGAAGAATGGGATGGGTATGGTGAGGTCTATGAGGGAAGAATGGGATGGGTATGGTGAGGTCTATGAGGGAAGAATGGGATGGGTATGGTGAGGTCTATGAGGGAAGAATGGGATGGGTATGGTGAGGTCTATGAGGGAAGAATGGGGTGGGTATGGTGAAATCTATGAGTGAAGAATGGGACTGGTATGGCAAGGTCTATGAGGGAAGAATGGGGTGGGTATGGTGAGGTCTATGAGGGAAGAATGGGGTGGGTATGGTGAGGTCTATGAGGGAAGAATGGGATGGGTATGGTGAGGTCTATGAGGGAAGAATGGGATGGGTATGGTGAGGTCTATGAGGGAAGAATGGGATGGGTATGGTGAGGTCTATGAGGGAAGAATGGGATGGGTATGGTGAGGTCTATGAGGGAAGAATGGGATGGGTATGGTGAGGTCTATGAGTGAAGAATGGGATGGGTATGGCGAGGTCTATGAGGGAAGAATGGGATGGGTATGGCGAGGTCTATGAGGGAAGAATGGGATGGGTATGGTGAGGTCTATGAGGGAAGAATGGGATGGGTATGGTGAGGTCTATGAGTGAAGAATGGGATGGGTATGGCGAGGTCTATGAGGGAAGAATGGGATGGGTATGGCGAGGTCTATGAGGGAAGAATGGGATGTGTATGGCGAGGTCTATGAGTGAAGAATGGGATGGGTATGGTGAGGTCTATGAGTGAAGAATGGGATGGGTATGGTGAGATCTATGAGGGAAGAATGGGATGGGTATGGTGAGGTCTATGAGGGAAGAATGGGATGGGTATGGCGAGGTCTATGAGTGAAGAATGGGATGGGTATGGTGAGGTCTATGAGTGAAGAATGGGATGGGTATGGTGAGATCTATGAGGGAAGAATGGGATGGGTATGGTGAGGTCTATGAGGGAAGAATGGGGTGGGTATGGTGAGGTCTATGAGTGAAGAATGGGATGGGTATGGCGAGGTCTATGAGTGAAGAATGGGATGGGTATGGCGAGGTCTATGAGGGAAGAATGGGACTGGTATGGCGAGGTCTATGAGTGAAGAATGGGATGGGTATGGTGAGGTCTAGGAGTGAAGAATGGGATGGGTATGGTGAGATCTATGAGGGAAGAATGGGATGGGTATGGTGAGGTCTATGAGGGAAGAATGGGGTGGGTATGGTGAGGTCTATGAGGGAAGAATGGGATGGGTATGGTGAGGTCTATGAGGGAAGAATGGGATGGGTATGGTGAGGTCTATGAGGGAAGAATGGGATGGGTATGGTGAGGTATATGAGGGAAGAATGGGACTGGTATGGCAAGGTCTATGAGGGAAGAATGGGATGGGTATGTTGAGGTCTATGAGGGAAGAATGGGATGGGTATGGTGAGGTCTATGAGGGAAGAATGGGATGGGTATGGTGAGGTCTATGAGGGAAGAATGGGATGGGTATGGTGAGGTCTATGAGGGAAGAATGGGATGGGTATGGTGAGGTCTATGAGGGAAGAATGGGATGGGTATGGTGAGGTCTATGAGGGAAGAATGGGATGGGTATGGTGAGGTCTATGAGGGAAGAATGGGATGGGTATGGTGAGGTCTATGAGGGAAGAATGGGATGGGTATGGTGAGGTCTATGAGGGAAGAATGGGATGGGTATGGTGAGGGAAGAATGGGATGGGTATGGTGAGGTCTATGAGGGAAGAATGGGATGGGTATGGTGAGGTCTATGAGGGAAGAATGGGATGGGTATGGTGAGGTTTATGAGGGAAGAATGGGATGGGTATGGTGAGGTCTATGAGGGAAGAATGGGATGGGTATGGTGAGGTCTATGAGGGAAGAATGGGATGGGTATGGTGAGGTCTATGAGGGAAGAATGGGATGGGTATGGTGAGGTCTATGAGGGAAGAATGGGATGGGTATGGTGAGGTCTATGAGGGAAGAATGGGATGGGTATGGTGAGGTCTATGAGGGAAGAATGGGGTGGGTATGGTGAGGTCTATGAGGGAAGAATGGGATGGGTATGGTGAGGTCTATGAGGGAAGAATGGGGTGGGTATGGTGAGGTCTATGAGGGAAGAATGGGATGGGTATGGTGAGGTCTATGAGGGAAGAATGGGATGGGTATGGTGAGGTCTATGAGGGAAGAATGGGACTGGTATGGCAAGGTCTATGAGGGAAGAATGGGATGGGTATGTTGAGGTCTATGAGGGAAGAATGGGATGGGTATGGTGAGGTCTATGAGGGAAGAATGGGATGGGTATGGTGAGGTCTATGAGGGAAGAATGGGATGGGTATGGTGAGGTCTATGAGGGAAGAATGGGATGGGTATGGTGAGGTCTATGAGGGAAGAACGGGATGGGTATGTTGAGGTCTATGAGGGAAGAATGGGATGGGTATGGTGAGGTCTATGAGGGAAGAATGGGATGGGTATGGTGAGGTCTATGAGGGAAGAATGGGATGGGTATGGTGAGGTCTATGAGGGAAGAATGGGATGGGTATGGTGAGGTCTATGAGGGAAGAATGGGATGGGTATGGTGAGGTCTATGAGGGAAGAATGGGATGGGTATGGTGAGGTCTATGAGGGAAGAATGGGATGGGTATGGTGAGGTCTATGAGGGAAGAATGGGATGGGTATGGTGAGGTCTATGAGGGAAGAATGGGATGGGTATGGTGAGGTCTATGAGGGAAGAATGGGATGGGTATGGTGAGGTCTATGAGGGAAGAATGGGATGGGTATGGTGAGGTCTATGAGGGAAGAATGGGATGGGTATGGTGAGGTCTATGAGGGAAGAATGGGATGGGTATGGTGAGGTCTATGAGGGAAGAATGGGGTGGGTATGGTGAGGTCTATGAGGGAAGAATGGGATGGGTATGGTGAGGTCTATGAGGGAAGAATGGGGTGGGTATGGTGAGGTCTATGAGGGAAGAATGGGATGGGTATGGTGAGGTCTATGAGGGAAGAATGGGATGGGTATGGTGAGGTCTATGAGGGAAGAATGGGATGGGTATGGTGAGGTCTATGAGGGAAGAATGGGATGGGTATGGTGAGGTCTATGAGGGAAGAATGGGATGGGTATGGTGAGGTCTATGAGGGAAGAATGGGATGGGTATGGTGAGGTATATGAGGGAAGAATGGGATGGGTATGGTGAGGTCTATGGCAAGCTGAGGTCAATGTTTGGGAATCTGTGATACTCATCAGTCAATGGAACATAATATCCGGAACAAACGGGAAAGTGACTCCACAGTCCAAACTGAAAACACGTGCCGGGTGATCTGAGATGGTCCCATAAAATATCCCGTATAATGGAAAACAGAAGCCAGAGGAAGACATCAAAGCTTACCAGAGGGCGAGGAATGTGCAGACCCAACTGGCCATTGCAGCACCTGCTGGGGTCAGGTCCATGCTGGGAGCTCTCTTGCTCCATGTCAAAGGCCCTGACCACATGTCAATCCACATACTGGGTACACAGGACATACAGGTAGGCACAGTGCCCAGACAAAGGGGACGCCAGAGCCCAGACGCAAAGCTCAATGCAGAGACACAATGGGGTGGATTTACTAAAGGCAAATAGACTGTGCACTTTGCAAGGGCAGTTGCTCCAGAGCTTAGTAACTGAGGGGAAGCTCTGCTGACTTCCATTATTTATTCACATGCAAGCAAAAATGCTGTTTATTTTCCTTGCATGTGATTGGGTATTCTTTGCAAAGTGAAGCTTCACCTCATTTACCAAGTCCTGGAGCAACTGCCCTTGCAGAGTGCTCAGTCTATTTGCCTTTAAGTTAATCAACCCCAAAGAGAAATGTGTGGCACAGACAGCTCAGGGAGAGGAATGCACAGGACGCCGCGTACTATAAAAACTGTGCTGAAGGTGACGGAGGACGCGGAGTAAATGCAAAACAAAAAAATCTGATACACAGTGCAAAGGTGAAAGTAAACAGAGAGGGGAGCATGTGCAGAGAACTGTACAGAATAACGATCGACAACAGAGCTCCACACACTGATATGTGAGTGCGATATCCGTATACTGAGCTACATTCTGTATACAGCACTGATATGTGAGTGTGATATCCGTATACTGAGCTACATTCTGTATACAGCACTGATATGTGAGTGTGATATCCGTATACTGAGCTACATTCTGTATACAGCACCGATATGTGAGTGTGATATCCGTATACTGAGCTACATTCTGTATACAGCACTGATATGTGAGTGTGATATCCGTATACTGAGCTACAGTATGTATACAGCACTGATATGTGAGTGCGATATCCGTATACTGAGCTACATTCTGTATACAGCACTGATATGTGAGTGTGATATCCGTATACTGAGCTACATTCTGTATACAGCACTGATATGTGAGTGTGATATCCGTATACTGAGCTACATTCTGTATACAGCACTGATATGTGAGTGTGATATCCGTATACAGCACTGATATGTGAGTACGATATCCGTATACTGAGCTACATTCTGTATACAGCACTGATATGTGAGTGCGATATCCGTATACTGAGCTACATTCTGTATACAGCACTGATATGTGAGTGCGATATCCGTATACTGAGCTACATTCTGTATACAGCACTGATATGTGAGTGCGATATCCGTATACTGAGCTACATTCTGTATACAGCACTGATATGTGAGTGCGATATCCGTATACTGAGCTACATTCTGTATACAGCACTGATATGTGAGTGCGATATCCGTATACTGAGCTACATTCTGTATACAGCACTGATATGTGAGTGCGATATCCGTATACTGAGCTACATTCTGTATACAGCACTGATATGTGAGTGCGATATCCGTATACTGAGCTACATTCTGTATACAGCACTGATATGTGAGTGCGATATCCGTATACTGAGCTACATTCTGTATACAGCACTGATATGTGAGTGCGATATCCGTATACTGAGCTACATTCTGTATACAGCACAGATATGTGAGTGCGATATCCGTATACTGAGCTACATTCTGTATACAGCACAGATATGTGAGTGTGATATCCGTATACTGAGCTACATTCTGTATACAGCACTGATATGTGAGTGCGATATCCGTATACTGAGCTACATTCTGTATACAGCACTGATATGTGAGTGCGATATCCGTATACTGAGCTACATTCTGTATACAGCACTGATATGTGAGTGCGATATCCGTATACTGAGCTACATTCTGTATACAGCACTGATATGTGAGTGCGATATCCGTATACTGAGCTACATTCTGTATACAGCACTGATATGTGAGTGCGATATCCGTATACTGAGCTACATTCTGTATACAGCACTGATATGTGAGTGCGATATCCGTATACTGAGCTACATTCTGTATACAGCACTGATATGTGAGTGCGATATCCGTATACTGAGCTACATTCTGTATACAGCACTGATATGTGAGTGCGATATCCGTATACTGAGCTACATTCTGTATACAGCACTGATATGTGAGTGCGATATCCGTATACTGAGCTACATTCTGTATACAGCACTGATATGTGAGTGCGATATCCGTATACTGAGCTACATTCTGTATACAGCACTGATATGTGAGTGCGATATCCGTATACTGAGCTACATTCTGTATACAGCACTGATATGTGAGTGTGATATCCGTATACTGAGCTACATTCTGTATACAGCACTGATATGTGAGTGCGATATCCGTATACTGAGCTACATTCTGTATACAGCACTGATATGTGAGTGTGATATCCGTATACTGAGCTACATTCTGTATACAGCACTGATATGTGAGTGCGATATCCGTATACTGAGCTACATTCTGTATACAGCACTGATATGTGAGTGCGATATCCGTATACTGAGCTACATTCTGTATACAGCACTGATATGTGAGTGCGATATCCGTATACTGAGCTACATTCTGTATACAGCACTGATATGTGAGTGTGATATCCGTATACTGAGCTACATTCTGTATACAGCACTGATATGTGAGTGTGATATCCGTATACTGAGCTACATTCTGTATACAGCACTGATATGTGAGTGTGATATCCGTATACTGAGCTACATTCTGTATACAAGGCTGATATTATTAGTGATATGGAGAAATGTACAGAACAAGCCTCCACCTGTCTCACCATTCCTCATACCTTCTGCCCATACCAGGAGCCCGCACACCCAGTGCCACCCTCTACACACCCCAGGGCACCACACCTTTACAGCGACCCCAGTCACCCAGACCTAGACCAATGAACTTTAGTTCCTCCAAACCTGTGATGAGAGAGAGACAGAGAGGGTGAAAAGAGACAGAGAGGGTGAAAAGAGACAGAGAGGGTGAAAAGAGACAGAGAGGGTGAAAAGAGAGAGAGAGCGAGAGGAAGAGAGAGGAAGGGAAAGACGGAAGAGAGAGGAAGGGAAAGACGGAAGAGAGAGGAAGGGAAAGACGGAAGAGAGAGGAAGGGGGAGAGAGAGAGAGGGGGGGAGAGAGAGAGAGGGGGGGAGAGAGAGAGAGGGGGGAGAGAGAGAGAGAGGGGGAGAGAGAGAGAGGGGGGGAGAGAGAGAGAGAGGGGGGAGAGAGAGAGGGGGGAGAGAGAGAGGGGGGAGAGAGAGAGAGGGGGGAGAGAGAGAGAGAGGGAGAGAGAGAGAGAGAGAGGGAGAGGGGGGAGAGAGGAGAGGGGGAGAGAGAGAGGGGGAGAGAGAGAGAGGGAGGTAGAGAGAGAGGTGAGGGGAGAGAGAGAGGAGGGGAGAGAGAGGGAGGGGAGAGAGAGAGGAGGGGAGAGAGAGAGAGGGGGGGAGAGAGAGAGAGGGGAGAGAGGGGGAGAGAGAGAGAGGGGGGAGGAGAGGGGGGAGAGAGAGGGGGGAAGAGAGAGAGGGGGAAGAGAGAGAGAGGGGGGAAGAGAGAGAGAGGGGAGAGAGAAAGGGGAGAGAGAGAGGGGGGGAGAGAGAGAGGGGGAGAGAAAGGGGGAGAGAGAGAGGGGGGCAGAGAGGGGGGACAGAGAGAGAGGGGGGGACAGAGAGAGAGGGGGGGACAGAGAGAGAGGGGGGACAGAGAGAGAGGGGGGGACAGAGAGAGAGGGGGGGACAGAGAGAGAGGGGGGGACAGAGAGAGAGGAGGGGACAGAGAGAGAGGGGGGGACAGAGAGAGAGGAGGGGACAGAGAGAGAGGGGGGACAGAGAGAGAGGGGGGACAGAGAGAGAGGGGGGACAGAGAGAGAGGGTGGGACAGAGAGAGAGGGGACAGAGGGAGAGGGAGAGAGAAGAGAGAGAGAGAGAAGAGAGAGAGAGAGAAGAGAGGGAGAGAGAGAGATAGGGACAGAGAGAGAGAGAGAGAGAAGAGATAGGGACAGAGAGAGATAAGAGAGAGAAGAGAGAGAGAGAGAAGGGAGAGAGAAGGGAGGAGAGAAAGAGAAACAAAAAAGGAAGAGAAAAAGAAGAGAGGAATTAAGGAGGGGAGGAAATCTGTGCAGTGATTAGAAGTTGTGTTCTCGGGGTTGTCATTTTATGAGGGGGGGGGGTCTGCATAGCCCCCCCTCCTACAGACACAATGGCCCATTCTCACTCTGGGACAACAATTGGCGATACCCCCTCCCCTCCCCCTCCCAACAAGAAGAGAGCCTATAGAGATGGAGATGATCCCAACAATGTCAGTATCACCTGGATGGGCCTCGCAGAGCGCCCCCGGGCCCAGGTGGGGGGGGGGGGGTCATCGCCCTACAGATCACAAAATATCACACCACACTCATTTATGGACGCCCAGGTGCAGAACATCCCCTCCATCCCCCACCCCGGGGGAACCAGATAATGGTAATATTACAGGTGTCAGGCTTTTCGGAATTCTCCAACTTTCCACGATTTCTCTTGGCTGCGTCTAATAAATGTGAATGAGATCAAATCAGAGAGATTGGCGAGAAAGCGTAACAATGAAAATATCCGCCGGGTGCCGAGATCAGAGGAACCCTCCACCGCGCTCCATATATTCCACATATATACAGTATATATCTGATCAGGTGACAGGCGAGCTCCTCGATTAAAGTCCTTCTGATCGTTTGTAACCAATGAAATTATAAAGTCGATCAGCTTCTTGGGAATTCGCAGTGGGTGGGGGATGGTTGAATATATAGGGTTCCAATCCTGAGACAAGGAAGATGCTCCATATGAAGGCCTGTCCCATCTGAATGATGATTGGCTCCTGTCAGAGGGTCGCCATCCAACATGTCAGCGTTACCGGGTCATCCGTTCACAGACAAAACTCCACAGAAAAAAAGTCGGGCTGTGGAAGAACTAGAAGGCTCAGCACGTCCTACCAGCCATGAGCTATACCAAGGTATGCTGGGACTTGTAGTTACCCAGCGGCTGAACCGTGATGTAGCCGTCCATAAGCCAAGATCGATTTTGGGAACCCCTTTACTATTTCCCACTGTTCCTGACAACCACAAAAGGCATCAATCTATAACATTGCCATACACACCCCAATATCTACACTGTGCAATCCTCCCCGCCATACACACCCCAATATCTACACTGTGCAATCCTCCCCGCCATACACACCCCAATATCTACACTGTGCAATCCTCGTCCCCATACACACCCCAATATATACACTGTGCAATCCTCGTCCCCATACACACCCCAATATCTACACTGTGCATTCCTCCCCACCATACACACCCCAATATCTACACTGTGCAATCCTCGTCCCCATACACACCCCAATATCTACACTGTGCATTCCTCCCCACCATACACACCCCAATATCTACACTGTGCAATCCTCCCCGCCATACACACCCCAATATCTACACTGTGCAATCCTCCCCACCATACACACCCCAATATATACACTGTGCAATCCTCGTCCCCATACACACCCCAATATCTACACTGTGCAATCCTCCCCGCCATACACACCCCAATATCTACACTGTGCAATCCTCCCCACCATACACACCCCAATATATACACTGTGCAATCCTCCCCACCATACACACCCCAATATATACACTGTGCAATCCTCCCCACCATACACACCCCAATATCTACACTGTGCAATCCTCCCCGCCATACACACCCCAATATATACACTGTGCAATCCTCCCCACCATACACACCCCAATATCTACACTGTGCAATCCTCCCCGCCATAACCACCCCAATATCTACACTGTGCAATCCTCGTTCCCATACACACCCCAATATCTACACTGTGCAATCCTCCCCGCCATACACACCCCAATATATACACTGTGCAATCCTCCCCACCATACACACCCCAATATCTACACTGTGCAATCCTCCCCGCCATACACACCCCAATATATACACTGTGCAATCCTCCCCACCATACACACCCCAATATCTACACTGTGCAATCCTCCCCGCCATAACCACCCCAATATCTACACTGTGCAATCCTCGTTCCCATACACACCCCAATATCTACACTGTGCAATCCTCCCCGCCATACACACCCCAATATATACACTGTGCAATCCTCCCCACCATACACACCCCAATATATACACTGTGCAATCCTCCCCACCATACACACCCCAATATATACACTGTGCAATCCTCGTCCTCATACACACCCCAATATCTACACTGTGCAATCCTTCCCGCCATCCACACCCCAATATCCACACAACAGATGTCTGCTACACACTGGAATTCTGCAACGACTAAAAAGAGAATATTGCAACATCCAGAGCCCAGAGAAGCCCCCTAGAGAAGAAGCTGGGACCCCCTAGAGAAGAAGCTGGGAACCCCACCTAGAGAAGAAGCCGGGACCCCCCTAGAGAAGAAGAAGCCGGGACCCCCCTAGAGAAGAAGAAGCCGGGACCCCCCTAGAGAAGGAGCTGGGACCCCTAGAGAAAAAGCTGGGACCCCCCTAGAGAAGAAGCTGGGACACCCTAGAGAAGAAGCTTGGACCCCCCTAGAGAAGAAGCTGGGACCACCCCAGTACCTGCTCACCTTTCCCCTGGAAGCAGCAGCAGCATCGCTCATAGATCCAGCGCGGGGAGCAGATAGGGGGGTCACTTCCACTCTTCATCTTCTCCTAAATCGTCTCATGACCGGGGCACAGCGGGGGCACCAGAGACCAAGAGACACACACAGTGTGCAGAGCAGAGGCGAGCTGAGGAATGGAAGGACACCCTGCAGGGCAGGAGGAGGCAGAGCCAGGGAGGAGCAACCAGTGTGTCAGCGAGTCGCTGGCTGCCCGTCTCTCTGTACACTGATACAGTCACCAGGAAACTGCTACAATCTCTCCACCTGTATTCAACGATACAACCATCTGCCTGTATCCGATGTACAATCTCTCCGCCTGTATCCAATGTACAATCTCTCCCCCTGTATCCGATGTACAATCTCTCCGCCTGTATCCAATCTACACTGTCTCCACCTGTATCCAATCTACAATCTCTCCACCTGTATCCAATGTACAATCTCTCCCCCTGTATCCAATGTACAATCTCTCCCCCTGTATCCAATGTACAATCTCTCCCCCTGTATCCAATGTACAATCTCTCCACCTGTATCCAATGTACAATCTCTCCACCTGTATCCAATGTACAATCTCTCCACCTGTATTCAACGATACAACCATCCCCCTGTATCCAATGTACAATCTCTCCCCCTGTATCCAATGTACAATCTCTCCCCCTGTATCCAATGTACAATCACTCCCCCTGTATCCAATGTACAATCTCTCCCCCTGTATCCAATGTACAATCTCTCCGCCTGTATCCAATGTACAATCTCTCCGCCTGTATCCAATGTACAATCTCTCCCCCTGTATCCAATGTACAATCTCTCCCCCTGTATCCAATGTACAATCACTCCCCCTGTATCCAATGTACAATCTCTCCCCCTGTATCCAATGTACACTCTCTCCGCCTGTATCCGATGTACAATCTCTCCGCCTGTATCCAATGTACAATCTCTCCCCCTGTATCCAATGTACACTCTCTCCGCCTGTATCCGATGTACAATCTCTCCGCCTGTATCCGATGTACAATCTCTCCCCCTGTATCCGATGTACAATCTCTCCCCCTGTATCCGATGTACAATCTCTCCCCCTGTATCCGATGTACAATCTCTCCCCCTGTATCCGATGTACAATCTCTCCCCCTGTATCCAATGTACAATCTCTCCCCCTGTATCCAATGTACAATCTCTCCCCCTGTATCCAATGTACAATCTCTCCCCCTGTATCCGATGTACAATCTCTCCCCCTGTATCCGATGTACAATCTCTCCGCCTGTATCCAATGTACAATCTCTCCGCCTGTATCCAATGTACAATCTCTCCGCCTGTATCCAATGTACAATCTCTCCCCCTGTATCCGATGTACAATCTCTCCCCCTGTATCCGATGTACAATCTCTCCCCCTGTATCCGATGTACAATCTCTCCCCCTGTATCCGATGTACAATCTCTCCCCCTGTATCCGATGTACAATCTCTCCCCCTGTATCCGATGTACAATCTCTCCCCCTGTATCCGATGTACAATCTCTCCCCCTGTATCCGATGTACAATCTCTCCCCCTGTATCCAATGTACAATCTCTCCCCCTGTATCCGATGTACAATCTCTCCCCCTGTATCCAATGTACAATCTCTCCCCCTGTATCCGATGTACAATCTCTCCCCCTGTATCCGATGTAAATCTCTCCGCCTGTATCCGATTGTACATCATATACAGGCGGTGAGATTGTACATCATATACAGGCGGAGAGATTGTACCATCACTCCGCCTGTATCCAATGTACAATCTCTCCCCCTGTATCCAATGTACAATCTCTCCCCCTGTATCCGATGTACAATCTCTCCCCCTGTATCCGATGTACAATCTCTCCCCCTGTATCCGATGTACAATCTCTCCCCCTGTATCCGATGTACAATCTCTCCCCCTGTATCCGATGTACAATCTCTCCCCCTGTATCCAATGTACAATCTCTCCCCCTGTATCCAATGTACAATCTCTCCCCCTGTATCCAATGTACAATCTCTCCCCCTGTATCCAATGTACAATCTCTCCCCCTGTATCCAATGTACAATCTCTCCCCCTGTATCCGATGTACAATCTCTCCCCCTGTATCCGATGTACAATCTCTCCGCCTGTATCCGATGTACAATCTCTCCGCCTGTATCCGATTGTACATCATATACAGGCGGAGAGATTGTACATCATATACAGGCGGAGAGATTGTACCATCACTCCGCCTGTATCCAATGTACAATCTCTCCCCCTGTATCCGATTGTACATCGGATACAGGCGGAGTGATTGTACCATCGGATACAGGGGGAGAGATTGTACATTGGATACAGGCGGAGTGATGGTACAATCTCTCCGCCTGTATATGATGTACAATCTCTCCCCCTGTATATGATGTACAATCGGATACAGGCGGAGTGATTGTACATCGGATACAGGCAGAGTGATTGTACATCGGATACAGGCGGGGTGATTGTACATCGGATACAGGCGGGGTGATTGTACATCGGATACAGGGGGAGAGATTGTACATCGGATACAGGCGGAGTGATTGTACATCGGATACAGGCGGAGTGATTGTACATCGGATACAGGCGGAGTGATTGTACATCGGATACAGGCGGAGTGATTGTACATCGGATACAGGCGGAGTGATTGTACATCGGATACAGGGGGAGAGATTGTACATCGGATACAGGGGGAGAGATTGTACATCGGATACAGGGGGAGAGATTGTACATCGGATACAGGGGGAGAGATTGTACATCGGATACAGGCGGAGTGATTGTACATCGGATACAGGGGGAGAGATTGTACATCGGATACAGGGGGAGAGATTGTACATCGGATACAGGCGGAGTGATTGTACATCGGATACAGGCGGAGTGATTGTACATCGGATACAGGGGGAGTGATTGTACATCGGATACAGGCGGAGTGATTGTACATCGGATACAGGGGGAGAGATTGTACATCGGATACAGGGGGAGAGATTGTACATCGGATACAGGCGGAGTGATTGTACATCGGATACAGGCGGAGTGATTGTACATCGGATACAGGGGAAGTGATTGTACATCAGATACAGGCGGAGTGATTGTACATCGGATACAGGGGGAGAGATTGTACATTGGATACAGGCGGAGTGATTGTACATCGGATACAGGCGGGGTGATTGTACATCGGATACAGGGGGAGAGATTGTACATCGGATACAGGCGGAGTGATTGTACATCGGATACAGGCGGAGTGATTGTACATCGGATACAGGGGAAGTGATTGTACATCGGATACAGGCGGAGTGATTGTACATCGGATACAGGGGAAGTGATTGTACATCGGATACAGGCGGAGTGATTGTACATCGGATACAGGCGGAGTGATTGTACATCGGATACAGGCGGAGTGATTGTACATCGGATACAGGGGAAGTGATTGTACATCGGATACAGGCGGAGTGATTGTACATCGGATACAGGGGAAGTGATTGTACATCGGATACAGGCGGAGTGATTGTACATCGGATACAGGGGGAGAGATTGTACATTGGATACAGGCGGAGTGATTGTACATCGGATACAGGCGGGGTGATTGTACATCGGATACAGGGGGAGAGATTGTACATCGGATACAGGCGGAGTGATTGTACATCGGATACAGGCGGAGTGATTGTACATCGGATACAGGGGGAGAGATTGTACATCGGATACAGGCGGAGTGATTGTACATCGGATACAGGCGGAGTGATTGTACATCGGATACAGGGGAAGTGATTGTACATCGGATACAGGCGGAGTGATTGTACATCGGATACAGGGGAAGTGATTGTACATCGGATACAGGGGGAGTGATTGTACATCGGATACAGGCGGAGTGATTGTACATCGGATACAGGGGAAGTGATTGTACATCGGATACAGGGGGAGAGATTGTACATCGGATACAGGCGGAGTGATTGTACATCGGATACAGGCGGAGTGATTGTACCATCTCACCCCCTGTATCCGATGTACAATTTCTCCCCCTGTATCCAATGTAGGGCTGAATCAACTAATCGATTAATCAACAACTAATCGATTATGAAATTAATCGATTACCATTTTCATAATCGATTAATCGGCCAACTAACATAATGAGTTTAAAAAACAAAAATTAGCCCTTTATAGTACAAAAAGAGCAAATCTCTACTGTAAATTTTACTTTCACTGTCCCACAGTAAAAAATTAACCCCTTACAGTAGATTATTTGCTCTTTTTGTACTCATTTTATTTTTTTTAACCCCATTATGTTACTAAACATCTCAGGCCTGGGTCACACCTCTGTGTTTTTTGCAGAAACACACAACAGTTAATTTACATGGTTTCCTATGGGACACGTTCACATCCATGATTTTTTTCAGCTGCTGCGTATTTGGAAAGGGCAAGGACTTTTCTTTTAACGCAAAATGGTGCTATTTTTTTTTTTTCAATATACTTCAATAGAGAAGCTGCAGAAAAGTATGTAATGCGTTTTTGCGTCAATTTGTGTTTTTTTTAATCTGCCCAACAACAAGTTGGCCAAAAAAAAGAAAAAAATGCAAATCGCAGCAAAATTCCCTTTTTTCCCCCCTTTATGGTTATTAACCGATTAATCGAAACAATAATCGGCCAACTAATCGATTATGAAAATAATCGTTAGTTGCAGCCCTAATCCAATGTACAATCCCTCCGCCTGTATCGGGCGTACAATCCCTCCGCCTGTATCGGGCGTACAATCCCTCCGCCTGTATCGGGCGTACAATCACTCCGCCTGTATCCGATGTACAATCCCTCCGCCTGTATCGGACGTACAATCACTCCGCCTGTATCGGACGTACAATCACTCCGCCTGTATCGGACGTACAATCCCTCCGCCTGTATCGGACGTTCAATCCCTCCGCCTGTATCGGACGTACAATCACTCCGCCTGTATCGGACGTACAATCACACCGCCTGTATCGGACGTACAATCACACCGCCTGTATCGCACGTACAATCACTCTGCCTGTATCGGACGTACAATCACTCCGCCTGTATCGGACGTACAATCACTCCGCCTGTATCGGACGTACAATCACTCCGCCTGTATCGGGCGTACAATCACTCCGCCTGTATCGGGCGTACAATCACTCCGCCTGTATCGGGCGTACAATCACTCCGCCTGTATCGGACGTACAATCTCTCCGCCTGTATCGGACGTACAATCACTCCGCCTGTATCGGACGTACAATCTCTCCTGCCTGTATCGGACGTACAATCTCTCCGCCTGTATCGGACGTACAATCTCTCCGCCTGTATCGGACGTACAATCACTCCGCCTGTATCGGACGTACAATCACTCCGCCTGTATCGGACGTACAATCACTCCGCCTGTATCGGACGTACAATCACTCCGCCTGTATCGGACGTACAATCACTCCGCCTGTATCGGACGTACAATCTCTCCGCCTGTATCCAATGATACAGTCGCTGCAATCTGATACAATCCTCTTGGATTTGATTCAAGGACCCCGGTGCTGCCATGCAGACGTTTTAACTGCTGAGCCACTCTGCTTAATGCTTAATGCTCAGTAAAACGCAGTGCCATTAAAAAACGCGCGTCAATGAACATGTGATGTGGATGAGCCCTTCCACTTGTGCTGCCAAGTTGGAAAATTCATCCTCTCTCCCATCACAGCGAGGCAGTGAAGGGGTTAATTCACATGATTGGCTCCCCTCGGCCGGTTTTGCGGCGCTCAGGGAACAGGACCTCTTTTGTTTTCTCTGAGGATTATAAAGAGGAACTTCTTATCTGCTGCGTTCGCTTCACCGACCGTCCCTCCGAATAGACAGCCAATGGCGGGGTGCATTTCAGGCTTCAGCGAAGAGAAGCGTCTAATACGGCGATGATTTGGCGATAATGATTTTCCCAATATTGACTTTTCTGTTTGTTGCGCTTTGCCAGGTTTTGCTGCCAAATCTCCAGAAGGTTTGTAAACATTTGGCGCTGTGATTTCGGCACAAAGTAAAATGCAGACAATACGAAAACTTGCTGAAAAGTCTTTTGGATACCAAGTAGATTTTGTGGGATCAATCGTTTCCATGCAAATGTCAAAATATGGCGGAAAGTGAGCGCAAGGCCAAACCGTCGTCCGAGTGAGAAGAGTTTTAAAATGACCATTTGTATATTCGGGTTCAACAGATCGAGGGTGGGGGGGGAGGGGGAGAATTATACATTTTGTTTCACAGTACTGAGCAGTGAGGTCATCAGAGAGATTTATTATGAGATCGCAATTTAGGGCCTTTTTCACACCAATAGGTTTCTGATATGTAAACGGAAGAAAATGACGAAAAAAATGTAACCCAAAATATTATGGAACTCTTCAAACCCGTGCGCTGCAGGTGCCGTGCGTTTCTAAAAGTCCTGCATGCTGCATCTTTGGTGCACCAAAATACAAATTTCCGAAAGATTTCTATTGAAAACACATAAAAAATGCACCCATGGTGAGGATTGGGGTGTTTTTTGAATCCCACGCCCAAATTTCACAGGAGCGTGACTGGAGGCAAGAGTTCAATCTGATCTATTCTATCTTATCCTATCTATCTTATCTTTCTTTCCATCTTATCTTTCTTTCTATCTTATCTTTCTTTCTTATCTTTCTATCTATTTTATCTTTCTATCTCATCTTTCTTTCTATCTTATCTTTCTTTCTATCTTATCTTTCTTTCTATCTTATCTTTCTTTCTATTTTATCTTTCTATCTTATCTTATCTTTCTATCTTATCTTTCTATCTTATCTTTCTATCTTATCTTTCTATCTTATCTTTCTATCTATCCTCATCTATTTTATCCATCTTATTCTATCTCATCCATCAATATTATCTATTCCATGAATCTCATCTTTCTATCTATCCCTATCTTATCTATTTTGTCTAACAATCATATCCATCCATCTTATCCTATTGATCTATCCTTCTCTATTACAGCAATCTTATCTATCCTATTTTGTCTATCAATCTTATCTATTCCATCGACAGTATCAATCGATCTACCTAATCAATTTTATCTATATATCTATATCTATTCTATCTTATTCTATTTATCTTATCTTTTCAATCTACTCCATCAATTTTATCTATCCATCCTTATTTCATCTATTTGTCGATCTATTCTATCTACAGTATCTATCTATCTATAGCAGGGGTTCCCAACCTTTTGGAAAGCGGGGGCCACTTAAGGGACTAAGTAATCGGTCGCGGGCCACAATGAGCGGAGCGGGTGGATGGCAGCCCACCCTACTCTATAGAGCCCACTCTATTCTTTTTTTTTTTCAGCGGATCGGATTGGAGGTAGGCATTTGTAAACGGACACAAGTTCATTTACATCTGCCACTCCTTAGAGGTGAATGGAAGGGCCGATTGGGTCGGACTGACCGTGTGAAAGGGGCCCTAAGGCTGCTTTCACACTGATGCACTGTTGTTTACCCGCACTGCGGGCGCAGCACAGTTCACCTGCGGCTTTTCTTCAGGTTAGCTGCACTTTGCCATAGACTCCTATCATATCCTGTAGGTGTGGTGCACTTTCAGAAAGCTCACCAAACTCGCAGGTAACAGAAGTCTATGGCTCAGTGCAGGTAACCCGCAGGTGTTCTGCTCTGCACCTGCCGATCAGTTTGAAAGCAGCCCAGTAACCACTGCAGAATAGATATGCCCATTTATACACTGTGATTTTATTAATAAACTTGCCTTTAATAACAGTATTCTATTCTATTCCATACCTGAGCAGGAGGTCGCAGGCCACATCAGAGGGCTCCGCGGGCCACATGTGGCCCCCCGGGCCACTGGTTGGGCACCCCTGATCTATAGTATCTGTCACTCTGTCTCTCCATATCTATTCTGTCTATGAATCTTATCCTATTTATCTCATCTATTATATCCTATCAATCGCATCCATCAATCGCATCCATCAATCGCATCCATCAATCGCATCCATCAATCTCAACCATCAATCTCAACCATCAATCTCAACCATCAATCGCATCCATCAATCGCATCCATCAATCGCATCCATCAATCGCATCCATCAATCGCATCCATCAATCTCAACCATCAATCGCATCCATCAATCTCAACCATCAATCTCATCCATCAATCGCATCCATCAATCGCATCCATCAATCGCATCCATCAATCGCATCCATCAATCGCATCCATCAATCGCATCCATCAATCGCATCTTGTTCTTTTTCTCTCTATCCTCAGCTATTCTATCAATCTTATCTATCCTTTCTATCTACTCAATCAAACTTATCTTCTTATCTTATCTTTCTGTATATCTTTATCTTATCTATTTGTCTATCAATCGTATCTATTCTATCTACAGTATCTATCCATCTCGTCTATCTGATTCTGTACCCATATCTATTCTATCTGATCTATCTTATCCAATTTATCTTATTAATTCTATCTACTCTATCAATCTTATCTTTCTATCTATCCTTATCTCATCTACAGGTATTTGTAGATCAATAGTATCTATTCTATCTACAGTATATCTATAGTATCCATCTATCTACAGTATCTGTCTGTCCATCAATCTTATCCTACTTATCTTTCTATATATCCTTATCTTATCTATTTGTCCATCAATCGTATCTATTCTATCTACAGTAACTACCTACCTATCCATCCATCCTTATCAATCTATCCTCATCTATTATATCTATCTTTTCTAGCTACTCAGACAATCTTATCTTTCTATCCATCTTTATCTTATCTATTTGTCTATCTATTCGATCTACAGTATCTGTCTATCTATCCATATCTATTCTGTCTATCAATCTTATCCTATTTACCTTATCTATCAATCTTATCTTCTTCTTTTTCTCTCTATCCTCATCTATTCTATCAATCTTATCTATCCTCTCCCATCTATCCTTTCTATCTACTCCAGTGGTTCTCAACTCCTGTCCTCAGGACCCACTAACAGGCCAGATTTTAAGTATTACTTTGGTGAGATGCAGACTAGAATACTGCAATTCCTGAGCAGCAAATTATATCACCTGTGATGCATTTCAGTTATCTTGCAAACCTGGCCTGTTGGCGGGCCCTGAGGACTGGAGTTGAGAACCACTGCTCTACTCAATCAAACTTATCTTCTTATCTTATCTTTCTATATATCTTTATCTGATCAATTTGTCTATCAATCTTATCTATTCTATCTACAGTATCTATCCATCTCGTCTATCTGATTCTGTACCCATATCTATTCTATCAATCTGATCTATCTTATCCTACTTATCTTATCAATTCTATCTTCTCTATTAATCTTATCTTTCTATCTATCTGTATCTCATCTATTTGTATATCTATACTATCTATTTTATCTACAGTATATCTATAGTATCTATTCTATCTACAGTATATCTATAGTATCTATTCTATCTACAGTATATCTATAGTATCTATTTTATCTACAGTATACAGTATCTATCTATAGTATCTATTCTATCTACAGTATATCTATAGTATCTATTTTATCTACAGTATACAGTATCTATCTATAGTATCTATTCTATCTACAGTATATCTATAGTATCTATTCTATCTACAGTATACAGTATCTATCTATAGTATCTATTCTATCTACAGTATATCTATATTATCTCTCTGTCTATCCATCCCTATATATTCTGTCTGTCTATCAATCTTATTCTATTTATCTTTCTTTCTATCCTTATCTTATCTATTTGTCTATCAATCATATCTGTCTATCTACAGTATCTACCTACCTATCTATCCACCCATCCTTATCTATTCTATCTACAGTATCTACCTACCTACCTATCTATCCATCCTTATCTATTCTATCCATCTTTTCTAGCTACTCAGACAATCTCATCTTTCTATCCATCTTTATCTCATCTATTTGTCTACCAATCTTATCTATTCTATCTACAGTATCTTTGTAATCTATTTTATCCAATCTTATCTATCCATCATCTATCCTTTCTAGATAGTCTATCCCTGTATGGTTACACTATCTCCTCTATTACTATTCTGCCTCATTGGGTCCCAAGTTTTATGCCCCGTACACACGATCCGAAAATCGGACGACAGATCGTTCAACTTTTTTTGCTTACTAGTCACAAGTAGAAACTGAATAGGTTACTAAAGTCACGAAAATTCCCGTATGACAAAAAAAAAAAAAAAAATCGGAAGTGATGTCAGGTGTTGTCATGTATTTGTATTGTATTTTCGGACGGCAACTCTACTGACTAAACAAAAATCGTACGGTCTGGTATCGTACGAGGAAAATTTTTATGCTCGTCGGATCGAATATTATCGGATGAACTGTCGTGATACTGTACTAACGATCCGATTACCGTACGATCGCGTCATAAGCGGTATTCTTCGTCCGATTTTCGGATCGTGTGTACGAGCCATTACTCTGATGGGGGTCTCTCCCACTCAGGGGTCCCGGTAAGGTGAGTATGAATATACGCAGACAGGGGATGTGTAGTTTTTCTTGATTACGCGAACACAACCCTCCCCTCCCCCCGTGGTAATTTGGACATTTTGAAAATTACTGTATGGATAAATCTTAATTACAGTATATACTCGAGTATAAGCCGACCTGAATATAAGCCGAGGCACCTAATTTTACCAAAAAAAATTGGGAAAGCTTATTGACTCGAGTATAAGCCTAGGGTGTCCATGTGCATGCCTCACTGTGCCCATGACTAGACTGATGTTTAACATGGGAGTCTATGGAAGGGGTGCCCGGCTTTGAAAAATCGGTGCTCCCTGGCCGTGGGTCCCCCAGACAAAAAGCTTTGCACACTTATAGAGGAGAAATGGGGCTACATGTGTGCCAAGTTTTGGGTCCAGGGGACCAACGAACGGCCGGTACTGGGTCCTAAAATTCACCAGAGAAATTACCGTTTAACATGGGAGTCTATGGAAGGGGTGCCCGGCTTTGAAAAATCGGTGCTCCTCAGGCAAAAAACTTTGCACACTTGTAAAGGAAGAGTGGAGCTACATGTGTGCCAAGCTTGGGGTCCAGGGGACCTACGGCCGGCCAATACTGGGTCCCCAAAGTCCGGGAGATCAGGCGCAAAAAGGTGACTTGAGTATAAGCCGAGGGGGGCATTTTCAGCACAAAAAAATGTGCTGAAAAACTCGGCTTATACTCGAGTATATACGGTATGTTCTGTTTTTTATGAAGTGTCTCTTTAAATATTGTGGCTTCCTGATGAAGCAATTAGCGAAACGCGTGTGAAAAGCATCCTTCAGCCTTGAAGTCCCAGGTTTCCATTCTTTGAATCTTCCCCTTACTCTATAGAAGTCATGTTTTCCATACACTGCACTGATGATGGCCAACAAACCTGAAACATACGTCTGCAGTTTGGAATAAATATCTCTATAATATTTGGCTATATATTCCCATCATACACTGGCAGTTCTGGATGTACAGATATGATTTGCATGGCTCCGCCCACTGTCCTAAAATGAGGAACGATTCTCTAATTTTGGGATATATGATGGAAATCAGACATGTGACCTTCTTTGCTGTGCTGCAGACATTTGGAACAGATCGCTCCCTCTGGTCTATAAGTGATGTGTAGCGGCGATTATTAGCGAATATGATTGCACACAGGGCCGCCATCAGGGGGGTACAGGCAGTACACTTGTAAGGGGCACGGAGGTCCCCAGGGGCCCGGATGGCAACCCCCTTTTATTTATTTATTTTTGTAAGGGGCCCAAAGGTCCCCAGGGCCCCGGATGGAAACCCCCCCCCCCCCTTTTTTTAATAATTATTTTTTTTTCCATTTAATTTTTTTTTCTTAATTTTTTTTTTGTAAGGGGTTTAGAGCAGTGTTTCTCAAGTCCAGTCCTCAAGGCGCCCCCCAACAGGTCATGTTTTCAGGATTTCCCTCAGATGAAACTGCTAAGGCAGTGAAACTGATCAAATCACCTGTGCAAAATAATGGAAAACCTGAAAACATGACCTGTTGGGGCGCCTTGAGGACTGGAGTTGAGAAACGCTGGTTTAGAGGTCCCAAGATGCCTGGAGGTCCCCGGCAACCCCCCTTTTTTTATCATTTTTTTTTTTAATTAAATGTTTTTTTTTTTGTTTTTTTTTTGTAAGGGGCCCAGAGGCCCAAGGGTCCCCAGGGCCCCGAATGGAAACCCCCCTTTTTTTATATATTTTTTTTAAATTACATTTATTTTTTATTTTTTTTTTATTTTTTTTGTAAGGGGCCCAGAGGCCCGGAGGTCCCCAGGGCCCCGGATGGCAACCCACCTTTTTTTTTTGTTCTTTTGGGGGTTTTTTTTTGTTCGCCAGCACCCAAAGCCCCCCCGACCTCAATTTGCGGCGGCAGCACCTCCCGCTTCCCAATTCGTGGCGGCACCCGCCCCCCCCCCCCCCCCGGTTCTCCTCTGCTCCAGGGGGCCCATGCCTGAAGCTGTGTAAGGGGCCCCAAAATTCCTGATGGCGGCCCTGATTGCACAACGCTACAAATGTGAGCGATTAATCGCTGCCGCGCACTACTTGTGTTCTCACTCCACATTTCTCCCTATATGTGTACCCATTGCAGAGAACGGCCAGCGCTCCTTTCATCGCAGGACGGGCCCATTCACAACAGACTGGAGACACCTAGAGGCAAAATAGAAGTACTGCGGAGGACAGCTTTGGGTTGAAGGTAAATATTGCAGCAAAAGCTGTTGCACTGCGGAGCCATTCATTGTGAATGAGCACCAACACCCGCAAAAGCCACGAAAAGCAGTACAATGCATGCCGTGCAGGGCGTTAGAGGAAAATATAAGCCGCCCCATTTTTTGCAGGCACTGTGGGGCGATTCGGCTCATTTATTGTAATCGCTGGGCTGCTAAAAAGCGCCGTACACCAACGCATGCGTTACAGCACACAGAGCCATGGTATGAATGGGCCAGATGGACAGATATGAATCCCCAGCCCAGCGTTGTTACCAGCAAGTAGAAGTGCAGGCGACGCGGTGTACACAGAACTGTAATGAACAGACAAGTGTTGTCACCCTCTTGTATGTGGTTTTTGGGGGCGGAGTTACAAAGCTATGTGTGTTTACTTGTGCAATTTAGCCGTTTGGCTAGAGATGTCCTTTTCAGCAAAAATCCAGCCAAAAAGAACCAGATAACAATAAATCGCTCAAGTAAAAGATAAAAACGCAGCTTTTGCTGCAATATTCAACTTCAATCCAAAGCTGTCCCTCTACCAGTACCTTTTTTTTTCTGCCACTAGGTGCCCCCAGTCTGATGCCCAGCATCATTCACTGGCTTCCTCACCCAGCAAACTACATCAGCACCTCGGTCACTTTGCTCTCTCCTCCTATCAGCACGTTCCTCATGTTGATAGGCGGAGTTACAAAGGTTATGTGCATTACTCGCGGATTTAGCCGTTTTGCTAGAAATGTCCCTTTTCAGTATAAATCCAGCCAAAAAATAACCAGATGACAATGAATAGCTCATTAAAAAAAAAAAAAAAAGCTTCTGCTGCAATATTCATCTTTAATCCAAAGCTGTCCTCTGCAGTACTTCTTTTTTGCCTCTAGGTGTCCTCATTCTAACATCCTGCATCATTCACCATCTTAGGCTCTGCAAGTACCTGAATGTGACCTGGTACCTCCCCCCTTGCAGTCCCTTTACAGCACAGCTCAGACTGAGAAGGGGGGGGGAAGCAGCACAATGAGCCAATCAATCCATGTGCTGACAATGAGCAAGCTGATAGGAGAAGAGAGCAGAGTACTGTGCAACGGTGCTCGTTCACCTGCTTCTGCTGAGCTCAGGCTATCATGAACCCGCAGCAGACAGATGAGCACCACTGTACAGCGCTCTGCTCTCTCCTCCTATCAGCATGCATCAGCACATAAACTGATTGGCTTATTGTGCTGCTTCTCCCTTCCCCAGTCTGAGCTCCGCCGTACAGGGACTGAAAAAGGGGGAGGGGGACCAGGTCACATTCAGGTACTTACACAGCCTGAGATCAGGATCTCAGACTGAGGACATCTAGTGGCTGAAAAGAAGTACTGTGGGGGGGCAGTTTTGGATTGAAGGTGAATATTGCAGCAAAAGCTGATGTAATTAATTAGTGACTTTTTATATCTGCCTAAATTTTTGCTTTATTTTCAATTATTGCAGGCAGGGGCGGCATCACGTTATCGCCCCCCCCCCCCCGGAGAATCACATGTTATGGCTGGGGTTGGTTGGTTGGGGTTGGGCCCCTCCGAAGCATCACATGTGAGTTTGGGGCCCTCCGGGGCATCTATATAGAAGCTCTTCTATCAGATCCAATACTTGGGCGTCGTACGGGGCGCTCTCGGCGCGTTGCCGGGTGACTCAGGCTGTACGCGGCTCAGGTTTAGGCGCCGTATTTACTCTGCTTATCTCCTCTCTATTCAATCCAAAACTCCATCCAGAAAATAGGAAATAGTTTCCCCCATTCTGGTGTCGTGGCTGTGAAAACAAAATCCCGCAGTTTATACGAATCCGCTGACCCGCGCTTCCTCTTCCTGTGACATCACTGTGACCTCATCGCCGCACAAAATGAGACAGATAGAGCGTTATTAAAAAAAAAAAAAAATCCATTCTTCTCCGTGTAATTCTGCAGCCACAGCGAATGTCTGGAGAGGATACACAGGTCGAAATGGCGCCAAATGGCGATCGCTCAACATCGGAAAGATAAATAAGGAAATGGGCCCCTCCCGGTGGTGTATGGAGGTACAATAATATTTAAATAAATGTTACCAAAATGGCAGCAGACGGGTCACATCCTACACCTGTCCGATAAGGAATCACGCCGCAAACATGTGTTGTTTTTTTTGTGCCTTTTTTATGTTATTTTTTTTTTGATTATTTCTACTTTCATCGATGACATTACATCCAGGCATCACAAAATCAATTCTGATAAAGGGGGTGTGACCCCCAGAAACATGTTGGATTTCTCACACTGTTTATCATTCAGTAAAATATCCTTCTGGACTTTATCACTATTGGTGTGGTGGCAACCATTCTACGTTTTATATATATCAGATATATGGTGTCATGCCACGTAATGAGTCTGCAGGATGGCGCGTGTAATGGAAAAAGATGGCCGACCTGTATGGAAGGGTCTCCCAATCCAACTGAAGCCCCCCAATATCAGGCAATATGGAATCCGCCAGCAGGGGGAGATATCATTAGCATGGGAATTTTAGGATGTGGCGGTAGGAATGTACGGAGATGGATTTGGTGACTAATCGATACTTCCTATTGATCTCTGATAATCACTTTCCTGGAGAGGGAGATGCTTGGTGGGAGGGTGCGGATACCAGGAAGGGTTGTCAGAATAAAGGCTCCCAGCATGCACTGCAAAATTAATGTGACGTCGTCCGGGGTCACGGACATAGAACATTTCTTACTGGAAGCCGGGAGGAATGTGGAGGAACCCGTCCCGTCACCTGAAATACGAGTTCCATTCTGATGTCCCCTGAGAACTGTGACAATCAGTTCTCTAGAGGTGAAAGGTGAAATTTCAGGGAAACAGCGGAGTGACATAAACCTTCAGGGGGCCACACAGTGTCTGAGGGCCACACCTTCTAAATTCCAGAAAGATTACAGCACTTGACTAAATTATCATAAAAGTATTAACTGCAACATATTATCCCATTTCCAGAAGTATTTATCTGTAAATGATGGAAGGAAGTGTCGCTTATCTACATCAGGGGTCTCCAAACTTTTGAAACAAAGTGCCAGTTTACTGCCCTTCACACATTAGCGGGTCAGGACTTTAGCCATTGGGCACAGAAAATGCCAAAGGCTTGGTGGTCAGCGGGGGTAAAAAAAATTACACGTTGGGATCATGGGGAGGAATGGCGCCCCATCGTTGGGGGGGGGGGTCAGCGGAAGGAATCGTGCCCCATCGTTGGGGGGGGGTCAGTGGGAGAAACCGCGCCCCATCGTTGGGGGTCAGCGGAAGGAATCGCGCCCCATCGTTGGGGGTCAGCGGGAGGAATCGCGGACCCATTTGTGGGGGGTCAGCGGGAGGAATCGCACCCCATCGTGGGGGGTCAGCGGGAGGAATCGCGCCCCATCGTGGGGGGTCAGCGGAAGGAATCGCGCCCCATCGTGGGGGGTCAGCGGGAGGAATCGCGGACCCATTTGTGGGGGGTCAGCGGGAGGAATCGCGCCCCATCGTGGGGGGTCAGCGGGAGGAATCGCGGACCCATCGTGGGGGTCAGCGGGAGGAATCGCGCCCCACCGTGGGGGGTCAGCGGGAGGAATCGCGGACCCATCGTGGGGGTCAGCGGGAGGAATCGCGCCCCATCGTGGGGGGTCAGCGGGAGGAATCGCGCCCCATCGTGGGGGGGCAGCGGGAGGAATCGCGCCCCATCGTGGGGGGGCAGCGGGAGGAATCGCGCCCCATCGTGGGGGGGCAGCGGGAGGAATCGCGCCCCATCATTGGGGGTCAGCGGGAGGAATCGCGCCCCATCGTTGGGGGTCAGCGGGAGGAATCGCGCCCCATCGTTGGGGGTCAGCGGGAGGAATCGCGCCCCATTCGTTGGGGGTCAACGGGAGGAATCGCGCCCCATTCGTTGGGGGTCAACGGGAGGAATAGCGCCCCATCGTTGGGGGTCAGGGGAAGGAATAGTTATCTATCTCTGTTGTCAGTGGAAGGAATAGTGCCCCAAGGGCCGGATCAAGTAAAGGAAAGGGCCACGTCTGGCCCCCGGGCCACAGTTTGGAGACCCCTGAACTAGAGCACAGCTGGGAGAAAATAGGATTTTTATAACAGCTTACCTGTAAAATCCTTTTCTTGGAGTACATCACGGGACACAGAGCGGCATAGTCATTACTATGTGGGTTATATAGATACCTTCAGGTGCTGGCACTGGCAACTTCCAAACCGGAAGTACCCTCCCCTATATAAGCCCCTCCCATCCGGGAGTACCTCAGTTTTGTAGCAAAGCAATAAGTGTCCCCAAAAGAGGGGTGGGAGCTCTGTGTCCCGTGATGTACTCCAAGAAAAGGATTTTACAGGTAAGCTGTTATAAAAATCCTATTTTCTTTCTCGTACATCACGGGACACAGAGCAGCATAGTCATTACTATGTGGGACGTCCCAAAGCAATGCCCAATGAGGGGGGGGGGGGATACACCATACATAAGCTGAGCGCTATCAGACATGAGGATCTTTTGCGGCCTGCAACACACTGCGCCCAAAGGCGACATCCTCCTGACTTCTAACGTCCACCTGGTAGAACCTAGTAAACGTGTGTACTGAAGACCATGTTGCGGCCTTACAGATTTGAGCCAGGGAGGCCTGGTGATGCACTGCCCATGAAGTTCCAACTGCTCTCGTGGAGTGCGCTCTAACTTTGAACGGAGGCGGTCTCCTTCTCAAGCCATAGGCTTGTATTATGACCTGTCGAATCCACTTGGCTAAAGTAGATTTTGACGCTGCCTGACCCTTTCTGGGGCCTTCCGGCAGAATAAACAAAGTATCCGTTCTACGAATCTGAGCAGTGGCTTTTAGATAAGCTTTAACTGCTCTTACTACATCCAAAGAATGCAATAACTTTTCCTCTACCGAACTAGGTTTGGGGAAAAAAGAAGGAAGAACCACATCTTGGTTCAACTGAAACCTCGATACCACCCTAGGAAGAAAGGCTGGATGAGGACGTAATACTACTCTGTCCTTATGGATAACCAGATATGGCTCCTTACAGGACATAGCTGCTAATTCCGATACTCTTTTAGCCGAACAAATGGCTACTAGAAAAATCAATTTCCTGGTGAGAAGCACCAAGGAAATATGCTGTAATGGTTCAAATGGTTGTTTCTGTAGAACCGACAGAACCAAGTATAGATCCCATGGACATATGGGAATATTAACCGGAGGGCTAATACGCATCACTCCTTGTATAAAGGCTTTGACTAGTGAATGCGAAGCCAAGGGCCTTTGAAAAAATATTGACAAGGCCGAAATCTGACCCTTGATAGTACTCAAGGCAAGCTTCCTATCTACAGCCCACTGTAGGAAGTCCAGAATCCTACCTATTACGTACTTACGTGGATGCCATTTCTTGGCCTCACGCCACGCGATGTACGCCTTCCAGATTCTATAGTAGATCTGCCTGGATACCGGCTTCCTGGCATTGATCATGGTAGATACCACAGAATTAGAGAGCCCTCTCTTTTTTAGAATGTGGGCTTCAATAGCCAGGCCGTCAAACCTAGGGCTGGTAAGGAAGGGTGGTATATCGGTCCTTGCGAAAGCAGGTCCGGACGATGTGGGAGGGTCCAAGGACTCCCCACAGACATCTTTACAATCTCCGCGTACCATGCTCTTCGGGGCCACGCTGGAGCCACCAGAATCACTGGTTTCTTTTCTACCCTGATTCTGCGGAGTAATCGAGGTAACAATTGTGGCGGTGGGAATGTATATATCAGCTTGAACTGATCCCAAGGGAACACTAGGGCATCCGAGCCGCAAGCTAGGGGATCCCTTGTTCGAGAGACAAACCTGTCCACCTTTGCGTTGAATCTGGATGCTAGCAGATCTACATCCGGTGTTCCCCACCGCTGACATATTGTCCGGAAAACCTCGGGGTGAAGGGACCATTCCCCTGGGCATAATTGTTGGCGACTTAGAAAGTCCGCCTTCCAATTCTCCACTCCTGGAATGAATACTGCGGATATGGCTGGGACATATCTTTCTGCCCATTTCATTATGCAATTCACTTCCCTCTGGGCTGCACGACTCCTGGTGCCCCCCTGATGATTGATATATGCCACTGCTGTGGCATTGTCTGATTGAATTCTGACAGGGGCCCCTTGGAGTTTGGATGTCCATGCTACTAGGGCATACCGGGCTGCTCGTATCTCTAAGAGATTGATGGGCAGGGCCTTTTCTGCATCCGACCATCTGCCCTGGAGAGACTATTGCTCCAGTACTGCTCCCCAGCCTATAAGGCTGGCATCTGTAGTGACCACCTTCCAAGAAATCGGACTGAAGGCTTTCCCTTTTTCCAGATTCTGGGGAACCAACCACCAACGGAGGCTCTTGCGAACGGAAGGGGACAAGGACATTGGTAAGTCTAGGGCCTGAACTTTTTTGTTCCAGGCTGACAGTATGGCCCTTTGCAAATTCCTTGAATGGAATTGACCGTAGGGTACTGCTTCGAATGATGCCACCATTTTTCTCAGCAGCCTCATGCACAGGCGTATGGATGGCTGTCTTTTTGTACCCACTAGGTGGATCAAATCTCTCAAAGACGACACCTTTTCTTGAGGCAAGAAAATTTTTCTCTGGTCTGAATCCAGCCTTAGCCCCAAGTATTCCAGACTTTTGACTGGTTTTAGGGCTGACTTGTCTCGGTTGATAATCCAACCGTGAGATTCCAGATACTCGATTGTCTCGTGAACAACCACTTCTAGTTTTTTCACTGAGTGGTCTATCAGCAACAAGTCGTCTAGATATGCCATTATCGTTACACCTCGTGTTCTTAGATTGGCCAATAATGGGGCCAGAATTTTTGTGAACACTCGTGGTGCTGTGGCCAGACCGAAGGGTAAGGCTCTGAACTGAAAATGGCGCCCTTCTACTGCAAAGCGTAGAAATTATTGGTGGACTGGAAAGATGGGAATGTGCAAATAAGCATCTTTGATGTCGATCGAGGCTAACCAATCCTCCCCTTGTAGGGCAGTGGCCACCGATCGGATCGCCTCCATCCGGAAAGTCCTGATATGTAGGAATTTGTTTAGCCCTTTTAGATTTAATATGGGCCTCACGTCCCGTTTGGCTTCGGGACTGTAAAGAGGTTTGAGTAAAACCCGAACCCCCATTCTTCCAGGGGAACCTCCATAATTACTCTTTGGAGCAATAGTTGTTCTAGTGCCCACAGGAGGGATCCTCTCTTCTGGGGATCCCTTGGCACGTTTGACCTTATAAAATGGGAAGGAGGGGAGTCTTTTAACTCCAATTTGTATCCCAGACTTACTGCGGAGAGCACCCATCTGTCTCTGATCGTGTCCCGCCAGGTCTCTGCGAACAACTGAAGTCTTCCCCCCACCCGATTGAGTGGGGGCAACCCTTCATGCATTTGACTTTGGGGGAGGTTTTGTACCTCTCCTGACCCAGGGTTTCTTGTTACCCTGCGATTGTCCCTGATTTTTACCCCCGGGATTTGACCGAGGAGGCCGTCGGAACTGTTTCACAGCCGATGTCCTAGGGACTGGAGAAGCAGGCCTCTTAAAAGAGGGACCTCTAACTCTGTTTTTAACCGGCAAGAGTGTACTTTTACTTCTGGAAATTTTCTGGATATATTTGTCCAGGTCTTCCCCGAATAAGCGTTCCCCATGGAATGGGAAGCTAACCAGCAATTTTTTACAGGGAGCTTCAGCAGACCAGTTTTTGAGCCATAGAAGCCTGTGCATATGTACTACAGACAGCGTAAGGCGGGAGGCCTGGTGGATTGAATCCTTTATGGCGTCAACCGCAAAGCATAAGGCTCTAGGTAGATCAGCTAGAGCAAGAGCCTGCTGATCTGGCAAGTCCCTTAAGACCTGTTTCAACTGATCCTTCACTGCTTGGCAGACCCCAATAGCTGCCACTGCTGGTTGTGTCACCAAGCCTGCTGTAGAAAAAGCAGATTTTAATAAGGACTCCAATTTTTTATCTATTGGGTCCTTGAACATTTGGACATTATCCACTGGACATGTCAGTGATTTATTCACACAAGAGATGGCTGCGTCCACTGTAGGGACCCTCCATTTTTTGATGAACTTATCCTCCATGGGATAGACCACCGGAAATCTCTTGGGGGGAGTAAATATTTTATCAGGATGTTCCCAATCCTGGTAAATGAGTCCTTCCAGTAAAGGATGGATTGGAAAGGAACAGACAGTCTGGGGAGCTTTTAGCGACCCCGGCGAGGAGACAGTAGTGGTTGATGGTTCCGCAAGGTGCATTTTAAATGCTGATCGGACCATGTTAGTCAGGGACTGAACCCATAATCTTTCAGCATGTGATGCTGAGAATGACTCTTCCACTGTTGATTCCTCTACAACAGAATCAACCTCATCCTGATCCCCTTCAGGTAGGTCGATCCCTGTATGGGACTGTTGCTCTGCTAACAGGTACTCTGAGGGAGGAGACGGAGATCGGGCGCTTTTCTCCTGTGACAGGGAAGCAGCGATCAATGCTGACAATCTCTCTTCCAGCCCTCCCAGAGCTGAGGAAAAAACCTCCTCTGTTATATACACAGGAGCAGGTGAACTGAGGACAGCCACAGTAACAGGTACTCCTGAGGGTGCTCTACGGTCACTAACCTCTGATTTTTCAGGGGAGATTGGTGCAGCCGAAGCATGCCCAAGATCCTCAGAGCCCGATGGAGACCCCCTATGCTTACTGGGATTCTTAGTCCCGGAGACTTTAGACGGCATATTCCTAAGCCCAAAGCTGAGGTATTCCAGCCGCAATACACCACTTACTGACAATAGTCTAGCACAATTGCTGCTATATAAACAGTTGGTGTCTACTAATGTGCCTTTCTATGGGGATGCCTGCATCAACCGCCTGCTGTATGCCTTTCTAAATGTTGCCAGCTCTGTTTCTGCCTTTCATAACCAGCTGACAACACCTAATTGTGCTTTTTATCATGCTGGGACGCCCGCACACGCGCAGAAGCGCTGCGGCGCGCACAGAGCATCATCCACCAAGCTCCGCCCCTTTTTCCAGCTCACCTCTATAAATAGAGGCGCGGGCACGTGCGCCTTCGGCGCTCTTTTTTGAAAGGAACTAGGGACAGAAGCCAGGGCCCTGTTTGCCACAGGGCCAGGGGATGGACGAGCATTGCAACATGGCAGAGGAAACCGTTTCCCATCCAGAGAACTCACCATCTGCCTGGATTTAGACTTGGAAAGAAAAAATCCACATGACAAGAAAACAACGTTCCACAGCGGCCTCTAGTGGTTTAACACAGGTACCGCGGTTTAATCATTTTTTATTTATTTTTTCTTGACCACTCTTAAAATTATTACATTTTTTAGTAGTTACAGGCATGCACAGATATTTAGCGGGAATACCGTTAGGTAACAGGCAGAAAGACATATTAGGCTTGGGGGTCCCCTCAATAGAACCAAGTTCCTGAGGGGCCCCCACTTACCTTTTCCCCGCCGCAGGACTCTGTTTGGTCCACAGAAGCCCAAACTTCACCTATCACGGCAGGCATTGTAATCAAACCTTCAGGGACCGGGTTCCCAAGGATTCCACTCCCCTGGACCTGTATAGCACCCTGCACAGAAAACATCTTGGTCGTGGGTATGACCAGAGCTCTGGATCCCAGGGTCCAGCCCTCCTAAGAGAAGCATTACAGGCAAAACCTTGCTCTTCTCTGCAAGGCCCGGGTACCGACCGTTTAGCTATGAAGCTTTTTTGGTCGGATCCAGGATAGCTTACTGAGGCCCAAAAGAACCTGTACGCAAGCTCAGTGAAAACACATGTTACTTCTTGGCCAACACCTTAGACACTGGCAAAAAAACTGAGGTGCTCCCGGATGGGAGGGGCTTATATAGGGGAGGGTACTTCCGGTTTGGAAGTTGCCAGTGCCAGCACCTGAAGGTAAACTATATAACCCATTAGTAATGAATATGCCGCTCTGTGTCCCGTGATGTACGAGAAAGAAAATCTAAATCCCAAAAGTGGACCTGTCACCACAGCTATACTAGCATGCTGTGTATTGTGTGGCCCTTTCAGGTATTTGTTACCTCTCACAGAGATCAATGGGGGAGGGGAGACTGAGGAAATGCTTACTCCTGCCTGCAGCAGACTGATGCCATCATCTCAGCCTGGGCAAAGTCACTGACTGGAGCATAAGGACTGAGGGTGATAAGTGACCCCGTGTCTCAGGTCTGACACATGCTCCGTAGCGTCGTACAACAAGAGATGAACACGGATCGCACAGACTCAATCCGGCAGAAGAGCGTCTATTATCAGCCCGCAGAGGGCAGCGTCCGGGCAGTTATCAATTCTGGGAAGTGTGGCCCCCGGGGGCCGGCAGGAGGATGAGCCTGTCTGCAGGTGGTGGGGACAGATAACAGTCCGCTCAGGTAGGTCACTTCCAGGCCATCAGACACTCACAGCTGGGATGAGACATCTGCTTCCTGGACACCTCCGAAGTGCAACCCGGCGCCCGAACGCAGCCCTGGAAATACAGGGGAGGAGCCAGGACTACAACTCTCAGCGTGTCGGAGGAGGGGAGGCCTGTGATAAGAACATAAAGCAGATGAAAGCGAGGGGCCCTTCGATTCACAGACACTGCGCGCTCACCGCCTCTCTTTATATAACCCGCCATGTTTAAGGCTGAACTCCAGATTATACACACTATATATATATATATATATTTCCAATTTATTCTTTAAGCTCAGTGTAAATTTCTGAATGTGACCTGGTAGCCTCTTGCAGTCCTTGTACAGCAGGGCTCAGATTGGGAGTGGAAAGAGCAGCACTAGGAGCCAATCAGTTCATGTACTGATGAGAAACACGCTGATAGGTGGAGAGAGCAGAGTGACAAATAGATGAGCTCATAACTGTGCTGCTTCTCTTTTTGCTGTCCAGTCACAGGCTGGGGGAAGGGCAAGACATGTAAATATCTGTTAGCTGCAGCAGAGAAAAATCAGATCTCCTGTCCTGCCAGGTAGGGCTGTGCTGTGCGACAGAGCCATGTAAATCTCAGGAGTGAATGGACAGATAAACGGCTCTCCTGTGTGTATTTTTCTGTTTGCAGTACTGAATTGTGAGAGGAAGCCCAGCAACCATTTGTTTATTTTTCTTTTGTTGTTATGTAACGATTATTATACAATGTATCTATTATTATACTTTGGGGGGGATTTACCAAAACTGGAGAGCTCAGAATCTGGTGCAGCTCTGCATGGGAGCCAATCAGCTTCTAACATTAAGCTTTGACAAGAAAAACCTGAAAGCTGATTGGCTGCCATGCACAGCTGCACCAGGTTTAGTAAATCAACCCCACGTATCTATTATTACACATTGTACCTGTAATATTATTATACAACCCATCCATGGGCGTCCGCTCCATAGGGCAAGGAGGGTCAATTGCCCCCCCCCCCTGGAAGTCAATGGCCGCCTCCGCGGCAGCCGTGGACTTTTTTTTCCAAGTCTGCAGACTGCTGCTGGCCTGGGGGCTGGGGCGGCTCTCAGTCTTTTCCGACTATCCGTCCCTCCCTCCTCACCCCCGGCCCGAGCATTGGATTGGCTCTTCCGCTCGGGCCTCCGCTTAACATCACGTGACCCTGACCCGGCTGTTCCGTGATTGGCTGCTGCCTCAGCCTGTGTAAATGAGCCTATGCCGATCTGGCCGGCACGGCGCTGGCTCCTCCCACAGGTGTGTGTGGCGTGCAGTGGCCAAGACAAGAGACTGAATACGCTGCCAGTGCCTGACCCATCGCTGAAGAACTACAGGTATCAGACAATGGCAGCTTGATCCTTCTATTAATCTTTTGCATCAGGTTTCTCAAACCTTTGCATGCCTGCGCTTTATGGCATAACGACTAAGCCCCTCCCCTTCATGACATTGTCAAAAAGGGACCGAGCCTGGATGACCTTAAAATTATGCCCCCCCCCCCCCCTGAACAAAGTTCAGCGGACGCCCATTAACACATCTATTATTTTACAATGTTTCTATTAATATACAATGTACCTTTATTATTATACAATGTATTATTATATGTTTAGTTGTTCTTATACAGTGTATTTATTACACATTGTAATTGTATTATTTTTATACAACACATCTATTATTTTACAATGTTTCTATTATACTATGTACCTGTATTATTATCATACAATGTTTAGGTATTACTATACAATATGCCTGCATTATTATTAAACAATGTATTATTACTATTATTATACAACGGATTGATTATTAAACAATGTATCTTTATTATTATACAAGGTACCTGTATTATTACACAATGTATCTATTATTATTATACAACGGTTTGGTATTAACATACAATGACCCTGTATTATTACTATTATACAACGGATTATTAAACAATGTATCTGTATTATTATACAGTGTATCTTTATTACCGTATATACTCGAGTATAAGCCGAGTTTTTCAGCACATTTTTTTGTGCTGAAAATGCCCCCCTCGGCTTATACTCGAGTCACCTTTTTTGCGCCTGATCTTCCGGACTTTGGGGACCAGGTACTGGCCGGCCGTAGGTCCCCTGGACCCCAAACCTGGCACACATGTATCCCCACTCTTCCTCTACAAGTGTGTAAAGTTAGTTGTCCGGGGGACCTACGACCAGGGAGCACCGATTTTTTAAAGCCGGGCACCCCTTCTATAGACTCCTATGTTAAACGTAAGTCTAGGCATGTGCAGTGAGGCATGGGCACAGTAAGGGATGGGCACAGTGAGGCATGGGCACAGGGAGGCATGGGCACAGGGAGGCATGGGCACAGGGAGGCATGGGCACAGGGAGGCACAGGGAGGCATGGGCACAGTAAGGCACAGGGAGGCATGGGCACAGTAAGGCACAGGGAGGCATGGGCACAGGGAGGCATGGGCACAGGGAGGCACAGTGAGACATGGACACAGTGAGGCATGGACACCGTGAGGCATGGACACCGTGAGGCATGGACACAGTAAGGCATGGACACAGTAAGGCATGGACACCGTGAGGCATGGACACCGTGAGGCATGGACACCGTGAGGCATGGACACAGTAAGGCACAGTGAGGCATGCACATGGACACAGTGAGACATGGACACAGTGAGGCATGCACATGGACACCCTAGGCTTATACTTGAGTCAATAAGTTTTCCCATTTTTTGTGGTAAAATTAGGTGCCTCGACTAATATTTGGGTTCGGCTTATACTCGAGTATATACGGGTATTATAATTATACAATGTTTTGGTATTAACATACAATGAACCTGTATTATTATTATTTTATAATGTATCTATTATTAGTATACATTGTACCTACATTATACAAAGTATCTTATTACTGTAACCGTATCATTATTATGTTTCCGTATTACTATACAAAGTATCTGTATTTTTACACAACGCACCTTTATTTTAGAATGTTTGTGTTATTACACATTATACCTGTATTATTATTATTATTATTATTATTATACAATCTATTTGTATTATTACACGGGGTATCTCTTATTCTCATACAATGTAGCTTTATTCTCAAAATGTTATTTTAAATAAAGAAATTCATGTGTAAACACAACGCGTGTTATTGGTTAATACACCGAGGAATGGAAATTCCCTCCTGTACCAAATACAGATCATTGCGTGCGAAAACTTCTGCTTTGACCCCGCGCCAAAATCCACCGCGCCAAAATCCACACGCTTTCTCTACAAATCAGCTGCAGGGAGAGGCGGGGGGATATTTCTGTCACCTTCACCCAGAAATCAGCAGATCGGAGGAAACGCGGGGAGAGGCCACGGTGGGTCTGAGCTCTTCTGTACGCATTTCGCTATACAAGTCAGGAGATGGGGAGTGATGGGGCTCAGTGAGGGCATGAGGGGGGGGGCACCCCACACCTTTCCTGGGAATCCCCTCCAGACTGAGTGATTGGATGGGAATTGGTGGTGGATTCTAGAATTCCGATCAGATCTCAGCCACCTTCCGGGTGGAGAATGACGACACGCGCGGGGGGGGAGGTCCTTGGATGTCCTGTGTCAGGCTGGACCTTTGGGGAAGTCTGAGGAAGATGACGGCGACACTCGCTATTGTTCCATTTGTCCCAGTGGTGGTACCCCCATAGATCCGGACAAAGCTGCCCACACACATTACAACCTGATTGTACAATCGCTTTTATATTTACCAGATATGGAACATAATGGTCGGATTAACTGAATGGATTGGATTGTGGGGTCCAGGGCCGGGTCACGAATGGGGTTCACCTGCCACCTAGATTTCTATGATGCAGTATGCAAGGGGTTAAGCACTGGCCACACCCTTCCCCCACCTGGAATAAAATGTTAAATCCTCTCTCCGGCCCCCCCCCTTCAGTCTCACACAGGTGTAGCGGCTCCTCTGCTGGACTGAAATGGCTTCCTCTGATTTCACTGAACACTGTGAGCTTCTCACCATGTGCATTAGAAGCTGCAGCAAGTCAGACAGAGCCCCGCCTCATTTCCTGGCTGAAGACGTCCAGCACCATCTAGCCCTTTCCTCCCCAGCCTGACTGTCCCTGGCCTGTCCCTTTCATTCATTGGTCTGCAGTTCTTGGAGGCTCAGCATCACATGTGGGCGTTGCCTGTGCAAAAACAGCCTGCATAGGAACGCCCACTCCTCCAGACTGACACCCGCCCATCAAGGCATTTTGGCCAGATCTGTGCAGTAATCCAGTGTGAGACTTCCTGTAATAAAGACCGCCCACTGCTGCCCTCTATCCTTGTGCAGGGGGACTGGTCTCGTCTCCGCCCCCTACTGTACTTTTCTGTAGTGGGTGGAGCCTGCCTGGCCCCTCCTATAGCTCTGCTCTCTCTTAGTGGAGGGGTACTGGTCTTGTCTCTGCCTCCTTCTGTACTTTTCTGTAGTGGGTGGAGCCTGGTGGGCCCCCTCCTATAGCTCTGCTCTCTCAGTGCAGGGGAACTGGTCTTGTCACCGCCCCCTACTGTACTTTTCTGTAGTGGGTGGAGCCTGACAGGCCCCTCTTACAGCTCTTCTCTCTCTCCTAGTGCTGGGTGACTGGTCCTGTCTCCGCCCTCCTACTGTATTTTTCTGTAGTGGGTGGAGCCTGCTGGGCCCCTCCCACAGCTCTGGACAGGCTATGTACAGCACATTGAGGTCACTGCTACTTTTACAGGGTAAAATCTGGGTTTGCAAAGGCATTTAGTGTACACAAAGTGGATTTATATCTTATATGGCTATTGAGGAATGTATTTACATGAAAGTCTTTGTATCCGGAGTTCTGCTTTAAGTACACGCCTTGATTGGGGGCCCCTGCGCTGCTCCCGGGGCTGAGGACTGGAGAACGCATTTTCTTCCTAATATATAATTGAGCTGCAGCCAACATGGTCCATCTATCTGGCTGTATGTGAGGAGACTCCACAATGTTCCCTGTGGCTCCCCAGAATGCTCAGTGCGCTCTCCCTCCCTCCCTCCCCCCCTCCGGCATGGGACCCCCCCCCCCCCCGCCCGGTCGCTCAGTTGCTGGGTCAGACCACCGCACCAGACGATTTTCTGCATGACTGACCCATCCGGCTGATCGCTGAGCGAGGAGATAGAAACCGCTCATGAATGTGAAGTATGCGAGCGAAAACTTCCAGTTGTGACACCCTACGAGCGTGGCGTACAGCGGGCCGCAACACCGCGTCCCGCAACACCGCGTCCCGCAACACCGCGTCTCCGCAACACCGCGTCCCGCAACACCGCGTCCCGCAACACCGCGTCCCCGCAACACCGCGTCTCCGCAACACCGCGTCCCATCTTCATACAAATATCCAAAGGAAGTAAAATAAATGGAATCGCATGTGGGAAGCAGAATGTCACATTGCGAGAGCTCGGCGTCATGTGATTATATATGAGTGTCCTTCTCAGGGTATACGGGGTGGGTGGGGGGGGAGGGGCAAGTCTTTATATTTACACATTCTGCTTCCCGCAGAGTTGTGCGATTGCTTTGCCAATCGTCAGTAAATTTACTGACAGTTTGTTAAAATCTGTGATTTCAGCTGTGTAAATATCAGGGGAGGCGTCGGCTTCAGTAATGACCCGTTCTGTGTATTATCAGCAATTCCACATCACATTTATAATGTACTAAATATTGAGCGTCTTGTCGTCAGTAAATTTTCCATGTTTTGTCAGTAAAATGCTGCGGGAGGTTTGCAACCTCTTCTCCCAGCAAGTCCACCAGACGGGGTCTACCTGATTGGAAGGAATACGCTCTCTGCAGTCCCTAATGATGTTAAACGCCCACAATGCCTAAAGCTGGCCCTACAATAGTGATCATGTGATCAGCCTGCCGAGGCATTTGTTTTCTTCTTAGTAATGGCGAGCAAAGTGTGTTGTCATCTTGTCTAGAATCCTCTTATCTCATCATTGCAGGTCTACATATGATTAGAATTCAGCTGTTTTGTAACACATTGATTATATATATATATATATACACACTGTAACCTTTAAGCATATATATTCCGTCTGAAAAATAGAGAACCTGCTCTCAATCTTTTGCTGGCGTAAATTCCGGCAGCAAAAGTCCGATGGAGCCTACACACAGTCGGAATTTCTGACCAAAAGCTCCCATCAGACTTTTGCTGGCGGAATTTCCGATCGTGTGTACGCGGCATTAGTCCGTAGGGTTCAATATGGAGTTGGCCCCGCCCTTTGCAGCTGTAACAGCTTCAACTCTTCCGGGAAGGCCGTCCACAAGGTTTAGGAGGGTGTCTATGGGAATGTTTGACCATTCTTCCAGAAGCGCATTTGTGAGGTGGTCAGGCAATGATGTTGGATGAGAAGGCCTGGCTCACGGTCTGCGCTCTAATTCATTCCAAAGGTGTTCTATGGGGTTGAGGTCAGGACTCTGTGCAGGCCAGTCAAGTTCCTCCACCCCAAACTTGCTCATCCATGTCTTTATGGACCTTGCTTTGTGCACTGGTGGGCAGTCATGTTGGAACAGGAAGGGGCCGTCCTCCAAACTCCTCCCACAAAGTTGGGAGCATGAAATTGTCCAAAATGTCTTGGTATGCTGACTCCTTAAGAGTTCCCTTCACTGGAACTAAGGGGCCAAGCCCAACCCCTGAAAAACAACCCCCACACCATAATCCCCCCTCCCCTCCCCCCCACACCATAATCCACCCTCCCCTCCCCCCCCCCCCCCACACCATAATCCCCCCTCCACCAAATGATTTGGACCAGTGCACAAAGCAAGGTCCATAAAGACATGGATGAGCGAGTTTGGGGTGGAGGAACTTGACTGGCCTGCACAGAGTCCTGACCTCAACCCCATAGAACACCTTTGGGATGAATTAGAGCAGAATCTGCGAGCCAGGCCTTCTCATCCAACATCAGTGCCTGACCTCAAAAATGCTCTTCTGGAAGAATGGTCAAACATTCCCATAGACACCCTCCTAAACCTTGTGGACGGCCTTCCCAGAAGAGGTGAAGCTGTTATAGCTGCAAAGGGCGGGGCCAACTCAATATTGAACCCTCCGGACTAAGACTGGGATGTCATTAAAGTTCATGTGCGTGTAAAGGCAGGCGTCCCAATACTTTTGGTAATATTGTGTATATAAATTCTATATATACTCTGTACACATGCAATGTATGATATATGTGCTTCATTTCACACACAGGAAGTTTATCCTTTATCTCTGTTCTCTTATCTCCTTTGATAAAATTTTGGAAAAAAAAAAAAAAAAAAAAGAAGAAAATTTGACCTCTTAGGGAACACAGAGGCCAGAAACCCCGACATGGGGGCCGGCGATGCTGCAATGACAATATGCTAGGAGGTGCTGCTCCATGTATATACTGCTGTATGAGTGGTCGGTCCTTTCTATGGGTCACCCAAAAAGGCCACATACCATCTATACCAACATGGCGGCACAGATGGGAGTGGAAAGGATTTCCCAGTCATGGACGGTCCAGTGCTGGGGACCCTTTAATGGTCTACCATAGAAGAGGGTTCAAGGGGTGCACAGGAGGGGTGGCTGCCCTGGGCACTGTGGTATCATGTGACATATGGGGGCACCACAAGAAGATGGGGGGGGGGATTTGTGTTGAGAGGGGTAATTGGGAGAACAGCAGGAGGTAAGAATTGTTCTAGGAGGGGAAGATTGGGGAGGTGTGATAGGAGGGGAAATTTGGGGGGAGGGGATTTGTGCTAGAATGGGGGATTATGGGGGGGGGGGAGGGCAGAGGATTTGTGCTAGGAAGAGAATATTTTAATTTTTTTAGGGAGGGGGGGCTTAGGGCATGGGTTGGGGGGGGGGGTGCGTCTTGCTGGGAGCATAAGTGGAAGGAGGGGATTTGAGATAAGCATGCAATTATTATTATTATTTTTTGAGGGGGGGGCGATTTTTGGTGACACATAATGCTCTTGGGGGGGGGGGGGGTGCAATTTGGCACGTTCACCCTGGGCTCTGAATGACTTTGTCCTAGTTGTTGTACCCCATAGAATCGCACACGGGTCTGTCATTGCCGGTGTGTAATACAAACACATCACCATCCTCTGACACCCCTGAAGAATTTCTGAAGAAATAATTCAAGAATTTCGAGAATTCTCCACTTCATCACAGTAACAATTTACAGCAATGTGAACGATGGGAGGAGAGCGCCACCTAGTTGCCGTCAGAGCTCATAGACGCTCCACTGCAGCAAGACACACTGCTGCTATATAAAAATACTACTGAGGGGGGAGGATTAATCCCAGATCTCCCCCTCCAACAATCACCAGAGAGAATTATAGTGCAATTCTTATACACTGCTACTAATCACATCTGCGCCACTACCTGGAGGTCTGGCGAACATCACCCGCAATTAACGATCACAGGCACAGCTGTGCCGCTACCTGGAAATCTGGGGAACATCGCCTTCAATTAATGATCACAGCTGTGCCACTACATGGAAGTCTGGAGACCATCAGCTGCAATTAACTATCACAGCTGTGCTTCTACCTGGAAATCTGGAGGTCATCAACTGTCAGCACTCAGCTACCCCTAATGAGAAAGAGATTTAACCCTTTGTTGGCAGCTGTCCACTGTGTGGCGGTAAGCAGTGAGGGCGTTCCATCGCACGACCCTCCCAGAGAAATGATCTATTATAGTTTTTATTATTTCCAACAAAGAAAACTTTACACATTCAATCGGTTTCCACCTGTGGTGTGCCTGATTACCACAACCGCAGTGGTAGTGGTGATGGTGGAGGTGATGTTGGGGGTCAACCTTATATTAATGGCTGTGGGGGGGGGTCAACTCTATATTAATGGTCATGGTGGTGGTGATGGTGAGGGGATATTGGGCGTCAACCCATTATTAGTGGTGGTCGGGGTCCACTCCATATTAATGGCCATGGTGGTGGCGGGGGGGATATTGGGGGTCAACTGCATATTAATGGTCATCTTGATGGATTATGTTGGGTGAGGGGGGATATAGAGCATCAACCCCATATTAATGGCTAAGGTGGTCGTGGTAATTGTGGTGGGAGGGGGAAATGTTGGGGTCAACTCCATATAAATGGCCATAGTGGTGGAGGGATATAGTGGTAGTGGTGGTGATGGTGGGGGGTTATTGGGTGTCAACCCCATATTACTGGCCTTGGTGGGGGGGATGTTGGGGGTCAACTCCATATTAGAGGCCATGGTGGTGGTGATGGTGAGGGGATATTGGGCGTCAACCCCATATTAGTGGTGGTGGGGTCCACTCCATATTAATGGCCATGGTGGGGGGGGGGTCAACTGAATATTTATGGCCATCTTGATAGATATGTTGGGGAGGGGGGATATGGAGCATCAACCCCATATTAATGGCTGTGGTGGTTGTGGTAATGGTGGTGGAGGGGATGTTGGAAATCAACCCTATATTAATGGCCATGGTGGGGGGATGTTGGGGGTCAACTCCATATTAATTGCCATGGTGGTGGGGGGAATATAGTAGTAGGGGTGGTGATGGTCGGGGGATATTGGGTATCAACCCCATATTACTGGCCTTGGTGGGGGAATGTTTGGGGTCAACTACATATTAATGACCATGGTGGTGGTGGTGGTGATGGTGGAAGATTAATGGCCGTGGTGGTGATGGTAATCGTGGTGGGAGGGGGGGATGCTGGGGGTCAACGCCATATAAATGGCCATAGTGGTGGAGGGATATAGTGGTAGTGGTGATGGTGGGGGGTTATTGGGTGTCAACCCCATATTACTGGCCTTGGTGGGATGGATGTTGTGGGTCAACTCCATATTAGAGGCCGTGGTGGTGGTGAGGGGATATTGTGCGTCAACCCTATATTAGTGGTGGTGGGGGTCCACTCCATATTAATGGCCATGGTGGGGGGGGGGTGTTGGGGGTCAACTGAATATTTATGGCCATCTTGATGGATATGTTGGTGAGGGGGGATATAGAGCATCAACCCCATATTAATGGCTGCAGTGGTCGTGGTAATCGTGGTGGGAGGGGGGGATGTTGGGGGTCAACTCCATATAAATG